>JAHRIG010000418.1:0-27258 GCA_020311275.1 Eira barbara
CACGAAAATAGACTCAAAATGGATGAAGGACCTCAATGTGAGAAAGGAATCCCTCAAAATCCTTGAGGAGAATGCAGGCAGCAACCTCTTTGACCTCAACCGCAGCAACTTCTTCCTAGGAACATCGCCAAAGGCAACAAAAGCAAGGGCAAAAATGAACTATTGGGATTTCATCAAGATCAAAAGCTTTTGCACAGCAAAGGAAACAGTTAACAAAACCAAAAGACAACTGACAGAATGGGAGAAGATATTTGCAAACGACATATTAGATAAAGGGCTAGTATCTTTTTGGAGGTTTATAGATTCAGTTCTTATGTTCAAGTCATTCATCCATTCATAATTTGTATGTGAGGTGTAAGAAAGTGATCCAGTCACATTCTTCCACATTTAGTGTCCAGTTTTTCCAGTACTGTTCACTGAAGAGACAGTCCTTTCCCCATTGTGTATTTTCTGCTTTGTCATAAGTTAAGACCATATGCGTGTGGGTTAGTTTCTGATCTGTTTTTCTTTCTTTCTTTCTCTTTCTTTTTTTCTTTCTCTTCTTCCTCCCTTCCTTCCTTCCCTCCTTCCTTCCCTCTTTCTGGTCTTATGGTTTATTTGTTGGGAAAATATTTTTCCTGTCAGAATATATGCATTGTGGACTTCAAAGGTGATGTCTTCATACTCTTTGGTAGGACTTTTCTCTCACATCTATGTTTTTGTAAATGAGTAGCTGGATCTGTAGCTTTCAACAGGTTGAACATTTAGGCAGAACTACTTAAGTAGTATTCTGTTCTTCCATCAGATACCAGATTGTGTCTGGTTGTCTTCTTTGTGATGTTCTCAGTTGTGATGATGGATATCTATATTTCCTTTTCTGTGGTAGGTTTATTAAAGTGAAATGAATTTTTCTTAAAAGTGTGTATTTTAAATCATCCATATTTTATAGTATATATTTATATAAAACGGTATCGTTTAAAAATGCATTTGTTAGAAGCAAACATTGGAACAGGACAAAAATATTATTAATTCCCATTCAGAGTTAGTAATTCCATCAGGGCTAAGTTTAAATATACCTTTAATATATGAATGAATAAACCTTGCCAAAAGTACTATGATTATCAGTTTCTGAGCTGTCTGTTGTGTTCCATTTATCATAAGTCTGTTTTTATGCCAGTATCATACTGTTTTGATGACAACAGTTTTGTAATCTAGCTTGAAATTGGAGTGTGGTGACTCCAGGTGACTTAGTCACTTGTTGGCTTGCTTGCTTGCTTTCTATCAGGGAGATTATTTATTTATTTATTTTTACATAGTTTACATTATATTCTAATTTTTTTTCTTTCACATCCTTTTTATTATGATCATATAAAGTGTTACTTGTTTCAGGAGTACGTGTTTGTGATACTTGCATTTTATACAGCACACAGTGCTCACCACAGCACATACCCTCCCCATGCCCATCACTCATTCACCCCATTTGCATCCCCCTCCCCTTCAGAAACCCTCAGTTTATTTCCTGAGATAAAGTGTGTCTTTTGCTTTGACTCCCTCACTGGATTCATCTTGCTTCCTTTTTTCTTCTCTTCCCCTATGATCCTCTGTCTTGTTTCTTAAATTCCAATTATCAGTGAGATCATATGATAATTGTACTTCTCTGATTGACTTATTTCGCTTACCATAATTCTCTCTAGTTCCATCCATGTCATTGCAAATGGCAAGATTTCATTTTTTGATCGCTGCATAATATTCAATGGTATATATACCCATATATATCCATTCATCTGTCGATGGATGTTGGGCTCTTTGCATACTTTGGCTTTTGCAGGCATTGATGCTACAGACATTGAGGTGCAGGTGCCCCTTCAGATCACTACATTTGTATCTTTGGATTAAATACCCAGTAGTGCAGTTGCAGTGTTGTAGGGTAGCTCTATTTTCAACTTCTTGAGGAACCTCCACACTATTTTCCAGGGTGGCTTCACCAGCTCACATTCCCACCAACAGCATAAAAGTGTTCCCCTTTCTCCACATCCATAACAACACCTTTTGTTTCCTGACTTGTTCTTTTTAACCATTCTAACTGATGCAAGGTGGTATCTCATTATGGATTCGATTTGTATTTTCCTAATGTTGAGGGATGTTGAGCACTTTTTTATGGGTCTGTTGGCCATTTAGATGTCTTCTTTGGAGAAATGTCTGTTCATGTCTTTGGCCTATTTCTTGACTGGATTATTTGTTCTGTGGGTGTTGAGTTTGGTAAGTTCTTTCTAGATTTTGGATACGAGCCCTTTATCTGATACGTCATTTGAAAATATCTTCTCTCGTTCTTTTGGTTGTCTTTTCATTTTGTTAACTGTTTCCTTTGCTGTGTAAAAGCTTGCTATCTTGATGAAATCCCAACAGTTCATTTTTGTTTTTGTTTCCCTCACCTTTGGAGATGTGTCTAGCAAGAAGTTGCTGTGGCTGAGGTCAAAGAGTATGCTGCCTCTGTTCTCCTCAAGGATTTGGGCGAATTCCTATCTCACATTGAGGTCTTCCATCCACTTGGAGTCTATTTTTTGTGTATGGTATAAGGAAATGGTCCAGTTTCATTATTCTGCGTATGGCTGTCCCGTGTTCCCAGCACTATTTATTGAAGACACTTTTTCTCCCATTGGATATTCCTTCCTGCTTTGAAGAAGATTAGTTGACCCCAGAGTTGAGGGTCCATTTCTGGCTACTCTATTCTGTTCCACTGATCTGTGTGTCTGTTTTTGTGCCAGGACCGTCCTGTCTGGATATTACAGCTTTGTAATAGAGCTTGAAGTCTGCAACTGTGTTGCCATCAGCTTTGGTTTTCTTTTTCAACATCCCTTTGGCTATTTGGGGTCTTTTCTGCTTCCATATAAATTTGGGGATTCTTTATTCCAGTTCTGTGAAAAATGTGGATGGTATTTAGATAGAAGTCGCATTGAATCTGTGGATTGTTCTGGGTAGCATAGACATTTTCACAATATTTGTTCTTCCAATCCATGAGCATGGAATGTTTTTCCATTCTTTGTGTCTTCCTCCATTTTTTCATGACTATGGTATGGTTTTCTGAGTACAGATCCTTTGCCTCTTTGCTTAGATGGATTCCTAAGTATCTTATGGTTTTGGGTGCAATTATATATGGGATAGACTCCTTAATTTCTCTTTCTTCTGTCACATTGTTGCTATAGACAAATGCAAATGATTTCTGTGTATTGATTTTATATTCTGCCACTTTATGGAATTCCTGGATGAGTTGTAGCAATTTTGGGGTGGAGTCTTTTGGGTCTCCCACAGAAAGTGTCCTATTGTCTGCAAAGGGTGGGAGGTTCAGATACCTTTTATTTCTTTTTATTAAAGAGAATGGGCATCCCTGTCATTTTCCTGACCTGAAGGGAAAAGCTCTCAGTTTTTCCCTATTGGGAAACATATTCTCTGTGGGTTTCCCATAGATGGCCTTTATGATGTGGAGGTACCCTCTATTCTCTATCCCTCCACAGTGAAGAGTTTTGATCAAGAAGGGATGCATTAATTTGTCAAATGCTTTTTCTTCATCTATTGAGAGGATCCTATGGTTCTTGTTCTTTCTTCTACTAAGGTAGTGGATTCTATTGACTGATTAGTGGTTGTCAAATCACCCTTGCAGCCCAGGAATAAATTTGATTTGGTCGTGGTGAATCATCCTTTTAATGGGCTGTTGGATATTATTGGCTAGTATGTTGGTGAGAATTTTTGTATCCATATTCATCAGGGATAGTGGTCCGTAATTCTCCTTTGGGATGGAGTCTTTGCCTGGTTTTAGGGTCAAGGTAGTGCTGGTCTTATCAAAAGGGTTTGGAAACTTTCCTTCCAGTTCTATTTTTTGGAAAAGTTTCAGAAGAAGAGGTATTAAATCTTCTTTAAATGTTTGGTAGAATTCCCCTGGGAAGGCATCTGGCACTGGGCTCTTGTTTCCTGGAGGATTTTTTATGCCTGCTTCAACTTTGTTGCTTATTATGAGTTTCTTCAGGTTCCCTTTTCTTTCTGGTTCAGTTTTGGTCATTTCCATGTTTCTGGGAATGCATCCATTTCTTCGAGACTGCCTGGTTTGTGGACATAGAGTTTCCATCATATGTTCTTATAATTGTTTGTATTTCTTTGGTGTTGGGTGTGATCTCTCCTTCTTGATTCATGATTATATTGATTTGGGTCCCTTCTGTTTTCTTTTTGAGAAATCTGGCCAGTGGTGTATCAATCTAATTAATCCTTTCAAATAAGAAGCTCCTAGTTTTGTTGCTTTGTTCTACTATTCTTTTGGTTTCTACTTCATTGATTTCTGCTCCAATCTTTATTATTTCTCTTCTCCTTCTGGGTTTAGGCTTACTATGCTTACTTGGCTCCTGAGAAAGGCTTATGTTGCTATATACTTCCCTCCTAGGACCACCTTTGTTGCATCCCAAGGATATCGAATGGTTGTGTCTTCACTCTCATGTGTTCCCATGAATTTTCAATATTCACCTTGAATTGACTGGTTGATCCATACATTCTTTAGTAGGATGCTCTCTAGGCTCATTTTATTAGAGTTCTTTCCACCTTTTCTCTTGTGACTGAGTTTCATTTTCAAAATATTGTGGTCTGAAAATAGGGAGGGAATGATCCCAGTCTTTTGGGATGAGAATGAACATGGCAGCCTCCCTATCTCTGGCCCTAGAGTTGAGAGCTTGGGGCCCCACTTCCCAATGCTCCCTCACAGAAAAGTGGTCAATCCTTTGTGTCTCCCCAGTCTCTGTCCACACTCCATGCTCACCGCACCTGTGACCAAGTATTTCTGTGTCTGGCACACAACCCTGTTTGGAGTCTCCAAACCCAGCAGACTCCTGCAGCATACTCAGGCACCACTCCTCCTGGGGGAGGAAGGGGGCTCTCCCCAGTTGTGCTGCTTCTTGGGTCCCTTCTCAAAGAACAGTGGCCAGACTGTGCTGTGGATCACAGTATATGGCAACCTCCAGCTTAGAGCTCACTCCTGGGCTCACTCTTTGCAGCTGGCTTCCCTGCTCTGATACCTGGGAGCTCTGCTGCCCTCAAGTGCCCCTGGTCTTCCTGGGACCCCAAGGATCCTGAGACCACACTGTCTCATCGAGGGTTCCACCCCCTGCCCAGCTGCCAGAGCGACATCCCTCACCAGAGCAGACTTCTAAAAGTTCTGATTTTGTGCTCTGCTGCTCCTAGCACTTGGCAGTAACTGGCTGACAGAGGCTCCCTCCCCCCAGGGTTTATCTTCCCGCCTATCAACTTAGACTCACTTTTCTGTACCACACTTTGTGGAAAGTGGTCGCCTTTCTGTTTGTAGAGTTGCTGCTATTCTTTTCTCAGGTCTGTGCTTGAATTTGCAGGTGTTCAGAATGGTTTGGTAGCTATCTAGCTAAATTCCTTGTGCCATATGAAATGAAGGTGTCCTGCTCTTCTGCCATCTTGGACTCTCTCTCCTTCTTTCTCCAGATTGCTTTGGGTATGGTGGACATGATAACATTATTAACTCTTCCAGTTAATGAGCATGGCATATGGTTCCATTTATTTGCCTCATCTTCCAAATCTTTGGCCCATAAATCTCTCACCAACACGCACATTTTTTTCTTTCCTTTACCACCATGTGTTCAGTATACCAGGTCTTTCTCTTCCTTGGTTACTTTTATTCCTAGATTTATTTATTTATTTATTTATTTATTTATTTATTTATTGCCTGATGCAATTGTAATGGCATTGCTTTCTTAATTTCTCTTTGTGAACGTTTGTCATCAGTACATAGAAATACAAGTTGGGGCTCTTCGGTGGCTCTGTCAGTTAAGTGTGTGCCTTCAGGTCAGGTCATGATCCTGGGGTTCTGGGAATGAGTCTGCCATTGGGCCCCCTGCTCAGCAGAGAGTCTGCATTTCCCTGATTCTTGGCTGCTCCCCTTGCTTTTTCTCTATCTCTCTGTCTCTCCGTCTGTCTCTGTGTCTCTCTCTGTGTGTCAAATAAATACATTCTTTAGAGAAAAAAAGAAATGCAACATGTCTCTGTATATTGACTTTGTATCATGCAGCTTTACTGAATTTATTCTAATTTATTCAAATTCATTTGTTTGTTAATAAAAGAATTTAATTTTTTTGTGTGGACTCCTTAGAGATTTCTACATATAGTATCATGTCATCTGCAAATAGCGACCATTTTCTTTTCCTATTTAGATTTCATATCTTTTGTTTTTGTTTTGTCTAAATGGTTTGGTGAGGGCTTTCAATACAATGATGAATGAAAGTGGTAGGACTGGGCATCTTTATCTTATTCTTGCTGGTAGTGGGAAAGTTTTCAGCATTTCACCCTCAAGTATAACATCAGCTGTGGGCTTTTTATACAGGGCCTTTGTTTGGGTGAAGTATGTTCCCTCAGTACCCAAATGGTTTAGAGTCCTTACCATACATGTATTGAATCTTTTCAAGTGTTCTTTATGCATTTATTGTAACAATCCTAGGGTTTTTGTCTTTTATTTTCTCAAGGTGGTGTATGCTATTGGTGGATGTGCAGATGTGGAATCATCCTTGCATCCCTGGAATAAATCCCACTGGTCGTGTTGTGTGATTCTCTTGATGTATTATTGAATAAATGTTGCCAATAATTTGTTGAGGATTTTTGCATCTCTGTTCATGAGGGATATTGGCCTTTCCTTTTCTTATAGCATCCTTGTCTTTTTTGGTAGCAGGATAATGCTGCCTTCATAAAATTAGTTTGGACATATGCCTTCTCTCCTTTTTTAAAAACAGTTTGTGAAGGGTTGGTATTAATTCTTCTTCTATCTCTAGTTGAACTCGTCAGTGAAACTATCTGGTCTTGGGCATTTGTTTCTTGGGAGGATTTGATTTTCAAATCAATCTTTTTACTAGTGATCAGTCTGTTCAGATTTTCTTTTTCCAACCAAGGTTCATTCTAGGTTGTTGTTAGGAACATATCCATTTCTTCTAGACTGTTCAAGGTGTTGGCCTCTACTTGCTCATAGCACTCTCTAACGATCCTTTGTATTTATGTGATATCTATTGTAATAGTTTGTGTTTCTTTTTTTCTTTTTTCTTTTTTTAGTTTTTCAAATTTTCATTTAAATTCAGTTAGGCAAAGTATAATTTTTGATGTATTAGTCAGTGATTCATTAGTTGCGTATAACACCCAGGGCTCATCACCACATGTCCTCTCCTTAATACCCATCATCGAATTACCCCACCCCCCCAACCTACCTCTCCTCCAGTTGGTTTCCTATGAGTAAGAGACTCATGGTTTGTCGCCTTCCCTGATTTCTTCCCACTAAGTTTTCCCTCCCTTCCCCTGTGGTCCTCCACACTATTCCTTGTGTTCCACATATGAGTGACACCATATGATTGTCATTCTCTGCTTGACTGATTTCATTTAGCATAACCCCCTCCAGTTCCATCCATGTTAATGCAAATGGTGAGCATTCATCCCTTATGATGGCTGAGTATTATTCCATGGTATGTATGTACCATATCTTCTTTATCCATTCCTCTGTTGAAGGACTTCTGAACTCCTTCCACAGTTTAGCTCTTGTGGACATTGCTGCTATGAACATTGGGGAGTGTGTGCCCCTTCTTTTCACTGCATCTGTATCTTTGGGGTAAATGCCCAGAAGTGCAATTGCTGGGTCATAGGGCAGCTCTACTTTTAACTTTTTGAAAAATCTCCATGCTGTTTTCCAGAGTAACTGCACCAGTTTGCATTCCCACCAACAGGGTAAGAAGGTTCCCCTTTCTCCACATCCTCATGAACGGTTGTTATTTCCTGTCCTGTTAATTTTAGCCATCCTAAGTGCTGGGAGGTGGTATCTCATTGTGGTTTTGAATTCCCTGATGAAAATTGATGTGGAGCTTTTTTTATGGACTGTTAGCCATTTGTGTGTCCTCTATGGAGAAGTGTCTCTTCCTGTCTTCTGCTCATTTCTTGAGTGTTTTCATTGTTTCTTGGGTGTTGAGTTGAGCAGTTCTTTGTAGATCTTGGATACCAGACCTTTATGTGTCATGCCATTTGCAAATATCTTCTCCCATTCTATAGGTTGCCTTTTCGTTTTGTTAATATTTCCCTTTACTGTGCAGAAGCTTTTTACCTTGATAAAGTCCCAATAGTTCATTTTTGCTTTTGTTTCCCTGGCCTTTAGGGACATGTCTTGCAAGAAGTTGCAGTGCCCAAGGTTGAAGTGGTTGTTATCTGTGTTCTCGAGGATGTTGATGTGAGACAGGAATCAGTTATCTTTCTTTCCTGATTGTATTTGAGCCCTCTCTCTTTTTTGGTGAGTCTAGTTAAAAGTTTGTCTGTTTTGTTTATCTTTCCAAAAAAGGCAGCTCGTATTTTCATTGATCTTTTGTCTTTTTAGTCTCCATTGGATTTATTTCAACTTTCCTTTTTGTTATTTCCTTCTATCTACTGATTTGGGGCTTTGCTTGTTTTTTTTTTGTTGTTGTTGTTGTTTTTTTTTTCACTTCCTTCTCATGTATATTAGGTTGATTATTGGAGAGCTTTCAGATGGATGGATGAGGACCTGAATTTCTATGAACTTCCCCCTTAGAGCTATTTATCCTGCATCCCATAACTTTTCATAGCTTCTCTTTTCCATTTGTCTCAAGGACTTTTAAATTTTCTTTTGATTTCTTACTTGACTTTTGGCTGTTTACCAGCATGTTGTTAAATTTCCACATATTTGTGACTATCCCATTTTCTTCTTGTGACTGATTTCTACTTTCATACTATTGTGGTTGGACAAGATTTGAACCAGAGCATGAACGGAGCATTCAGTTTAGAGGTTAGTTTCCTGGAATACTTTCTGAGGACAGACCCTGACTTCCATGGGTACAGAGGAAGGTTTTGTGAGACTTGGGGGAGAGGTGCTCAACCCTTGTTAGAATTATTGATTACTACCATGCAGGCTGTGTACCACTGTTAACACTGTAGCCCTGACGGGCATGTACATCCTTAGAAACATTTTCCAGGAGGTGCAGGGTGGCCTTCTCTAACAAGTGTGCCATGTGGGTTCATGGCATGGCCCCAGGTCATAAATCAGGATGTATGGTAAATTGGGGCATCAGAATCTGACTTTCTCTTGAAAGTGACAGAAACAGGGCATGGTGAATTTCATGACAATTGCCGAGGTCCCAAGTGACCCACTGGGTGTTGGTGGTGGGTAGGGTCATGGAGGCTGTGGATCTGTCTCATCAGAACCTGCGGAATTCAGGGACACCCTCTTGTCTGTTGAGTTGTGTGGAGACAGCAGTCTCTTGCCAGGCACGAGAGTCACACTAGACCACTACCAGAGGGGCAGTGTGTGGTGGGAGCCAGTGCTTGCTTTCCATGAAAACCAATCAGGATCTGGTGACCATTCCTAGCAGCATCATGGGGAGAGGAGGAGGGTGGTGATGCACAATTTCTAGGGTTATGGTCAGCACTAATCTGGAGTCCAGTGAAGTGAATCATGCCTGTCACAGAAGGCACCCGGTCACTGTAGCTGTGGGTACTGTCCCCATGGCACTTTCATGTCAGAGACTCCCATGCTGCCACCTCCTACTTTTCATCATCTTCATGATCATGAGCCTATGCTCTTGCCCATGGCTCCCCAGCATATTGCCCTCCCTCAATCTGGCCCGCATCCTTTGCCTTTTGCAACCAGATGCCATGGTAGCCTTCTCAAGAGGCAACTCTGTTGGTCTCCTGATGGAACACTTCCATCAATCCCCTGTGAGGTGAGGATGATGCCCTGTCCTGGAATGAGGCTACAGGTCCCCAATCAGGAGACCCATGTCTTCCTTTTCAGCTTTGTCAGCCCTCCCCTCAGTCCTCTTCAGGGAAGCTGTCCCCACTTCCTCAGGTGACAGCTCTGACCTTAAAAACCAATTGTGTTTTCTGTTTCTCCATGCCTTAGTTCATCCATGGCATATCTTTCAAACCTCTCAGTGGGTTTTCAGCAGTCCTGCAGGGCTGTCTGCTCAAAGAGGGGATGACCTCGGAGGGGCAGCCTTCCCTGCCATCTCCCTCAACATGTCGCTGAGTCCTGGAGCCAGCTGCCCCACTGAGTGCTGAGGGACCCAAGCCAGCCCATCCTGAGCCCAAGCTGTGTCAGTAGTGTAGACTGATGTGTGCCAGGAGCAGTGGCAGGTGGCATGGGCCAGGTGCAGGCAGTTTCTCTTTCTTATTCCTCCCCTCCTCTCCCTCCCAGAGGTAGCTCAGAGCAGCCTCCACACCCCACATCACAAGATCCCTTGACCTGTGTCTCCTGCATTCAGCTGGTGCGCTTGGTGGCTTCCCATTGTTTCTGTCTCCCATAGTGACACCCATGGCAGTTCCTGGATCAGGGGAGGGATTATACCCTTGTCTGCACTTGACCCTCTTCCTATCCCACACTGAGCCCACCCACCTTTGTGTCTTCCCTGGATGTGCTTGGAAGCAAGCTCTTCTACAGAAAATGTATTAGCCAAATGAATCCAAGTAATGACCACTGAATTAGTGATCCAGGATAGAGAGCAAACCTGCTCTGAAACCTGTCCCCCACTCTGTGACCATCTCCTACTAAAACGGAAACAGTAATAGCTTTCTGGATTATGACATGGCATCTATCTCTACTTACACTCTCTTGAATGCATAGGTGCTGATCCAGGATGAAAGGGGACCATGGCTCCTGTGGGCTAGGATTAACAGGTAAGATATAAGAATTTAGTGAAAATTGAATTTGAGGCATAGAATGAATAAATATTGATGAGGAAATCCTCCCAATAAGGGCATATGAACATTGTGTACCAAAGCTTTTTCAAATAGGTAACTGAAAGAAAAATCTTTTTTATTGTTTATTTTAATTCCAGTCAGGTTAGCATACAGTGTTATATTAGTTTTACGTGTACAATAGCATGAGTCAGTAATTCTATATATTACTCACTGCTCATTAAGAAAAGTATACTCCTAGTCCCCTTTATCTATTTCACTCATCCCTCCATCCACCTCCCCTTTGGTAATCATCAGTTTGTTCTCTATTGTTAAGAATCTGTATTTTGGTTAGTTTCTTTTTTTCTCCATTATTTATATACATTTGTTTCTTCAATTCTACACAAGAGTGACATCACATGGTATTGTCTTTCTCTGACTGATTTCACTTAGGGTAACCCTCTCTAGATATCCATCTGTGTGGCTGCAAATGGCAAGATTTCATTCTTTTTCTGGCTGAGTAACATTCCATTGTGTGTGTGTGTGTGTACACATCTCTCATCTCATTTATCATTTTATCAACAGACACTTGAGTTGCTTGTATATTGTGATCTTGTATATAATGCTGCAGGAAACATAGGGGTGCATGTATCCTTTTGTGTTATCTTTTTCATATGCATTGGGTAAATACCCAATAGTGTGGTTGCTGGATCCTAGGGTAGCTCTATTTTTAATGTTTTGAGGACCCTCCATACTGTTTTCCAGAGTGGCTGCAGCAGGTTGCCTTTCTACCTACAGTGCACGAGGGTCCCCCTTTTCCACATCCTCCCAGCACCTGTTGTTCCTTGTGTTGTTGATGGGAGCCATTCTGATAGTATGTGGCAATATCTCATTATACTCTTGATTTGCATTTTCTTGAGGTCGGGTAATGGTGAACATCTTTTCATGGGACTGTTGGCCATCTGTATTTCTTCTTTGGAGAAATATCTGTTCATGTCTTCAGACTATTTTTTAATTGGATTGTTTGTTTTTTGGTTGCATAGGATATTTGCAAATATCTTCTCCCTTTTAGTAGGTTGTGTTTATTATTACTTCTTCCTAGTTCTTCTGCTGTGCAGGAACTTTTTATTTCGATATAGTCCCATTTGTTTATTTTTTCTTTTATTCCCTTTGCCTCAGGAGACAGTCTAGAAAAATGTTGCTTTGGTCCATGTCAAGAAGTTACTGTCTATGCCCTCTTGTAGGATTTTTATGATTTCAGGTCTTCCATTGAATCTGTTTTGAGTTCATGTGTCTGTATGGCGTAAGGAAGCAGAGTAATTGCATTCTTCTGTGAGTAGCTGTCCAGTTTTCCCAGTACCGTTTGTTGTAGAGACCGTCCTTTTCCTTTTCGATATTCTTGCCTGCTTTGGGGAACGCTAGTTGGCCACACCATTGCGGGTTTATATCTGAGCTTCTCTCCTATTCCCTAGGTCGCTGTGTGTATTTTTGTGCCAGTGCCATACTGTTAGGATGACTACAGCTTTGAAATATAACTTGAAATCTGGAATTGTGACTCATCCAGCTTTGTTTTTCTTTCTCAACATTGCATTGGCAGTTCAGTATCTTTGGTGGTTCCATATAGATTTTTAGAAGTGTTTGCTTGAGTTCTTTTTGTTTAACTGAATGTCAATGAGCCAACCTATAGTACGTCATTAGTTTCAGATGTAGTGTTCAATAATAGGTCAGGTGTGTATAACACCCAGTGCTCAATGCATGACATGCCCTCCTTAATGCCCATCAGCCAGTTACCCTAATCCCTATCCACCTCCCCTCTAGCAACCCTCAGTTTGTTTCTGTAATGAAGAGTCTCTCATGGTTTTTCTCCCTCTCTGATGACTTCCCATTCAGTTTTCCCTCCCTTACCCTCTGATCCTCTGTGGTGCTTCTCCTATTTCACATATGAGTGAACCCATGTGCTGATTGTCTTTCTCTGATAGACTTATTTCACTGAGCATAATACCCTCCAGTTCCATCCAGGTGGGTGTGATGGTAAGTCTTCATCCTCTCTGATGGCTGAATAATATTCCATTGTAGATATGAACCACATCTTCTTTATCCATTCATCTGTCCATGAACATTTGGGCCCTTTCTATAGTTTGGCTAGAGTGGATAATGATGCAATGAACATTGGGGGGCAGGTGCTATACTTTTCACTCAATCTGTATCTTTGGGGTAAATACCAAGTAATACAATTGCTGGTTCATAAGGTAGTCTATTTTTAAATGTTTTTAAGTTCTGGGGTGTCTCCAAGATGGATTCTATCTCAGGAGTTCTGACTCCCATCGTCCCCGCTGCTATGGACACACAATGGCTGTTCCATGGAGATTCCCCAGGGCAACACTGGACTAGCAAGTGTCTTCAGGGTGTGTCCCCAGGCCATCTGATGTGGCTGAGAGGCCATGAGCAATCCTGAACCCAAACCAAGGTTTTGACTGTGATGCCTTACTTGCACACAAACAGCAGTGCCTGGCTCAGGCCTTCACTGCAACCCCTGAGCCGGCTTAGTGATGACCTTGCCCAGAACACTAACCCCATGGCACTGTGAGGGCACAGCAAAGTCAGGCAATGCGACAAGGGATTCTACATCAGGGTAGATGATGCAAGGTATCATTTCACAGCAAACATGACCAAAAACATGTAAATGACAGAATAGTAAGTAGTTCAACGTACACTATATGACAACAGTGATGGGAAAAGTGAAGGATGGGGTCGGAAAGGGAAATAGGAGTTCCAAGAAGCAGGCTGGGGTCTTCAGGGGGTAGGGCGTGTCTCATGGAGGAAGGGACCAGGAGGCTTGTCACAGGTTCCCACAGGGCAGCATCAGGGTGTGCACTCTGCCTGACCCATGACCCCTAGGGGCACTGGGGACATTCTACCTTCAGAGGATCTACAGAAATGCCAATTGGCCTGAGCAGAGCTTCGTGGTACATCTTCTTTGTTCCTGGGTGTGGCTCTTTCTCTGCTTCTGGAGGCTGTTGATTCTCCTTTGTGTCCCTCTGAGCTGCACCATTTTTGCATTCTTTTATTGGTGTGGATTCAGTGCTGTTAGTTGACACAAATTCTTCCTGAAAAGAAGTGGAATAGAAGCCATCCTTGTTTCCTAAGTAGACCTGAAGAAATTCCATAGTCATACCCCTTTCCCAGGCCCCTGGGCTTTCACGTGCTCTCCAAGTCCAAGATTTTAGAAGATATCTTCTATTCTCAATACGTTGAAAGAATTCATTTGGTTTTTAAAAATTTTAGCAGAGTCACACTTTTCAGCATCTATACAATGACCTGTAAACATTGAATGAACAATGTTTGACAGGATGAAGGAAGAATTGGCTTTGCAGTGCGATTTGGAGCAATGCTTACTCACTGTTGCCCCCGTGTGGCCACTCTCCAGATAGCACGTGGCCAAATGTGTTCCCATTCACCGGATTCAAGGGAGAATAAGATAGAAGATTGTTGGACCCTGAATTCCTTATCTCCTAAAAACCATCCTCTAATTTATAAGCAGTATTCTAAATCGAGTATATTTTAACTAGATATTAGGGTTAGGGTCAGGGTCAAGTTACATACATTAACTATGGACAGCTTTGTGTATGTCAGTCTTACCTGCCTAAGATGTTTTTAAAAAATACAGTGGGAGAGGATATACTCACCAAAGCACTGAGCACATGGCCTGTCCCCGGAAATAGGTCACTACACATAATGATTGTTTCATCTTAGCTGAGGACCAGGAGCTGGCCCTATAGGTACTTGGCAGGTAGCATCTGTGGCCAGCTGGTCATCTCCCCCTGACACCCACACCCAGCTCCGCACATCCTCTGCTCTGCTCAAGGGCAGTGAACGGACAGACCAGGTGCAGGTGGGACTCCCTCCTGTCAGGCATGGCTCACTTCCTACAAGTAGAGAAGTGGGCCAGCTCACATGCACATGACGCATGTGATGTTCCTTTAGTTCCTTGCTATCGGCCTCCCCTTTCTGTCACCCGGGTCCTGAAACTTCAGCTCTTGTGAGAACTTGGGTTTGCAGATTTCTGTGGACATTACTAAGTGTAGATCTGTGTTGCCTTTGTTCCCTGTCCTGGGGTTGGATATGAAGGTGGGAAAAGTCATCCTACTCTGAAAGCAACAAAAAGAAATATCAAGTGTGCTCTGCCCCCAGCACCTTAGGTTTGAAAGCCATGGCCAACTAGGTACTTCATGTTCTACACAATGAGCTTTAGGGACTCATGGATGCATGTGACATGAAATCGTACTGAAAGAAATCTCCTTACCGAAATTTTGCCTTGCAGAAGATAGTTTAGGGACACCGCCCCTCACCCACGCTGTCATTTCCCATCTGGCCAATGCCCAGTCACACTGACATGTGTAGCCACCCAAGGGCACAGCTGTGACATCCTCCTGGAGCACCCTCTTGTCCCCCTGCATCCCTGGTCTGGCCAACCCCATACGGCCCCAGTCCTCCTGAATGTCCCTTGTCATAGCACTTGCCAAACAAGGCTGTCATTTGTTGTCTCTCGCTCTGTCCTTTCTGCTTGGAGTAGATCTCTCTCACAGATGCCTGGCTGGGTAACAGGCAGATGAATGGTTTCAGGATCTTTTGTCCTGGAACAGCAGCCATCCCTGATGGGCATGGAGACTCTCTGTCCCTCTGTGTGCCCCCAGCTTCGATGGAACCTAGTGTCCAGGACAAGGGACTTGGGAGTCCTCCCAGATGAAGTGTGTTCTATGAAGGTGGCTTCCTTCCGAGATCGTTATGGAACCACACTGAATGGCTGTTCCTGTGGGACAGAAAGCATGCTACTGTATTGTATTCTCCTTGCACACTGTGGCTAACAAAGAGGAAACATGCTCACACTCACAAGTTCACACTTACACCTCTGTTTCTGAGCATCAGTACCATGGAAACGACAGTGAATTCCCATTGGGCTGCAGACCTGTAGACGTGCCATTCAAGGTGTCAGTAGAGGAGGATGGAGATGGAGTTCTGGCTAAAAGGATGGATGTCCTTGCCTCTGGGGGTGAAGAAATTAGATTTGACCCAGAAGGCGCTACATTCTACTCAAAGAAGGGACATGATCCTAGGATCTTTGAGACCAGGGATCAGCACAGACTTTTCCAGGAAGTCTTCTGTAAAGATTTTCTGTGAGGTGTTGCAGTCCATGTGATGTCTCTGGCAATAACTCCACTCTTGCATTATGGCTTGAAAGCAGCCACAGACTATCCATAACTAATGTTCCAGAGACACTTGATTGCGAGAACGTGGCGGGGAAGGTCCATTTGGCCCATGGGTGGTAGTTTCCCACACCCCAGATCTGCAACATAATGGATAATGGGGGAGAGGACTCTTCTTTTCTAGTGGCAGAGTGGGAAGACACTGGGATCTATCCTACCTGACCCCAGCCCCTGCCCATGAAAGGAAAAAAAGATGATAGTGAGAATATTCCCCATGAAGAGTCCCATGAGAGTCTGGGAGTACAGGAAAGATCTGCAGGTGCTGAGGCAGGATCACTGGGGTGCTGAGTGGAGGCCAGCTGTCAGATGGGGCTTCAGGTTCTGGGTTTGTGGCAAGGGGCCGTGGAAGTTGGCAGTGGCCTCAGGGGGCAGGCTGTTTCTCCCATTCTGTGGGTTCTGCGCAGCTCCAAATGGCACAGTTTCCTCCTTGGGGGCAAATGGTCTCTTGGGGTATGGCTCAAGGGTCCCGGATCTGAAGGGGTTCAGGGCCAAGACTCTGTGGATGGAAGTACGAGAACCTAACCCAGGGTTGGGGTTCGGGCCTAGGGGCCCGGCAGGGCCCACCTGTTGCTGCTGAAACGGGCTCCCTGGGAGGCTTAAGTAGAGGGTGGTTTACCCCGGCATTCAAGGAGACCTGGGCCACTCCTACAACTGGCATTTCAAGCGCTTTCTCACAGGCTTCCAGCGACACCACATGGGACCACAGGCTGGGACCAGGCAGCTGCACCGAAGGCTCCCGCTGCCAGAAACGAGTTCGACGGGGCTTTCTGGCCAATTCTCAGAAGATTTCTCCCCAAATTGACATTGATTTGGGCAGAAATCTCCTGAGAATTGGCTGGCATTGGGCGGCAATTCGGTCCACGTGCCAGCCCCGTGCTGAGAGCACTTTCTCTCTAGGGGCCGTTGCGGCCATAAAAGACTGCAACCCCGGGGGAGCCTGGGTGGCTCAGTGAGTTAAAGCCTCTGCTTTCAGCTCAGGTCATGATCCCAGCTTCCTGGGATCGAGCCCCGCATTGGGCTCTCTACTTGGCAAGGAGCCTGCTTCCCTTCCTTTCTCTTTCTGCCGGCCTCTCTGCCTATTTGTGATCTCTGTCAAATAAATAAATAAATAAATAAAAAGACTGCAACCTGGGCCCACCTGCTCCTGGAGGCCCCCCACAGAGGCGAGGTTCCCCAGGGGCAGAGTTGAGTTAGGTTGTGAGCCTGAGCCTCAGGCTCCAGCTTCTTTTAGCAGAAGGGGACTCCAAAGGTGAGGGTTGCCTGAGGTGGGCATGCAGGTTTCTCCCACTCTGAGTGTTTCCCGCAGCTCCCTATGGCATGCTTTCCTCCTGAGTGGCAGGAGGAGTCCTGTGGTATGGTGCAGGGGTCCCCAATCTGGAGAGCTTGAGGGCCAGGCCTCTGGGGACAGAAGCCTGAGAACCCAACCCTGCGTTAGGGTTTGGCCTAGGGGCAGGCCGCACCTGCCGGTGCCGATAGGGGATCCCCGGTGGGCTGGGCAGGCATTTAGAGGGTACCCGGGCTGCGCATGCACCTGGGGTTTAGAGCGCTCTCTTGTAGGCTTTGGGCACAACCACGCAGGACCCCGGGCCATGCCCAGGCGGCTCCCATGAAGGCCCGCGCCGCCGAAAGCGAGTTTGCCAGGGCTTTCCAGCCAATTCTCACGAGCTTTCCACCCAAACTGATGTCAATTCGGGCGGAAAGCTCGTGAGAATTGGCCGGTGCTGGACAGTGATTCGGGCTGTGGGCTGGCGTGGTGTTGGAGGTGCTTTCTTGCTAGATGCGTGTTGGGGCCATGCAGAACTGCAAGTTAGGCCCACGGGGCTTCATGCTGGCCCCCGCAGAGGAAAGCTCCCCAGGGGCAGATTTGAGGAAGTGGGTGAGCATTAGTTTAAGGCTCTGGCTTTTGTTGGCAGAAAGGGGTACCAAAGGTATGGGTGGCCTGAGGTGGTCATGTGGGCTTCTCTAGCTCTGAGTGTTTCCCGCAGCTCCCAAGGGCATAGATTTCCCCTGGGTGGCAGGCAGAGTCCTGTGGTATGGCTGAGGGTTCCCCAATCTGGAGGGCTTGAGGGCCAGGCCTCTGGGGACAGAAGCCTGAGAACCCAACCCAGTCTTAGGGTTGGGCCTAGGGGCATGGTATGCCCCAGCTGCCAGTGCTGAGGCAGCCTCCCAGGGAGCTGAGTAGAGGGTGGGATTGGCTGACATTCATAGGCGACCGAGGCCACACATGCACCAGGCATGTAGAGCACTTTCTTGCAGCGTTTGGGCCGTGACCACGTGGGACCTCTGGCCAGGCCCAGTCAGCTCTCTTGAAGGCCCACACAGCTAGAAAGGAGTTCGCTGGGGGTTTCTGGCCAATTCTCACGAGCTTTCTGCCCAAATAGATATTGATTTGGGCAGAAAGCTTGTGAGAATTGGCCAGCATTGTGCAGCGATTCAGGCCACACTCGCACCTGCTGTCGAGATCACTTTCTGGCTAGGTGTGTGTTGCAGCCATCCAGGAACTCAGGCCAGGAACACCCAGTTTCATGGGCATTGAAATCAGAAGGAGACTCTTTGGGAATTCTCCTGAATAGAGGCAGGCTGGTGGCTTCAAGGGGCTTGGCGTCAGGAACCCTGTAATGAAATTCTTTCCTGATGCTGGGTAAGTCAGGTTATCCCACGGGTTTTCCATTTCCTCCTTAGGAAATTGCTAGCAGGGAATGTTCTACTTAAAGTGGAAACCTCCTGCACTATAGGTGGGCATGTGGGCTGTTGCAGCCACTCTGGAAAAGAGTATGGTGGTTCCTCCAAAAACTTAAAACTGAACAACCCTAGGATCCATCAATTGCCCTCCTAGGTATTTCCCCAAAGGACAGAGGAATCCACATTCAGTGGGGTACAAGCACCATGATGTTTATAGCAGCATTATCAACAATAGTGAAACTATGGAGGGAGTCCCAATGTCCATTCACTGAAGAATGAAGGAAGAAGATGTGAGAGGTCTATATCTTTATATCTATATCTACATCTATATACAATGGAATAGGACCCAACTTCAAAAAGAATGAAATCTTACCATCTGCAAAGATGTGGATGGATCTAGAGTGGATTCAGCTCAGCAAAATCAGTAGGACAAGACCAATACCCTATGACTTGACTCCTGTGGAATTTCACAAAGAAAACAGATGAACTTAGTGAGGGGAGAAAGATAGGTCAATGAGGAAACAGACTCAACCTTAGAGCACAAGCCAAAGTTTGCTAGAGAGCAGCGGTGTGGGGGCAAATGTTAAATGTGTGATGGCTCCTAGGGAGGGTATTTGTTGTGATGAGCTCTGGGTGTTCTATGCAGGTGAGGAATCATGGAATCCTACCCCTGAAGCGAAGGAATTATCACTGCATGGAAGCGAATTGGAATTGAAGCCAATGAAGAAAAGAAGACCACGTTATACTTCTTGAAGAGTGAGGTAAAAATGAAGTGATTTTCGCTCTCCTGTTCTGTGGATGATCATTTTCAAACACACTGTGGTAGGATATGCTAGTTTCTGATTGCCTAAGGAGTCCTCGGGAAGCTTCCAAGAAAGATTCAGATGTCAGAGCATGTACATGTTCCATTAATTTGTTACTTAGAGTTTGCCCAGGTAGAAAGGTAAGTGGAGAGAAATAGGGCAGAAGAGGAAAGGAGGTGTTGAGCATTCAGGAGGCAGCCTTCTCCCTTTCTCATGAAAGCCTTGGGCCAGTGTAAATTTAGAAGAAGGAGGAGGGATCTCAGAGCTTTGCGGCAGACAGGGGAGTTCCAGGTCTGCTTAGAGTCGACAGGGTTCCCTGAAGAGAGTTGAGCTAGGGGTGTGGCAGGCCTAACTGCTGGTGCTGAGGTGGGTTGCCTGAGGGGCTGAGATGGGGATGGGGTCAGGTGGCGCATCGGGCTCTGGGTTTGTTGCCGGAGCCTGCAGAATGTGGGGGAGTCCTCAGGTGGGCATGCAGGTTTCTCCAGCTCTGAGGGTTCTGCACAGCTCCAAATGGACTGGTTTCCTGCTGGGTGGCAGGCAGACTTCTATGGTGTGGCTCCAGGGTTCCCAATCTAGAGAGCTTGGGGGACTGGTCCCTCGGGAAGGAAGCCCAAAAACACAACTTAGGGTTATGGCCTAGGGGCATGGTAGGCCTAACCCCCTGGCACTGAGGCGGGCTCCCCTCAGGGTTGAGTTGAGGGAAAGCATCCGGAGGTGTGGCAGAATCAGGGTTTGTGGCCAGGGGGGCCGTTGATGGTGGGGGTGGCTTTAGGGGGGCATGCAGGTTTCTCCCTCTCTGAGGGATCTGCAGAGCTCCAAATGGCACGGTTTTCTCTCACGTGGCTGTTGGATTCCTGGGGTGTCACTCAGGGGTCCTTAATCTGGGGAGTTTTGGGGCTAGGCCTCTTGGGATAGAAGCCTGAAAATAGAAGGTGGACTTAGGGTTAGGGCCTAGGGGCATGGCAGGCTCAATCTGCCGGTGCTGAGGCAGGCTCCCTGGTGGGCTGACCTGAGGCTGGGAATCAGGCAGCATGTCTGACTCTGAGTTTGTGTCCAGGGGGTCCACAGAAGCTGGGGGTGGTCTCAGGGTGGCATGCAGGTTTCTTCCTCTTTGAGGGTTCTGCACAGCTCCAAATGGCACAGTTTCCTCCCATGTGGTGGGCACAGTCTTGGTGTGTCACTGAGGCATCCTTAATCTGTGGGGCTTGGGGGCCAGGCCTTTTGGGATTGAAGCCAGAAAACCCAAACTAGGGTTAGGGTTTGGGCCTAGGGCCATGGCAGATCCGATCTGCCAGTTCTGAGGCAGGCTCCATGGTGGGCTGAGTTGAGGGCAGGCATGAGGTGGCACAACAGACTCCAGGTTTGTGTCCAGGGTGGCCACAGAAGCTGGGGATGCCTCAGGCGACACGAAGGTTTCTCCCGCTCTGAGGGTCCTGCCCAACTCCAGAAGGCACCTTTCACTCTGGGTGGCAGGTGGAGTCCTAGGGGAAGACTCAGGGGTCCCTAATCTGGCAGGCTTGCGGGACAGGCCTCTGGGCACGGAAGCCTATACACTCCACCTAGGGTTAGGGTTAGATCAGCAGGCCCGATCTGCTGGTGCTGAAGCAGACTTCCCCCAGGGCTGAGTTGTGGACATGTGTCCAGCAGTGCTTTGTGGCCAGGGGGGCCGCGATGGTGGGTGTGGCTTTAGGGGGGCATGAAGGTTTCTCCCTCTCTGAGGGTTCTGCACAGTTCCAAATGGCAACATTGCGACCGAGGCAGCCATCAGAGTTCCAGCATGAGTCTCAGGGATCCCCAATCCGGCAGGGTTGAGGCCAGGCCTCTGGGAATGGAAGTCTGGCCACGCCACCTAGGGTTATGATTAGGGTTTATTGGCATGGCAGATCTGCTGGCGCTGAGTCTTGGGGGTGAGTCAAGGACAAGGGTCAGGAGGCACATCATGCTTTGAGTTTGTGACCAGTAAGGCTGCCGAATTTTGGGGTGGTCTCAGGGAGGCAAGCAGGTTTCTCCTGGTCTGAGAGTTCTGCACAGCTCCAAACAGCACAGTTTCCTCCTGGGTGGCAGGCAGACTCCTAGGGTGTGGCTCTGGGCTACCCAATATAGAGGGCTCAGGGGACAGGCCCCTGGGGACGGAAGGCTGAAAACCCAACCTAGGGTTGGAGCGAGGGCCTAGGGGCATGGGAGGCCTGATCCAGCAGTGGTGGAATGGGCACCCCAGGGGAGGAGTAGTGGGAGGCATTGGCCTCGAGTGCACCTGCCTCATAGAGTGCTTTATGGTGGGATTTGGGCTGCAACTGCTCAGGACCCTGGTCCAGGCCCAGGTGGCAACCATGTGGGTCCGCGCTGCCAGAAGCAAGTTTGCCGGGGGTTTTCCGGCCAAATCTCACGATATCTATTTGGGCAAATCGCTATCTATTTGGGCAGAAAGCTTGTGAGAATTGGCTGGCATTGGGCGTTGACTTGGGCTGAGCTGGTGCCCACAGTCTAGAGCACTTTCTTGCTAGGTGTGGGTTGCGGCGATCCGGGAACACGGGTTGGGCCCCTGTGGCTCCCACATGGGACCCTGAGAGTGTAGCTTTCTGGGTACAGATTTGAGGGAGGGGGTCCAGCTGAGTGTCAGTCTCTGTGCTTGCGGCTCCACTGGGCGCTGAAAGTGGGGATGGCCTCGGGGAGATGCAGGCTCCTCCTGCTCTGAGGGTTTTGTGCAGCTCCAAAGGGCTTGGTTTCCTCCTGGGTGGCAGGCAGAGTCTGGAGTGTGGCTCAGGGGTCCCCAATCTGGAGGACTCCAGGGACAGGCCCCTGGGGACGCACCCTGAAAACCCAACCGAGGGTTAGAGCCAGGGACTAGGGGCATGGCAAGTGTGATCCTCGAGCACTAGTGTGGGCAACCCAGTGGGCTTAGTAGCGGAAGGCATTGGCCTCGTGTGTGCCTGGCTTGTCAAGGGCTTTCTTGCAGGGATTGGTCCGTGACCACTTGGGACCCCAGGCCAGACCCAGGTGTTAGCCCTGTGGGCCCACGCTCCGGAAGCGAATTTGCAGGGGGTTTTCCAGCCAATTCTCACGAGCTTTCTGCCCAAATTGCTATCGATTTGGGCAGAAAGCTTGTGAGAATTGGCCGGCGTTAGGCGGCGATTCGGGCCGCACTGGTGCCCTCGGTCTAGAGTGCTTTCTCACCAGGTGCATGTCATGGCCATCTGGGAACATGGGCCTCACCCACGTGTCTCCTGCGAGGACCCCCGCGCAGGGGAGCTTTCAAGGGGTAGAGTTGAGGGAGGGGTCCGGCTGAGTGTCAGCTTCCATGATTGCGGCCTAGTGGGGTGCCAAATATGGGGGGTGGCCTCAGGGTGGGCCGTGCAGGATTCTCCCATTCTGAGGGTTTTGCACAGATCCAAACAGCACGCTTTCCACCTGGATTGCAGGCAGAGTCCTGGGGTGTGGCTCAGGGTTCCCCAATCTGGAGGGCTCGAGGGACAGGCTCCTGGGGACGGAAGCCTGAAAACCCAACCAAAGGTTAGGACCAGGGCCTAGGCACATGGCAGGCCCAATCTGCTAGTGCTGGGGCGGGCACCCCAAGGGGGTGAGTAGCGGGAGTCATTGTCCTCCCATGTGGTTGCCTTGTAAATGGCTTTCTTGCATGGTTTGGGCCACTACCACTCAGGACTCCAGGCCAGGCACACATAGAGTCCTTGGGGGCCCTCGCCTCTGGAAGCGAGTTCGCTGGGGGTTTTCCGGCCACTTCTCACGAGCTTTCTGCCCAAATGCATATGGATTAGGACAGAAAGCTCGTGAAAACTCGCCAGTGTTGGGTGGTGATTTGGGCCATGCTGGCACCTGTGGTCTAGAGTGCTTTCTCTCTCGGTGTGTGTCACAGCCATCCGGGAACGTGGGCTGGGCCCATGCCACTCCCGCAAGGGCCCACGCGGAGGGCACTTTTCTTGGGGCAGAGTTGAGGGAGGGGTGCCGGCTCAGTGTGAGCCTCTGTGTTTGCAGCCTGGTGGGTCACCGAAGGTGGGGGTGGCCTCAGGATGGGCATGCAGATTTCTCCCACTCTGAGGGTTTTTGCGCAGATCCGAATGGCACGCTTTCCACCTGGGTGGCAGGTGGAGTCCTGCCATGGTTTGGTGTGGTTTAGGGTTCCCCAGTGTGGAGGGCTTGAGGGACAGGACGCTGGGGATGCAATCCTGAAAACCCAACCGAGGGTTAGGGCCAGGCCTGGGGCATGGCAGACCTGATCCACCAGCCCCAGGGTGGGCAGCCTAGGGGGATGAGTCATAGGAGATGTTGTCTTTGCATGCACCTGCCTCATAGAGGGCTTTCTCGCAGGGTTCAGGCCGTGACCACTCGGAAGCCCGGGCCAGGACTTGGCATTAGTCCAGTGGGGCCAAGCCGCTGGAAGCGAGTTCGCCAGGGGTTTTCCGGCCAATTCTTAAGAGCTTTCTGCCCAAATCGATACCAATCTGAGAATTGGCTGGCTTTGGGCTGCAATTCGGGTTGCTGGAGCCTGTGGTCTAGAGCACTTTCTCGCTAGGTGCATGTCGCAACCATCCAGGAACAAGGGCCGAGCCCACACGGTTCTCTCAAGGGCCCCCACACAGGGCAGCTTTCTGGGGGCAGAGAAGATGGAGAGGCTCCAGCTGAGCGTCAGCCTCCATGTTTGCAGCCCAGTGGGTCACTGAAGGCATGGGTGGCCTCAGACTGGGAATGCAGTTTTCTCCCACTCTGCAAGGTTTGCGCAGAATCATACGGCACACTTTCCACCTAGGTGGCAGGCAGAGTCCTGGGGCGTGTCTCAGTGGTCCACAATATGGAGGGCTTGAGGGACAGGCCCTTGGGGATGGAAGCCTAAAAACCCAACTGAGGTTTAGGGACAGGGCTTAGGGGTATGGTAGGCCCAAACTGCCAGTACCAGGGTGGGCACCCAGGGGGCTGAGTAGTGGGAGGTGTATCCTCGCATGCACCTGCCTCATAGAGGGCTTTCTTGCAAGGTTCAGGCAGTGACCACTCGGGACCCTGGGCTAGGCCCAGACGGCAGCCCTGCAGGCCCACGCTGCCAGAATTGAGTTTGCCAGGGGTTTCTGCCCAAGTTGATATCGATTTGAACAGAAAGCTGAGAATGGCTGGCATTGGGCAGTGATTCGGGCCACATTGGGGCACACGGTCTAGAGAGATTTCTCGCTAGGTGCATGTCGTGGTCATCCGGGAACACAGGCATGCCCGAGCGGCTCCCATGTGATCCCCTGTGCAGGGGACCTTTCCTGGGGCAGATTTGTGGGGGAGTTCCAGCTAAGCATCTGCCTCCATGTTTGGGGCCCAATGGGGCGCTGAAGGTGGCGGTGGCCTCAGGGTGGGCATACAGCTTTCTCTTGCTCTGAGGGTTTTGCACAGATCTAAACGGAACGCTTTCTACCTGGGTGTCATACGGAGTCCTGGGGTTTTGCTCAGGGGTCCCCTATCTGGAGGGCTTGAGGGACAGGCCTCCGGGAATGCAATCCTGAAAACCCAACCGAGGGTTAGAGCCAGGGCCTAGGGGCATGGCAAGCCTGATCCGGCAGCACCAGTGCGGACAACCCAGGGGGCTGAGTAACGGGAGGCATTCTCCTCACATGCACCTGCCTAGTAGAGGGCTTTCTCACAGGGTTTGGGCCTCGACCACTTGGGCCCTCAGGCCAGGCCTAAGTGGTGGTCCTGGGTGACAGCGCAGCCAGAAGCAAATTCGCCAGGGGTTTTCCATCCAATTCTGCCAAATCGACATCGATTTGGGCAGAAAGCTTGAGAGAACTGGCTGATGTTGGATTGATTTGGGCCACTCTGGCGCCTGTGGTCTAGAGCGATTTCTCGCTAGGTGGGAGTCATGGCCATCCTGGAACATGGGCCAGGCCCACGTGGCTCCCACGAGGGACCTTGCACAGGGGAGATTTCTGGGTGCAGAGTTCAGGGAGGGGGTCCAGCTGAGCATTAGCCTCTGTGTTTGAGGCCCGGAGGGGTGCCAAATTTGGGGGTGGCATCAGGGAGGGCATGCAGGTTTCTCCTGCTCTGAGGGTTTTGCGCAGCTCTGACCGTTGTAGTTTCTTCCTGGTGGCAGGTGGAGTCCTGGGGTGTGGCTCAGGTTTCCCCAATCTGGGGGACGCCATGGACAAACCCCTGGGGACGGAAGCCTGAAAACCCAACGGAGGGTTAGGGCTAGGGCCTAGGGCATGGCAGGCCCGATCCGCAAGCACTGGGGTGGGCACTGCAGGGGGCTGAGTAGCGGGAGGCATTTGTTCTCATGTGTGCCTGCCTTGTAGAAGGCTTTCTTGAAGGTTAATGCTGTGACCACTGGGTACCCCAGGCTGGGCCCAGGTGGGCCTGCGCCGCCAGAAGCGAGTTTGCCGGGGCTTTTCCGGCCAATTCTCACGAGCTTTCAGCCCAAATCAATATCGATTTGGGCTGAAAGCTCGTGAGAATTGGCCAGCTATGGGTGGCAATTCTGCCCTCGCTGGCACCCGTGGTCTAGAGCACTTTCTTGGTAGGTGCGTGTCAGGGCCATCCGGGAACACAGGCTGGGCCCGCATGGCTCACGCAAGAGACTCCTCACAGGGGAGCTTTCAGGGGCAGAGTTGAGGGAGGAGGTCTGGCTGAGCATCAGCCTCCGTGTTTGCAGCCCAGTGGGGCACCGAAGATGGGGGTGGCATTGCTGGGGGGGGGATGCAGGTTTCTCCCTCTCTGAGGGTTTTAAGGAGTTCTGAAAGGCACAGTTTCCTCGTGGTTGGCAGGCGGAGTCCTGGGGTGTGGCTTAGGGGTCCCCGATCTGGAGGACTCCAGGGACAAGCCCCTGGGGACAGAAGCCTGAAAACCCAGCTGAAGGTTAGGGCCAGGGCCAGGGCCTAGGGGCATGGCAGGGCCAATCCATCAGCGCTGGGGCAGACACCCTAGGGTGCTGATTAGTGGAAGCCATTGGCCTCAAGTGCGCCTGGCTCATAGAGGGCTTTCTCACAGGGTTAGGTCCCTAACCTCTCCTGTCCCGGGCCAGATCTAGGCGGTGCCCTACACGCTGCCAGAAGCAAGTTCGCCAGGGGATTTCTGGCAATTCTCACGAGATTTCTACAAATTGATATCGATTTGGGTAGAAATCTCATGAGAATTGGCTGGCATTGGGTGACGATTTGGGCTGTGCTGGCACCAGTGGTCTAGAGTGCTTTCTTGGTAGGTGCATGTCGTGGCCATCTGGGAACACGGGCCGGACCCACTCGACTCCCCTGAGGGCCACAGCTGAGGGGAACTTTCCAGGGCCAGAGTTGAAGGAGGGGCTCAGAGCAAGCCCCAGGCTCCATGTTAGTGTCCTGGTGGGGCGCCAAAGGAGGGGGTGGCCTCCAGGGTGCATGCTAGTTTCTCCCGCTCTGAAGGTTTTATGCAGCTCCAAACAGCACAGTATCCTCCTGGGCAGCAGGCCGAGTCCAGGTTGTGGCTCAGGGGTCCCCAATCTGGAGGGATTGGGGGCCAGGCCTCTTGGGATGGAAGCCTAAAAACCCAACTTAGAATTAGGGTTAGGGGCTAGGGGCATGGCAGGCCCAATCTGCCAGAGCTAAGGTGGGATCCCCAGGGGGCGATGTTGAGGACAGGTAGCACGGGGAGCGTCAGGCTCCAGGTTGGTGACCAGGGGTCCACTGAATGTTGGGGTGACCTGAGGGAGCCATGCACATTTCTCCCTGTCTGAGAGTTCTGCACAACTCCAGATGGCAGTTTCCATCCGGGTGGCAGGCGGACACCTGAGGTGTGGGTCCGGGGTCCACAATCTGGAGAGCTTGTGGGACAGGCCCCTGGGGACAGAAGCCTGAATA
>JAHRIG010000420.1:0-92843 GCA_020311275.1 Eira barbara
TCTGTTTCTTTCTGATCTACTTTTAGGGTCTCTCTTTGCTTAGAGGACCCCTTTCAATATTTCCTGTAGAGCTGGTTTGGTGTTTGCAAATTCTTTCAGCTTGTGTTTGTCCTGGAAGCTCTTTATCTCTCCTTCTATTTTCAATGATAGCCTAGCCGGATATAGTATTCTTGGCTGCATGTTTTTCTCGTTTAGTGCTCTGAATATATCATGCCAGTTCTTTCTGGCCTGCCAGGTCTCTGTGGATAGGTCCGCTGCCAATCTAATGTTTTTACCCTTGTATGTTACAGACTTCTTTTCTCGGGCTGCTTTCAGGATTTTCTCTTTGTCGCTAAGACTTGTAAATTTTATTATCAGATGACGAGGTGTGGACCTATTTTTATTGATTTTGAGGGGCGTTCTTAGCATCTCCTGGATTTTGATGTTTGTTCCCTTTGCCATAGTAGGGAAATTCTCTCCAATAATTGTCTCCAATATATCTTCTGCTCCCCTCTCTCTTTCTTCTTCTTCTGGAATCCCAATTATTCTAATGTTGTGTCGTCTTATGGTGTCGCTTATCTCTAGAATTCTCTCCTCGCGGTCCAGTATTTGTTTGTCTCTCTTTTGCTCAGCTTCTTTATTCTCTGTCATTTGGTCTTCAATGTCACTAATTCTTTCTTCTGCCTCATTTATCCTAGCAGTGAGAGCTTCCATTTTTGATTGCACCTCATTAATAGGTTTTTTGATTTCAACTTGGTTAGATTTTAGTTCTTTTCTTTCTCCAGAAAGGGCTTTTATCTCTCCAGAGAGGGTTTCTCTAATATCTTCTATGCCTTTTTCAAGCCTGGCTAGAACCTTGAGAATTGTCATTCTGAACTCTAGATCTGTCATATTACCAATGTCCGTATTGATTAGGTCTCCAGCCTTCGGTACGGCCTCTTGTTCTTTTTTTTGAGGTGAGTTTTTCCGTCTTGTCATTTTGTCCAGATAAGATTTGCTTTCTCCTCCTCTAGAATTCTGCTGTTCTTGGTGAGCGTAGTTGGTCTTAACTGGGTTTCTTGTTGTTGTTCTGGGGGAGGGGCCTGTTGTGGTGATTCTCAAGTGTCTTTGCCGCAGGCGGAATTGCACCGCCCTTGCCAGGGGCCGGGCTAAGGAATCTGCTCGGGTTCGCTTTCGGGAGCTTTTGTTCCCTGAGCGCTTTCCGTAGAGTTCCACCGGACGGGAATGAAGATGGCGGCCTCCCAATCTCCGGCCCATAGGAGCCGAGAGCTTGGGGTTCCGCTCCTCTCTGCGCCCTCAGAGAAAGCGCCCAACCGCCCCGCCTCCCTGGCCTGCGGTCGCGCCTTGAGGAAAGCAGTCAATTGCTGGCACTTGGAGAAAAGCACCCGGTCGCATCCGTCTCCGTGGCCTCCGGCTGCGCTCCGAGCCCACCCAGCCTGCGACCGGCACAAGGTAACCCCGGTCTGGGAGCTCACTCCTCGGCTTTGTCGCTGTAGCCGGCTTCCCCGCTCTAATACCTGCGAGCTCTGCGGCCCTCAGACACCCCCGGTCCTTCTGTGACCGCGCGGGACCCGGGGTTACGCTGACCCTTCCTGGGTTTCCCCCGGTTTATCCTCTGGAGCGATGTCTCCCAGTGGAGCAGACTTTTAAAAGTCCCGATGTTGTGCTCCGTTGCTCCGCCGCTTGCCAGGAGCCGGCCCCTCCCCCCGGGGTCTATCTTCCCGTCGCTTTGGATTCACTTCTCCGCAGGTCCTACCTTTAAGAAAGTGATCGATTTTCTGTTTCTAGAATTGTTGTTCTTCTTCTCTTCGATTTCCCGTTGGATTTGTAGGTGTTCACAATGGTTTGATAAGCTATCGAGCCGATCTCCTGCTACCCGCTGTCGTCTCAGCCTGCTACTTCTCCGCCATCTTGACTCCTCCTCCTATAACTTCAATTCTATTCAAATTTTTTCCATATATATAGCATTTGATTTCTTTACAATTTTGGAATTTAATGTCTTCTAACACACAGACCAAAATACTCTCAAGACCAAGTGGATCACCCTCTTTTTCCCAACCTATAAGATTATATTCCCTCTCCCCCCTCATTTTTTTTTCTTTTCCTATTTCTATTTCTTTTTCTTTTATTTTGGTTTCTTCCATCTTTGGGTTTGTCTAGTGTGTATTTTGCTTGGGTCTAGGTTGATATTTTTCTTTTGTTCTCATATTTATCTCTTCTCCTCTGGGCAAAATGACTAGGGGGAGGAATTCACAATAAAAGAAAGAACCAGAGGTATTACTCTGCCACAGATCTGATCAATATCGATATAAGTAAAATGTCCCAGCTGTAATTCAGGATAAGAATTATAAAGTTACTAGCTGGACTTGAAAAAAATTATAAAAGACACTAGAGAATCTCTTAGTGAAGAAATGGCATCTAATCAGGCCAAACTAAAAATGGTCTGAGATGCAATCTAAATTGGATGCTCTAACAGCTAGAGTAATTGAGGCAGAAGAGAGAATAAGTGACACAGGAGACAAGTTGGTGGAAAGGAAGAAAGCTGAGGAAAAGAGAGGAAAACAACTAATAAACCACGAGGGGAGGATTTGAGAAATTGATGATGGCATAAAATGAACCATCATCAGAATTATTGGGGTCCCTGAGGGTGAAGAAAGAGAAACAGAGACATAAGGTATATTTGAGCAAGTCATAGTGGAGAACCTCCCTAATTGGGGGAAGGAAACAGCCATTCACGTCCAAGAGGTAGAGAAGACCCCACCCCTAATTAATAAATATAGATCAACACCCTGACATATAATAGTGAAGCTTACAAATTTCAGAGATAAGGAGAAAATCCTGAAAGCAGCATGAGACAAGAGTTTCTTAAACTACAGAGTTAAGAACATTAGACTGACATCAGACCTATCTATAGAGATCTGGTAGGCCAGAAAGGTGAGCAGGATATATTCAGGGTACTAAATTAGAAAAACAAAAACAAAAACAAAAACATGCAGGCAAAAACACTTTATCCAACATGGCTGTCATTCAGAATAGAAACAGATATAAAGAGCTTCCAGGATACACATAAACTGAACAAATATGTGACCACCAAGCCAGCACTGCAAGAAATATTAAGGGGGACTCCCATAAGTAAAGAGAGAGGTCAAGAGTCACATAGATCAGAAAGAAACAGTGACAATATACAGAAGCAGGGACTTTACAGGCAATTCAATGGCACTGAATTCGTATCTTTCTATATTAAATGTAAATATGAAAGTAAATGGACTAAATATTCAAATCAAAAGACCCAGGGTATCAGATTGATTAAAAAAAAGCAAGACCCATGCAAATGCTGTCTACAAGGGACTTACATTAGAAATAAAGACACTTCCAGACTGAATGTGAGGTGATGGAGAACAATTTATCATGCTAATGGACCTTAAAAGAAAGCTGGGGTAGCAATCCTCATACCAGAGAAAATATATTTTAAACCAAAGACTGTAATAAGGGATGACAAGAGATGTATATCATACTTAAGGGCTGTATCCAATAAGAAGATCCAACAATTCCAAATACTTATGCAGCAAACTTGGGAACAGCCAATTATATCAACCAATTAATAAAGAAATTATAGATACACATTAATAATAAAACAATAATGGTAGGGGTCTTCAACACCCCCTTACAGCGATAGACAGATAATCTAAGCAGAAGATTAAGGGGGGAGAAAAAGGCTTTGAGTGACACACTGGACCAGATGGCCTTCACAGATATATTCAGAGCACTCCATCCTAAACAACAGAATACACATTCTTCTCGAGTGCACATAGAAATTTCTCCAAAGCAGATCAAATACTTGGTCACAAATCAGGTCTCAACCCATACCAAAAGACTAGGATTATTCCCTGCATATTTTCAGACCACAATGCTTTGGAATTTGAATTCAATTATAAGAGGAAATTTGGAAGGAACTCAAAGACATATAGGTTAAAGGGGCTTCCTACAAAAGAATGAATGGGTCAAGCGGGAAATTAAAGAGGAATTAGAAAAATTCTTGGAAACTAATGAACATGAAAATACAACTGTTTAAAACCTTTGGCACTTGGAATATAAGCCTCTTTCAAAAAATTAGAAAAAAAATCTCAAATATAAAAGCTAACCTTAAACCTAAAGGTACTAGAGAAAGAGCAGCAAATAAAGCCTAAACCAAGCAGGAAGAAAAAAATAAAATAAAATAAAATAAAATAAAATAAAGGTTAGAGCAGAAATCAATGAATTACTAACAAATAGAACAGTAGAACAGATCAATGACACTAGTAGCTAGTTCTTTAAAAGAATTAATAAGATCAATAAACCCTTGGGGACTTACCAAAAATAAAAGAGAAAAGTCACAAATTAGTAAAATTATGAATGAAAGAGAAGAGATCCTAACCAACACCGAGGAAATACAAGCAATTTTAAGAACATACAATGAGCAACTATATGCCAACAAATTAGACAAACTGAAAGAAACGGATGCATTCCTGGAAATTTATAAACTACCAAAACTGAAAGAGGAAGAAATAGAAAATCTGAACAGACAAATAACCGGCCAGGAAATGCCTTTCCAGGGGAAATCTACCAAATATTTAAAGAATAAATATTATTTCTACTGAAACTATTAAAAAAAAAAAGAAAGGGACGGAAAACTTCCAAACTCGTTCTATGAGGCCAGCATTATGTTGATACCCAAACCAAAGACCCCTTCAATAAGGAAAAATACAGACCAATACCCCTGATGAACATGGATGTCAAAATACTCACCAAGATAATAGCCAGTGGGAGCCAAAAGTACACTAAAGGGATTATTGGTCATGACCAAGTGGGATTTATTCCTGGGCTGCAAGGTTGGTTCAAACTTCACAAACCAATCAACATGATGCATCATGTTAATAAAAGAAAGGACAAGAACCATACGATCTTCTCAATTGATGCAGAAAAACTTTTGACAAAACACAATATCCTTTCTTAATTAAAACTTTCCACAGTGTAGGGATAGAGGGAACATATGTCAATATCATTAAAGCCATCTACAGAAAGCCCACAGTGAATATTATTCTTAATGGGGAAACCTAAGAGCTTTGCCCCTAAGATCAGAAAAACAACAGGGAAGCCCATTCTCACCACTACTGTTCAACAGAGTACTCAAAGTCCTAGCCTAAGCAATCAGACAACTAAAATAAAGTATTTAAATTGATGAAGAAGTCAAGCTCTCACTCTTCACAGAGGACATAATACTTCATGTGGACATGCTTCTTTGGAGAGAGAGAACCAATGTCAAGCAGACTCCATACCAGGCATGGGGCCTGATGTGGAGCTCAATCTCACAAACTTGAGACTGTGACCTGAGCTGAAACCAAGAAGCGATGCTTAACTAACTGAGCTGCCCAGGAGTCCATAAGTTAGACCTGTTTCTATCCAGTTATTTTTTTAATATGTAGGCTGTACAATATGTTTTTGTTTTCTCTATTAATGTTCTTGCATTCCTTTAAATTTCACATATACTTGGTTTGTTTAAAGATCACTGTTTTTCCTTTGGAATAAGCCAATAAGGATAAGAGAGACAAAATGGGAATTAGTAAATGTTAAGATAGCATAGTTTTTAAGGTTTTGATACATAAATTCAAGACATTTTCACAGAACGTATTGCCTTAAGTTAGGGTTAAAGTGAAACTACCCATTTGGATAATTCAGAGGATGGCATTCTTTAGGGAAAAATAAGAATACTAAGTTTCTCTTTACCATCCATCTTCCTTCAGGCACTGACATTGCAGTCATCCAATAAATGGGAACTGGAAGAAAGAGGTGACTTCAAAAGTCACAAATATACTTTGATAGCTAATTTTTGAGAAGTCTGGCAATGAGATCATTCCATTCTACTCTTTTCTTTGTGGTATATGTAGGAATGAGTAGCTGCTATAGTAATTCTGGCTTTTGCTTAAAGAAGTTAGGTAAAAACTTATGCATCCAACATATGAGAATCTCACTTTATTAAAAAAAAAAAACTATTAACAGACATAAAGGAAGAAAGTGACAGTAATAAAATAATAATATGGGTCTTTAAGGAACCAATAACATCAATGAATTTACCATCCAGAGAAAATCAAAAGGAAAGAGTGACTTTGGAAGACACATTGGACCAGATGGATCTAACAAATATATTGAGAGTTTTCTAACCCAAAACAGTATACGCATTATTTTCATATGTAAAAAGAACACTCTCCAGAATAGATTAAATGTTAAGCCACAAAGCAAGTCTCAATAAATTAAAAAATATGAAATTATCTCATGCATCTTCTCTGACCACAGTGCTGTGAAACTAGAAATCAAACCACAAGAAAAAATCTGGAAAAACACAAATGTATGAGGTTAAGTAACATGCAATGAAACCATAAATGGGTTAACCAATAAATCATAGATGAAATAAAATTATACATGGAGACAACTGAAAATGAAAACACGATAGTACCAAAATATTTCAGATGCAGTGAAATGTGTTATATGAAGAAATATTACACCACTACAAGCTTCCCTCAAAAAGCAAGAAAAATCTCAAATAACCTAAACTTACAACTACAGGTGTTAGAAAAAGAAGAGCAAACAAAATATGAAACAGTAAAAGGAAAAAAGATAATATGAATTAGAGCAGATACAAATTGAATAGATGTTAAAAAATATAATAGATCAATGAAACTGAGTTTGTTCTGTGAAATGATCAATAAAATTAATAAACCTTTAGCCAGACTCATCAATATTTAAAATAGAAAGAAAGAGAGCAACATAGAGGATTCAAATAAATGAAATAAAAATATGAAGGAGGACAGTAACAACTGACACCACAGAAATATAAAAGATTATTAACAGAAAATTATGGAAAATTATGTACTAACAAATTAGAAAATCTAGAAGAAATTGGCTAATTCTTTTAAAAAAAGTTATTTATTTATTTATTTGAGAGAGAGAATGAGCAAGGAGAGGGAGAGGAGAAGCAAAATTCCCCCAAGTAGGGAGCCTGATGTGGGGCTCAATCCCAGGACCCTGTGATCATGACCTACACTGAAGACAGATGCTCCACTGACTCAGCCACCCAGGCACCCCAGTATGGATTAATTCTTATAGCATATAAAATTCTAAAACTAAATGAGGAAGAAAAATTTTGAGAATTGTGATTATTAGCAATGAAATTGATTTAGTAATCTTGGAGTATTAATCAATCTTCTTGAAGTATGTCCTTGAGAACCAGAGAGTTCTGCAAGGCTTCAGTTCTACTGGAAGTAGTATCTTGTCTCATTTAACAAGCAGACCAGAGCACACCTAGTTAAAACTCACCACATTCTGGCCAAGAATCAAACACTAGCCACTGCAGGCAAGGAGAACCTCTTCACATGACCGGATGAAGGATATTGCAGCCAAAATATAACATCAGAGAACATGCAACACATGCATTCACATTCCCTGAGGAGGCAGTCCTTAAATAATACATGATCTCTTCTTCATAGAGCTTTCTCTTATGAACAGGAAACATAAAGGGCTTTTCTACACATAAAAGAAGGCAGAGACTTAGACAAAATGCCAACATGGAGGAAATCGTCTCAAACTGAAGAATAATATAAGGCCCACAACAGAGAACAAACCAAAACAGACATAAATAATACACCTGATGGAGAATTTAAAGCAGCAATCATAATGATACGTGTTGGGATTTAGTTAAAAAAAGAGAGAGAGAGACAGAGACAGAGACATTAGTAAGGACCTTACTTCAGAGATAAAAGAATTGAATAAAAGGAATAAGTCAGAAATGACAAATGCAAAAACTGTAAATGGAAAAAAGCTTGATGTAATGAACATAAGACTAGGAGAAGCAGAGGAAGAAATAAGTGATATAGAAGACAAAATGATGGAGATGCCTGGGCGGCTCAATCAGTAAAGCATCTGCCTTCAGCTTAGATCATGATTCTGGAGTCCTGGGATGGAACCCCACATCAGGCTCCCTGGTGACCAGGGATTCTACTCGTCCCTCTCCCTCAGCTCCTCCTCCTGCTTGAGCTCTCTTGCTCTCCCCCTTTTTCTTTCAAATGAATAAATAAAATCTTAAGAAAAAAAAGAAGAGAAAATAATGGAAAATAATGAAACTGAATTAAAGTGAGAAAGAAGTATTATGGAACATGAGACTAGATCTAGGGAACTCTATGACTCCATCAAGAGTAATAACATTTGCATTATAGGAGTCCCAGAAGAAGAGAGAGAAAAGTGTGAAGAAATTTATTTGAGGACATAATAGCTCAAAAATTCCCTAACTTGGGCAGGAAACAGACATCCAGATCCAGGAGCCCAGAGAACTCTCAGCAAAATCAACAAAAACAAGTTAATACCAAAACATATTGTAATTAAATTTGCAAAATATAATGATAAAGAAAAAAACCCCTCAAAAGTGACAAGAGAAAAGAAATCCTTCACTTACAATGGAAGATCTATAAGGCTAGTTGGAGATTACTCAACAGAAAATCGGCAAGCCAGAAGAGTGGTATCACATATTCAATGTGCTGAATGAGAAAAATCTGCAACCAAGAAAACTTCTCAGCAAGGTTATCATTCAGAATAAAAGGAGAGGTAAAGAGCTTCCTAACCAAACAAAAATGAAAATAGTTTGTGACCACTAAAACAGCTCTTTAAGAAATATTAAAAAGGATACATTGAGTGAAAAGGAGAGACCCAAAGTGAAAAGAACAAGAAAGGAAAACAGAAAATCTCCAGGAACAATGACAAAACAAATAATAAGATGACAATAAATACATATCTATCAATAATTATTCTGAATGTAAAAAAACTAATTGTTCCAGTCAAAAGATATAGAGTGTCAGAATGGGAAACAAAACAAAACAAAACAAAAACAAAAACAAACACACAACAACAGCAACAACAACAACAACAACAAAACCAAGACCCATCTACCTTTTGCCTACAAGAGACTTATTTTAGACCTAAAGACACTTGCAGATTGAAAATGAGGGGATGGAGAGTCATTTATCACAGAAACAGATGATAAAAGAAAGTTGGATTAACAACACCAATATCAGACAAACTAGACTTTAAAACAAAGACCGGGGGCGCCTGGGTGGCTCAGTGGGTTAAGCCTCTGCCTTTGGCTCAGGTCATGATCTCAGGGTCCTGGGATCGAGCCCCGCATCGGGCTCTCTGCTCAGCGGGGAGCCTGCTTCCTCCTCTCTGTCTCTGCCTGCCTCTCTGCCAACTTGTGATCTCTCTCTCTGTCAAATAAATTAAATCTTAAAAACAAACAAACAAACAAACACCGTAACAAGAGACAAAGTGCATGATATCACCAAAAAAGGGGACAATCCCACGAAAGATAAAACAATTGAAAATATTTATACAACCATCCTGGAAGCACCCAAATATATAAAACAATTAATAATGAGCATAAAGCAACTAATTGATTACAATAAAATAAAAGTAGAGAACTTTAATACCCCACTTATATCAATGGACAGATCATGTAAACAGAAAATAAATGACAAAATGATGGCATTGAATGACACATTGGACCAGATGGACTTAACAGATATATTCAAAGCCTTCCATCCTAAAACAGCAGAATAGACATTCTTTTCAAGTGCACACGGGATACTCTCCAGAAAGGATCATGTGTTAGATCCCAAAACAGTCCTCAACACAGAAAAAGAATGAAGTCATGCCACACAATTTCTCTGACCACAGCACTATGAACCTAGAAGTCAACCTCTAGAAAATACAGGGAGGTTAAACAACATGCTATTAAAAAAAAAAAAAATGAATGGTTCAACCAGGAAACCAGAAAGGAAATAAAATATACATGCAATCAAATAAAAATGAGAATAGAATAGTTGAAAACATTTGGAATGCAGCAAAAGTGGTCCCAAGGGGGAAAGTATATAGCAATACGGGCTTATGTAAAGAAGCAAGAAAAATCTCAAATAAACAACCTAATCTTACACCTAAAGAAGCTATAAAAAAGAACAAAAAACAAAGCTTAATGACAGAAGAAAAAAAATAATAAGGATTTAAGAGCATAAATCAGTGACATAGAAACTTAAAAAATAAAAAAAGGGACATCAATAAAACCAGGATCTGGTTGTTTGAAAAAATAATAACAAAATTGATAGTTTTTAGCCAGACTTATCAAAAAAGATAATACAAAGTAATTAAATAAATAAAATTACAAATGAGAGAAAGAAAACCAGCACAGATATACAAACAATTATAAAAAGTCTATTATAAACAACTGTATGCCAACAAATTAGGCAATCTGGAAGAAATGGATACATTCCTAGAAACATATAAAGTACCAGAACAGAAACAGGAGGGAAGCCTCAGTTACCTGGGTGACTCATTAGGTTAAGGGGCTGCCTTTGGCTTAGGACATGATCCCAGGCCTGAGTCTGGCTCAGGGGAAGTCTGCTTCCGCACCCCACCCCACCCCACCTCAGGTGTGCATGCATTTTCTCCATCTCACTCTTTCTCTTTGTCTCAAATTAAAAAAAAAAAAAAATAAAACAAAACCAAACAAAAAAACCTGAAACAGGAATAAATGGAAAACAGACAGGACAATAACCTGCAAAGAAATTGATTCAGTAATTAAGAAGTTCCCAAAAAACAAAAGTCAATGATGGCTTCACAGGCAAATTGTATCAAACATTTAAAGAAGAATTAATACCTATTCTTCTCAAAGTATTAAAAAAATAGAATAGGAAGAAAAATTTCCAAATTCATCCTACGAGGCCAATAGCACCCTAATACCAAAACAAGATAAAGACACCACTAGAAAAGGGAAGTATAGGTCACTATCTCTGATGAACATGGATGCAAAAATTATCAATAAAATACTGGCAAACTGAATCCAACAGGGCATTAAAAAAATCATTAACCACAATCTAGTGGAATTTATTCCTGGGTTTGCAAGACTGGTTCAATATTTGCAAGTCTATCAACCTATTACACTACATTGATAAACAAAAAGAAAATGCCTAACAGAATTTCAAAAGATGCAGAAAAAGCATTAGAAGAATTTCAACATGCATTCATGATAAGAAAACCTCAAAAAGTAGGGTTAGAGGGAATATGCCTCAACATAATAAAAGCCTTATATGAAAAACCCACATCAAACATCATCCTCAGTGGGGACGAAAACTGAGAGATTTTCTCCTATAGTTAGGATCAAGACAGAAATGTCCACACTCATCACTGTTATTTAACATAAAAGTAGAAGTCATAGCTATAGCAATCAGAAAACAAAAATAAATAAAAAGCATCCAGATCAGCAAGACAGAAGTAAAACTTTCACTATTTGCAGATGACATGGTACTCTATATAGAAACCCTGAAAGATTCCACCAACAGAATACTAGAACTAATAAATGAATTCAGTAAAGTTGCAGGATAAAAAAAATACAGAACTCTCTTGCTGTTATATACACCAATAATGCACCAGAAAGAGAAATTAAGGAAACAATCCCATTTGCAATTGCTCCTCAAGCCAAAAGATACAAAGGAATTAACCTAACCAAAGAGGAGAAAGACCTGTATTCTGAAATACTGATGACAAAAATTTAGGAGACATTCCATGCCTGTGGATTGGAAGAACAAGCACTGTTAAAGTATCTATACTACAAGCAACCCATTTAATGTAATCTCTATCAAAATACCATAAATACAAACAGCATATTCCAGAGAACTAAAAGAAAAAAAAAATCCTAAAATTTATATGGGAATACAAAAGACCCTGAATAGTCAAAGCAACCTTGAAAAAGAAAATCAAAGCTGGAGGTATCACAATTCTGGACTTCAAGTTATATTACAAATATTTAGGGATCAGAAGAGTATGGTATTGGCACGAAAAGAGACATACAGATCAGTGGAACAGAATAGAAAACAGAAATGATCCCACAGCTATATGCTTAGCTAGTCTTTGAAAAAACAGGAAAGAATAACCAATGGGAAAAAGATAAGTCTCTTCATCAAATTGTATTGGCAGAACTGGACATAGAAAGATTTTATTCTTTCAGCATACAAAAAAAATAAATTAAAAACGGATTAAAGACCTCAGTTTGAGATATGAAACCATAAAAATCTTAAAGGAGAACACAGGCAGTAACTTCTTTGAATTCAGTTGTAGGCAACATTTTTTCTAGATTTATCTCCTGATGCAAGGGATGCAAAAATAAACTATTGGGACTTCATTAAAAGTAAACCGTGATTACACAGTGAAGGAAACAGTCAAAAAAACCAAACAGCAACCTGTGGAATCATGCAAGACATTTGCAAATGATGTCTGATAAAGCATTATCTTCCATAATATATAAAAATCTTCTAAAGCTCTGGGGGAGGAGTCAAGATGGCGGAGAAGTAGCAGGCTGAGATGACATCGGGTAGCAGGAGATCAGCTAGATAGCTTATCTAACCATTGTGAACACCTACAAATCCAACGGGAAATCGAAGAGAAGAGTAACAATTCTAGAAACAGAAAATCGATCACTATCTGAAAGGTAGGACCTGCGGAGAAGTGAATCCAAAGCGACGGGAAGATAGACCCCAGGGGGAGGGGCCGCCTCCCGGCAAGCGGCAGAACAACGGAGCACAAAATCAGGACTTTTAAAAGTCTGCTCCACTGGGAGATATCGCTCCAGAGGCTAAACCGGGAGGAAACCCAGGTGGGGTCAGCATAACCCCAGGTCCCGCGGGGTCACAGAAGGACCGAGGGTGTCTGAGTGCTGCAGAGCTCGCAGGTATTACAGTGGGGAAGCTGGCCACAGTGACAAAGCCAAGGAGTGAGCTCTCAGCCCGGGAATACCTTGTGGTGGTCACAGGCAGGGTGGGCATGGAGCGCAACTGGAGGCCATGGAGACGGAAGCGACAGGGCGCTTTTCTCCAGGTTCCAGCAATTGACTGCTTTCCTCAAGGCGCAACCTCAGGCCAGGGAGGCAGGGCGGTTGGGTGCTTTTCTCTGAGGGCGCACTGAGGAGCAGAACCCCAAGCTCTTGGCTCCTCCGGGCTGAGAGATTGGGAGGCCACCATCTTCATTCCCGTCCTCCGGAACTCTACGGAAAGCGCTCAGGGAACAAAAGCTCCCAAAATAAACCCGAGCAGATTACTTAGCCCCGCCCCTGGCAAGGGCAGTGCAATTCCGCCTGCAGCAGAGACACTTGAGAATCACTACAACAGGCCCCTCCCCCAGAAGATCAACAAGAAACCCAGCCAACACCAACTTCACTTACCAAGAAGAGCAGAATTCCACAGCAGGAGAAAGCAAATCTTATCTGGACAAAATGACAAGGTAGAAAAACTCACCTCAAAAAAAAGAACAAGAGGCAGTACCGAAGGCTGGAGACCTAATCAATATGGACATTGGTAACATGACAGATCTAGAGTTCAGAATGACAATTCTGAAGGTTCTAATCGGTCTCGAAAAAGGCATAGAAGATATTAGAGAAACCCTCTCCGGAGAGATAAAAGCCCTTTCTGGAGAAATAAAGGAACTAAAATCTAACCAAGTGGAAATCAAAAAAGCTATTAATGAGGTGCAGTCAAAAATGGAAGCTCTCACTGCTGGGATAAATGAGGCAGAAGAAAGAATTAGTGACATAGAAGACCAAATGACAGAGAATAAAGAAGCTGAGCAAAAGAGAGACAAACAATACTGGAACACGAGGAGAGAATTCGAGAGATAAGCGACACCATAAGATGACACAACATTAGAATAATTGGGATTCCAGAAGAAGAAGAAAGAGAGAGGGGAGCAGAAGGTATATTGGAGACAATTACTGGAGAGAATTTCCCTAATATGGCAAAGGGAACAAACATCAAAATCCAGGAGATGCTAAGAACGCCCCTCAAGATCAATAAAAATAGGTCCACACTTCATCACCTGATAGCAAAATTTACAGGTCTTAGTGACAAAGAGAAAATCCTGAAAGCAGCCTGGGAAAATAAGTCTGTAACATACAAGGGTAAAAACATTAGATTGGCAGCGGACCTATCCACAGAGACCTGGCAGGCCAGAAAGAACTGGCATGATATATTCAGAGCACTAAATGAGAAAAACATGCAGCCAAGAATACTATATCTGGCTAGGATATCATTGAAAATACAAGGAGAGTTAAAGAGCTTCCAGGACAAACAAAAGCTGAAAGAATTTGTAAACACCAAACCAGCTCTACAGGAAATATTGAAAGGGGTGCTATAAGCAAAGAGAGACCCTAAAAGTAGTAGATCAGAAAGAAACAGACACAATATACAGTAACAGTCACCTTACATGCAATACAATGGCACTAAATTTATATCTCTCAATAGTTACCCTGAATGTTAATGGGCTAAATGTGCCAATCAAAAGACACAGGGTATCAGAATGGATTAAAAAAAAAAACAAAAAACCCATCAATATGCTGCCTACAAGAAACTCATTTTAGACCCGAAGACACCTCCAGATTTAAAGTGAGGGGGTGGAAAACAATATACCATGCTAATGGACATCAAAAGAAAGCTGGGATGGCAATCCTATATCAGATCAATTAGATTTTAAGCCAAAGACTATAATAAGAGATGATGAAGGACACTATATCATACTCAAAGGGTCTGTCCAACAAGAAGAGCTAACAATCTTAAATATCTATGCCCCTAACATGGGAGCAGCCAACTTTATAAACCAAGTAATAACAAAATCAAAGAAATACATCGACAGTAATACAATAATAGCAGGGGACTTTAACACTCCCCTCACTGAAATGGACACATCATCTAAGCAAAAGATCAACAAGGAAATAAAGGCCTTAAATGACACACTGGACCAGATGGACATCACAGATCTATTCAGAACATTCCATCCCAAAACAACGGAATATACATTCTTCTCTAGTGCACATGGAACATTCTCTAGAACAGACCACATCTTGGGTCATAAATCAGGTCTCAATCAGTACCAAAAGATTGTGATCATTCCCTGCATATTTTCAGACCACAATGCTCTGAAGCTAGAACTCAATCACAAGAGGAAATTTGGAAAGAACGCTAATACATGGAGACTGAACAGCATCCTTCTAAAAAATGAATGGGTCAACCAGGAAATTAAAGAAGAATTGAAAAAATATCATGGAAACAAATGATAATGAAAACACAACGGTTCAAAATCTGTGGGACACAACAAAGGCAGTCCTGAGAGGAAAATATATAGCGGTGCAAGCCTTTCTCAAGAAACAAGAAAGGTCTCAAATACACAACCTAACCCTACACCTAAAGGAGCTGGAGACAGAACAACAAAGAAAGCCTAAACCCAGCAGGAGAAGAGAAATCATAAAGATCAGAGCAGAAATCAATGAAATAGAAACTAAAAAAAAACAAAAAACAAAAAAAAAAAAACAAAACCAAAAACAATAGGACAAATCAACAAAACTAGGAGCTGGTTCTTTGAAAGAATTAATAAGATTGACAAACTCCTGGCCATACTTACCAAAAAGAAAAGAGAAAGGACCCAAATAAATAAAATCATGAATGAAAGAGGAGAGATCACAACCAACACCCAAGAAATACAAACAATTATAAGAACATACTATGAACAACTCTACGCCAACAAATTTGACAATCTGGAGAAATGGATACATTTCTAGAGACATATAAACTACCACAACTGAACCAGGAAGAAATAGATAACCTGAACAGACCCATAACCAAGAAGGAGATTGAAACAGTCATCAAAAGTCTCCAAACAAACAAAAGTCCAGGACCAGACGGCTTCCCAGGGCAATTCTACCAAACATTTAAAGAAGAATTAATTCCTATTCTCCTAAAATTGTTCCAAAAAAAAGAAATGGAAGGACAACTTCCAAACTCATTTTATGAGGCCAGCATCACCTTGACCCCAAAACCAGACAAGGATCCCACCAAAAAAGAGAATTACAGACCAGTACCCTTGATGAACACAGATGCAAAAATTCTCACCAAAATACTGGCCAATAGGATCCAACAGTACATTAAAAGGATTATTCACCACGACCAAGTGGGATTTATTCCAGGGCTGCAAGGTTGGTTCAACATCCGCAAATCCATCAATGTGATACAATACATTAATAAAAGAAAGAATAGGAACCATATGATACTCTCAATAGATGCTGAAAAAGCATTTGAGAAAGTGCAGCATCCCTTCCTGATTAAAACTCTTCAAAGTGTAGGGATAGAAGGCACATACCTCAATATTATCAAAGCCATCTATGAAAAACCCACCGCAAATATCATTTTCAATGGAGAAAAACTGAAAGCTTTTCCTCTAAGGTCAGGAACACGGCAGGGATGTCCGTTATCGCCACTGCTCTTCAACATAGTACTAGAAGTCCTAGCCTCAGCAATCAGACAACAAAAAGAAATTAAAGGCATCCAAATTGGCAAAGAAGAAGTCAAACTATCACTCTTTCCAGATGATATGATACTATATGTGGAAAACCCAAAAGGCTCCACTCCGAAACTGCTAGAACTTATACAGGAATTCAGTAAAGTGTCAGGATGTAAAGTCAATGTACAGAAATCAGTCGCATTTCTTTACACTAACAACAAGACAGAAGAAAGAGAAATTGAGGAGTCAGTCCCATTTACAATTGCACCCAAAACCATAAGATACCTAGGAATAAATCTAACCAAAGAGGCAAAGAATCTATACTCAGAAAACTATAAAGTACTCATGAAAGAAATTGAGGAAGACACAAAGAAATGGAAAAATGTTCCATGCTCATGGATTGGAAGAACAAATATTGTGAAAATGTCTATTCTACCTAAAGCAATCTACACATTTAATGCAATCCCTATCAAAATCCCATCGATTTTTTTTTAAAGAAATAGAACAAATAATCCTAAAACTTTTATGGAACCAGAAAAGACCTCGAATAGCCAAAGGAATATTGAAAAAGAAAGCCAAAGTCGGTGGCATCACAATTCCAGACTTCAAGCTCTATTACAAAGCTGTCATCATCAAGACAGTATGGTACTGACACAAAAACAGACATATAGATCAATGGAACAGAATAGAGAGCCCAGAAATAGACCCTCAACTCTATGGTCAACTAATCTTCGACAAAGCAGGAAAGAATATCCAATGGAAAAAAGACAGCCTCTTCAACAAATGGTGCTGGGAAAATTGGACAGCCATATGCAGAAAAATGAAATTGGACTATTTCCTTACACCACACACGAAAATAGACTGAAAATGGATGAAGGACCTCAATGTGAGAAAGGAATCTATCAAAATCCTTGAGGAGAATGCAGGCAGCAACCTCTTTGACCTCAACCGCAGCAACTTCTTCCTAGAAACATCACCAAAGGCAACAGAAGCAAGGGCAAAAATGAACTATTAGGACTTCATCAAGATCAAAAGCTTTTGCACAGCAAAGGAAACAGTTAACAAAACCAAAAGACAACTGACAGAATGGGAGTAGATATTTGCAAACGACATATCAGATAAAGGGCTAGTATCCAAAATTTATAAAGAGCTTATCAAACTCAATACCCAAAGAACAAATAATCCAGTCAAGAAATGGGCAGAGGACATGAACAGACATTTCTGCAAAGAAGACATCCAGATGGCCAACAGACACATGAAAAAATGCTCCACATCACTCGGCATCAGGGAAATACAAATCAAAACCACAATGAGATACCACCTCACACCAGTCAGAATGGCTAAAATTAACAAGTCAAGAAATGACAGATGCTGGAAAACAGTGTGGAGGTTCCTAAAAAAACTGAAACTAGAGCTACCCTATGACCCAGCAATTGCACTACTGGGTATATATCCTAAAGATACAAACGTGGTGCTCCAAAGGGGCACGTGCACCCAAATGTTTATAGCAGCAATGTCCACAATAGCCAAACTGTGGAAAGAACCTAGATGTCCATCAACAGATGAATGGATAAAGAAGAAGGGGTATATATACACAATGGAATACTATGCATCCATCAAAAGAAATGAAATCTTGTCATTTGCAACGACGTGGATGGAACTACACGGTATTATGCTTAGCGAAATAAGCCAATCGGAGAAAGACAACTATCATATGATCTCTTTGATATGAGGAAGTGGAGATGCAATGTGGGGGGGGGGTTGGGGGCAGGTAGGAAAAGAAAAAATGAAAAGATGGGATTGAGAGGGAGACAAACCATAAAAGACTCAATCTCAAAAAACAGACTCGGGTTGCTGGGGGGAGGGAGGACGGGAGAGGGTGGTGGGGAAATGGACATTGGGGAGGGTATGTGCTATGATGAGTGCTGTGAAATGTGTAACCATGGCGATTCACAGACCTGTACCCCTGGGGATAAAAATACATTATATGTTTATTAAAATTAAAAAAAAAAAAGAAATCTTCTAAAGCTCCATGCACCAAAAATGAGTAACCCAATTAAACATGGGCAGAAGACGTGAATAGACATTTCTCAAAAGAGAGCATACACATGGTCAGCAGACACATGAAAAAAATGCTATCACTGATCACCAGGGGAATGTAAATCAAAACTATATTGAGGAGCATCTGGGTGTCTCAGTGTGTTAAGCCTCTGCCTTTGGCTCAGGTCATGATCCCAGGGTCCTGAGATCAAGCCCCACATTGGACTCCCTGCTCTGTAGGGAGCCTTCTTCTCCCTCTCCCTCTGCCTGCTGTTCCCCCTGCTTGTGTTCTCTCTCTCTCTCTCTGTGTCAAATAAATAAATAAAAATCTTAAAGCAAACAAAAAAACAAAGACTATATTGAGATATCACCCTATACCTGTCAGATGGCAAAAACAAAACAAAAGAAAACAAAACAACCTAAGAAAAAACAGGTGTTGGCAAGGATAGGGAGAGTAGTTAACTCTTTACCCTGTTGGTGGGAATGTGATCTGCAGCAGCCACTGTGAAAACAATATAGAATTTCCTCAAAATAAAAAGATGGGATTGGGAAGGAGACAAACCATAAAAGACTCAATCTCAAAACACAGACTGAGGGTTGCTGGGGGGAGGGGGGACGGGAGAGGGTGGTGGGGAAATGGACATTGGGGAGGGTATGTGCTATGATGAGTGCTGTGAAATGTGTAAACCTGGCGATTCACATACCTGTACCCCTGGGGATAAAAATACATTATATGTTTATTAAAATGAAAAAAAAAATAGAGCTATCTCTGATCCAGGAATTCCACTACTAGGTGTTTACCCAAATACTGCAAAAATACTCATTCAAAGAGATACACATGCACCCGGATGTTTACAGCAACATTATCTACAAGGAATTATGGAAACAGCCCTAGTGTCCATCAACTGATGAATGGATAAAGAAAATGTGTGTGTGCATGTGTGTGTGTGTGTGTGCATGTGTGTATGATGAAACATTACTCAGATTTAAGAACAAATGAAATCTTGTCATTTGCATTGACATAAATGGAGCTAGAGAGAATTATGCTAACTGAAAAAAATCAGTTGAAGAAAGACAAATGCTATAGGATTTTACTCATATGTGAATTTAGGAAGCAAAATAAATGAACAAAGGGAAAAAATGAGAGGCAAACCAAGAAACAGACTCTTCATTATAGAGAACAAATTGATGTTTACCAGAGGGGAGTTTGGGGGGGGGGTGGGTTAAATAGGTGATGGGGATTAAAGGGTACAATTTTTTGTGATAAGCATGTTGTATGTAAGTGTTGAATCACTGCATTATACAAATTAGTATTAGTATTAGTAATTAGTATTAGTGTTAAATTAGTAATTAGTATTAGTATTTTTTTTTCTTTTTTTGCCACTTTTAATGAAATGTAATTATTTTCCAAAACAAAGTGGAGAATGGCAATTGCTTTGCAGTTTTGCAAAGCTCTTTAATATTTGGCTTAGTGGACGATGACCCCGGATTCCCATATCTGCTTCCACATTCTCTAGGTTGCAGTGTCTTATTTTAGTTGAAGAAAACCCAGCCTTGTCACTCTAGACAGAATTCTTAGGTGTGGAGAAGTTATGATCATAGCACCTTCTCTCTCTCTCTCTTTTTTAAGATTTTATTTATTTCTTTGAGAGCACATACGTGCTAGTGTGCCTGTGTTGGGGGAGGGGCAGAGGGAGAGAGAATAGCAGACTCCCTGCTGAGCAGGGAGCCTAAGATCATGAAGTCAGGTGCTTAACCAGCTGAGCCACCCAGGTACCCCCATAGCACCTCCTTCATCACAAGCTTCCTCTGAGAATTGGATGAGAGATGTGAAAGTAGAGTGGAAAGTTCTAGGAGAAATGAGAGCCACCCAAGTATCAGCCAATGTTACAGTGGTCACAGGGGCAGACCTAAGCAGCATAGACAAAGCGGGACTCAGGGAGAGGGGCAAAAGGAAGCATACGCACTGTGGCATGGGACTTGGAAACCAGCGTTGTGCGCATAAAGGGAGCAATCGTGAGGACCTGGAAGAACTATTCTCCCCCACACAGCAGACTGCACTAATGCTCCTGGGAGATAAACCCACTTCTCTCCAGCAGTGGTACATAGAGTACAATTGGCCATTCTTACAATGTGGGCACTGAATGGTAGAAATGCAAGAGAAAAAGTAAAACTATGTACTATTTGGATTAAGCATAAATCCTCTTGCGAGCAATTGCAAAAGCTGAAGTTGGGGGAGAGTCTCTGAATACTTCTTGCAAAACAAAGCCCTTGTATAATTCGCTTCTTTCTTCAGCCTTCTCACCCCTTCTAAAGAAAGGCGATTTTATTTCCTTCTAAGCCTGGTCACACGTTGCCACTCTGAATTACCATCTCCAATTTGGCAGAGGCCCAGCGACGGCCTCATAGCAGGTCACTTGGGCCAGTACCATGCTTTCCGGAGAGTAACAACTCCAAGCCATCCAAGTGGGTCAACAGAGCTGGGTTGTCAGTCTACTTGAGGTGTGTCAGCCTCTCCAGGTTGGCTACTCTCGGTGATCAGAGTGGTCAGAAGTGGTTTCTGCAGGAGCTAAGCCATTTACCTTTATATGTTCTGTCCATTTTCTCTCCTGAATTTATCAGAAGAGATGAACATTCAGATAGTTGGGGGATGGATGGGAGTATCTCAGCCGACTCCTTTCCTCTTGGGCCTGCTGGGAGGACTGCATTGGCAGACGGGCTGGAAAGATCTGTAACTCAGGATGAAGAGGAACGAGCTCTTCAATAAATCAAGGACAATAAATCAAGGACGATTTATTGGTGGACTCCCTGTGTTTTTCCTTTGGGCAGCCTGTCGACATCTGTCTTCTCTGGCCCTCCTTGAGGTGACTAAGCAGGCTGGATGTCCTCTGTGGCCCTTTGTTTCTTCCGTACCGTTAGCCAGACGTGCTGACTCTTACACATGGAAGGGTAGGGTATTTGAATGAAAAGCCAGCTGGTGGGAATCGTGTGACCTCACGGTCTGTGGGCATTGCTGAGCCACCCATTGAGTGTGTGTCTAACACGAGGCTCTGTAAGAGGTGCCTGCTGTCATCCCGGTAAGCCCTAACCCTGCAATTTAAGACATGTGCTCGTACCTCCCTGCCCCCGGACACGTAGGAAGACCATCCCATCAGACCAGGGTGACCCGTAAGTGATCATGAGATCGTATGCTTGGAGAAATGAACCCCAGCCATCTGCAGTACACCGGTTTCAGATATTTGAGCTGTGTAGAATCTCTGTGTGTACAGACGTGTGTTTGGACTTCTCGCTTCCTGAGAATCCTGAAGGGGCCGATTCCAGAAGATCCACTCAATCCTGGGAACGAGTGCCAGGGCCTAGGCCGTTGGGTGGTCTCTGGGCCATCCCGGAGCCTCCTTCCTCCGCAGTCTGCCATCCCAGCAAACGCCCTCGTGTGCCATTCCCAGGGACGGGTAGGGGGTGTTGGAGGGGGTTGGGGGGGACGTTGGGATGGGGAGTAGCAACCAAGTGCCATGGAGGCGGGGGGTCATGCTCCGTTGCAACTGTCTGGTTTCCTGGAAAACACATTCCTTTATATTTTTAGGGAACAAAAAAAGTGCTGCTACGAGGTTCAAAATTTTCATTCTGAACACTTTTCCGAAACAAATTACCCCAAAGAAGCATTTTGAATACCCCCGTCACCTCTTTGGAGCTGTAAAAGACAGCTTTTCGTAGGGCACCTGTTAAAATGCAAAGCAAATTTCTCCGAGGCAGAAAAACAATCTGACAGTAGCCATGTAGAATTTGTTCACTCAAACACATCTAGGTAAGTGCAAAAAGTCATCAAATCCACCAGAGCTGCTTGCTACTAAACCTGCAGCGACTAGTCTCAGCCAGCCCAGTTTGAACAGCCTTCCTTCAGAAGTGTTGAAAATGCTGCAAAGTTGGATGATTGGAATTGGGGCCTAGTATTAGTATTAAATTAGTATTATACTGTATGTACACTGTGTGATAACAGAAAATATTTTTTATATATTGGTTTAATTGTGTAATCAAAAAGCATATATTGTCAAATGGTTTAAACAGATGATCCAACTAAATAGTGTCTAGGTAACACTCACTATAGATCCAAGTACACAAACAATTTGAAGGAAAAAATCAATATGCCCACAATATTCTAAAGAGAATTAAGATGGCTATACCAATATCAGACAAAATAGAATTTAAATTAAAGAAGACTAATACAACAACAGAATATTGAACTTTAATCACAACATCTCAACAAAACACAGTTCAGAATCAAATGTCTTTACTAGGATATTTTTGTAAATATATAAAACTACACGGACAATAATCTTTTGAAGCTCTTCATAAAAGTTCAAGAAGAGGAAACACTTTCTATTTCATTCTGTGAAGGTAGCATTTACCTAATACAAAATCCAAAGAAAGGTACTCAAAGAATAAAATCCTAAGTAACAACATAGCTGTTGAATATAGATACACAAATTATCATGAAACTACTAAGAAACTAAATACAGCAACTTACTAAAGTTATCATACAACATGAAAATATTATTTATTCTTATAATTTGAGGATAATTCACTGTGCAATAATCAATCATGTACTATACCACACTGACAGAATGAAGGAATAAAAAATAGTTATCTCAATTAATGCAGAAAAAAACCCCCAAAAGATCAAAGACTTTCATTATAAAAATACTAAAAAAACTAGAAATAAAAACTTATTACCTCAATAAAGGTCATATATCAGAATACCATAACTTACATTACACTCAGTGGTATAAAAATGTAAGATTTTCCGTGTTTGGGAAAAAGACAAAGATGACCCCTTCCAACATGTCTAATGATACAATATAAGAAGTTATAGTCAGAGAAATTTGGAAATAAAGAAGAAATAAAAGGTGAAAACAGGAGGAAGATGGTAGAGCAGGAGGATCCTGAGGTCACCTTGGGCCACAGGTACACTGAGTAGCAGTTACATCTGTAAAAGTAACTGAAAATTCCAGAAGACTGACAGAATAGAACTTCCACAGTTAACACTAGAGATGAGGCCACATCCTAAAGGGTGGAAGGGGCAGAGACATTGGGAACGAATCTCCCCTTGGCAAGATTAAGAAGGAACAGGAAGGACACCACAAGTGAGTAGAAGTGAACAATTTAGACCCCATTCCAGGCATCCTAGGCACAGGATACCTGTCCTGGGAGATGAGTCCCCATAACATCAAGCTTTGAAAATCAATGGGGCTTAAATCAAGAGCTAAGAAAATCAGCAGAGTCTAACCCTGAACACTTTAAACATCAAGAGGGCTTAACTGTGTGAGAGCAAAGTGAGATATGAAACTGAGTTCCCATCCTTAAAGATCCAGACCGATAAATAACCCTGCCTGAGATACAGCACAGAAATAACCATTTGAAAAACATCTGGTGCGTAGGTATAGATCTATTTGCTAGTCTCAGAGCATGCACTGGAGAGGTAAGAATATACAGGAGACTTCTCTAGGAGCAAAAGTACTGATGGATACCATTTCTCTTCCTCTCCACCAGCTTAGATAGCCAGATACTTAATGGGAATCAGAGCTAACACTTTCCACCCACCTTACTAATACCATGTTTCCCACCCTCATGTTTTCCTGCAGACTCACCAGATCCAATATGCCTGTCTTAGCAGGCATCTCTCCAAAACAGCTCCTGCCTTTCCACACCCTGAAAGTAGCCCTAGCAGGGACCACCACCACTCCCAAGTGACCCTTGCCCTGGGAAGAGTGGAGATAATCCCACACAAAAGCACATAAGCAGTTTCAACAGGCTAAGCTTTTTCCTTGACCAATAGGTGTTCCACACCTGGAGCAGAGAGACTGACTGCAGACTAGTAGTCTGATGGCTGACCCTACCCATCTATGAGCCCACCACTGTCTCAGACAGGCAACTTGACAGTGCAAGAAACAAACCCCACCCGGTGTACCCACAACAAACAAAGGGATGCAAAATGTGATTTAACCAGAACAACAGGGCATACACAGAACACACAGAAAACAACACCTGAGCACCTGGTTCCTGTCACCAGGTGCATTGTGTTACAGAGAACCACAGGGACCCTTATACACAATGCCACTAATTTCAAGACAAAGAGGGGTAACAAAACTCCCTAAAACATAGAAACAGACACAGAGATATAGACAAAATGAAAAGGCGAGGAATATCTCCCAAATGAAAGAACAGACAAAATCACAGCAAAAGAGTTAAATTAAATGGAGGTAAGCAACACGCCTGATAAGGAATTCAAAGTAATGGTCAGTAAGATACTCACTGGACCTAGAGGAAAAAAGTGAATGTGTTCAATGAGAACTTCAACAAAGAGATACAAAATATCAAACAGAACTGTCAGAGATGAAAAATTCAACAACTGAAATTAAAAACAACAACAACAAACACTACAGGAAAGTTCTGGTCCAAGATGGTGACATAAGAAGACCCTGAACTCATCTCCTGCACAGAACACACCAAATTACACCTATTTTAGAGCAATTTCTCCTGAAAAACTGAAGACTGACTGATCAACTTCTGCACAACCAAAGTACTGACCAAAGGAATGAACATTGAATGAGGATAAATAGCAAGAGAGATAGAGACACAGTAGCGAATGATCATCCACCTCTGATGTTTTGAACTTCAGTGGGGAGGGATACTGCTTAGGAAATAGGATCAGATTTAACTTTCCTTTGGCACAGAAGAGTAGCCCCAGTTGAAAAAAGCAACTAGTGAATAAAACAGCCAGCCCTAGAACTCCTCCAAATGGCAAAGGGATTATTGGAACCCTCTCTAGGTCAGAGTGAATGGAGAGTGAGACGGTTATGTTCCCCCTCCACCTTGATAGTGCAGACCAGAGCAGGGTCTGGACCCCATAGCCAGGTTCCTACTTCCACAAGTCTATATCTGGTAGTTTACACCAGCACTGGGGCACAATGAAAGAGCTCAGGTTGTAAAAAACAATTAACCCATAAAGAGCCAGATCTAGAACACTCCCAAAAGGTGAGGGAGCTGCTGGAGACAAAGTTGACATACCTCTCTCACCTCGAAAGCACAGACCAGTGCACAGTTGGGACATCCCGACTGGCCCATACCTCAGTGGGCCCAGCAGCCCTAGCCTATATCAGCTCCAGCCATCACACTGAGGTACCACAAGGTAGTGCACACTGAGACATCCTGGTTAACATAAATTACAGTTCTAGCCTTTGTGTCAAGGTGACAAAAGTGGACAGCACCCCCAGAACACTCTAGGCTCATACCACCTTTAGCTTCAGATGGCTTGCTAGGGCACCCTTGGCACAGAGCCCTCCAGAATGTCCTGGATGATGTCTACTTCAGACCCAGCCACTTTTCTTGTGTGCTCCTGTGCATAGAGACCTGTGAACCCCTGGCTCATGCCTACATTGACTCCAGTCACCCACCCAGGGCACTTCTGCCCTGAGCACCTGGACACACCCAGGTTTGTCTTTTTGAAGATGACAACTCATCTTCAGCTCTCCTTTGAGGGCACACTCTGCATGGAGAGCCCGGGGACCACACCAGTTCATGCCCACATTAAATTTAGCTTTATTGGCAGGGTACCCACTGAATGGAGTACCCCAGAACCTTCCAGCCTATACCCCACCTCAGCTCCAGACTAACTCTAGGGCACCCTTTGTGCAAAGTCTTATAACACTCAGGTTTATATCTACTTCAGCTATCCTGCCAAAGTGCCTTACTGTGTATAGTTCCCCCCCCCCCCCCCGTTTGTACCCACTTTAGTTTCAGCTATTCTGCCAGTGCAATTTCTGTGCAGACATCCAGGGACCTCCTGGCTTGCACATCACCTCCCTCAGCTCTAGCTGCCCCATTAGGGCATCTCTTGCACAGAACACCCAGCATAACCCAACTCATACCCATTTGAGCTTCAGCTGTCCAGCCAGGGTACCTCACTGCATGGAACCCCAGGACATACTGGCTTGCACTGACTTCAGCTTTAGCTGTTCTGAAACAGAGGCAGTTGTCTGGAGAGCCACAGGATTCCCTGGGTGGCACCCACATCAGCTTCATATGTCCTGACATATGCTTAGAGTGCCATGCTTAGAGTGCCAGAATCTCTGACCTGTCCCCATTTCAGCTTTAGCTGTCCTCCCATGATGTCTGCTGTGCTGAAAGACTTGGGACCTCCTGGTCTGCAACCCATCTCAACTCCTGCCACAGTGCCAGGGAACCCTGTGCACACAGAAATCCCTGAGAAAACATAGATAGCATCCTCTTCAGCTTCCACTATTCTGACAAGGTGTCAGAACACCTTGACATATGGAGCCTTGGGGCACTCTGGCTTGCAACCTGTATAGCCTTAGCTATCCTGCCAGAGTAGACACTATGTGGAGAACCCCAGGACCCCCGGCCCATACCAGCCCCAGCTCCAGCCAGACAGCAAGAATCACCAACACACAGAGTCTACACTGGGAATGAACATATATAAGACCATTCTTTCAAGTTTAGGAAAAGTAAGTAAGTGCTCCAAAGAAAGAACAAGGCAAACCTCAGGAAAAGAACTAAATTCAACAGAAATAAACAAAATGCTTGAAAAAAATTTAAATAATCATGAAGGTGTTCACTGAGCTAGATAGAAGAGTAGAAGAACTCAGTGAGAACTTCAATAAAATATTGTAATATAACTACATACCACATATATGTACATATGTAAAAGGAAAAATCAGAGTTGACACATACAATAACTACATAAAAGTACTCTACAAGGAATCAACAATAGAGTAGAGGATACAGAAGAACATATCAGCAATTTGGAGCACAGGGTAATGAAAGCACAGAAGCTGCATAACAAAAATTGAAAGGAATACAGAAAAAATTAATAAGGGTAAGTTAAAGGATCTCTTGGACAACATCAAACCAACAAACATTTACAATAAGGGACCCCAGAAGAAGAAGAAGAAGAAAACAAAGGGCAGAAAACATAAATGAAGAAATAATAGCTAAAAATTTCCTAACCTAGGAAAGAAAATAGATGTTCTGATTCAAGAAGCACACAGAGAGTTTCAAATAGTATGAACCCAAGGGGGTCCATACCTGACCCTCTTGACAATAATGAAAATGACAAAAGTTAATGGCAAAAAGAGAATGTTAAAAGTAGCAAGACAGAGGCACAAAGCTATATGTAGGGGAAACTCTATGAGACTACCAGTTAATAAATAAATAGAACTATTTATTTATTAGCTGGTATTAGAAACTTTGCAGACCAGAAGAGAGGGGCATGATATATTCAAAATGTTGAAAGGAAGAAAAAGAAAAAAGAAAAGAAAAAGAAAAACTACAACCAAGAATATTCTACATGGCAAGATTATCATCCAGAATTGAAGTAGAGATAATGTTTCCTAGAGAAGCAAAAATTAAAGGAGTTTATCACTAGATGAACATTATAAGAAATATTAAATTGATTTCAAGTGGAAAAGTAATGGTCATAATTTGGTGTAAGAGAACTATGAATAAAAAAGGTGTAAACTATATCAGCTGATACATTAAAATGTAAGAGAAAGTGAAAGAGAGTGCTTTTTAGGAAAATATTTTATGTTAAAGGACTGGCAAAATTAATATAGACTGCTATACACCTAAGATGTTGAATATGAACCTCATGGTAACAACAACAACAATAACAACAAACACAAAAAAGAAAAAGAAAGAAACCCTAACATAATGTTGAAGAAACTGATCAATCACAAGGAAAGAGAACAAAAGAAGAAAGGATAGAACTAAAAAAAATCAACAAAAAAATATAGCCAAATGGAAATAACTACATATTTATCAATAATTACTTTAAGTATAAATGACATAAATATTCCAATCAAAAGCCATAGGGTGCTGGACTGGATAAAGAAAAAAAAAAAAAAAAAAGACCCACCTACATGCCGCCTACAAGAGTCACCTTCACATGTGGAAGAACTCCACGGTGTGCTAATAATAATTCACCAGTATTTGAAAACCTTCATACCTTTGGACAATAATTTTCAAATTGTGCTAATTTGTTTTATTTTATTTTATTTTTTTAAACTTTAAAAAAGTTTTTTTTTAGAGATTTTATTTATTTATTTGGAAGGGAGAGAGACAGTGAGAGAGGGAATACAAACAGGGGGAGTATAAATAGGAGAAACAGGCTTCCCGCCGAACAGGGAGCCTGATATGGGTCTCGATCCCAGGGCCCTGGGATCATGACGTGAGCCAAAGGCAGACCAGGTGCCCCTAATTTGTTTTATTTAAAGTGTTTTTCCCAAAATGACAAAGAACAAGAAAGCATAGCAAGACATTATAGGTTATGTCTACAACACTATTTCAATTTTCCAGTTCAAAACTACATTTTACCTTCTTTCCACTCCTCTATCAACTTACATTCCCTGCCATCATTCAACCTCTCACTATGCCTCAACTTGTGACTAATTATTACATTTCAATTAGGAAAAAGAGTGAATAACTGCACATTATCTCCATAAAAAATACATACTCTTGCTTCTGTTTATATATACACTATATTTTACCCTATCACAACTGAAATGTACTGGTTCCTATTGAAAGCCTTGAATTCACCAAGATTTGCCATTTTTCAAAGACCTGTTCTCATACTAAATACATCTTCTGGCATCTATATATCCTTCTTCTGTATTTACATATTCACTTCAATTTATAAAACCATTTAGTATATCTTATTTTTAAATGAATAAAAACATTCCATGAGGCATTGCCTCACTTAAGTGTTTTGTTTTCTGTACCACAGAGTATTCTAGCAAAACTTTCACTTTTTCATCTTCTTTCTTTCTTCACTACACTCCAAATGGGATTTCGTACTCAACTGATCCTCTCAAACCATTGTCAACATCGCCAACATCTCTTTTTGGGTCACTTACATGCTTTCTCTTTTAAGTTTTTTTTAGCAATATTCCAAACACTTGATGACCTCATTTAGAGTTAGTTTCAAAAAACAAAAACAAAAACAAATAAACAAACAAATCCCACTACTTATTTTCCTTTCAGTTGCTGGTCGTTATTTATTTCTGCCAACCAAACCGTCTTCAAACCTAGTGGAAACTACATTATTATTGTTGTCATTTATGCATCAGAAGTCTTGACAGGGCTTAGCAGGAATGGCTCATATTTGTTCCATGTCCTTGCTGTGTAGACCATTTGCAAAGCTATATTTTCTGGATGTCTGGCTCAGTCAGATGACCTCATTCACAGTGCTGGCTGCTAGAATGGCTGGCTCATTCCAACAGGACCTATCTATTCATATTGCCCGTCAGCATTCAGCAGTGTGGTCTAAGCTCAATTTACATGGAATGTAGATCCCAAGGAAAAAAGTAGCAGCCAGGCCTCTGATGAACTGGGCCCAGGATGGGTACGGGAATATAACTACCAAATTTGTTGACCAAAGTGAGTCACATGACCAGACCGTATTGAAAGGTTCATCTGTGGATGGAGGGGCCTACAGACATGCGTAGGACGGAGTTACCAGTAATAGTCATTTTTGGAATTTTGCCATTGACGACTCTGCCCAATACTGTTTATTTGTGTGTGTGTTTTTTTAAATTTATTTATTTATTTTAATAAACATATAATGTATTTTTATCCCCAGGGGTACAGGTCTGTGAATCGCCAGGTTTACACCTTTCACAGCACTCATAGCCCATACCCTCCCCAATGTCCATATCCCCACCACCCTCTCCCATTCTCCCTCCCCCCAGCACCCCTCAGGCTGTTTTTTGAGATTGAGTCTTTTATGGTTTGTCTCCCTCCCAATTCCATCTTTTCATTTTTTCTTTTCCTACCTCCCCCCAACCCCCCCACATTGCATCTCCACTTCTTCATATCAAAGAGATCATATGATAGTTGTCTTTCTCTGATTGACTTATTTCGCTAAGCATAATACCCTCTAGTTCCATCCACGTCGTCGCAAATGGCAAGATTTCAGTTCTTTTGATGGCTGCATAGTATTCCATTGTGTATATATACCACTACTTCTTTTTTTTTTTTTTGTGAATACATGCCATTTATTATTTATTTATTTATTTATTTTTAATGATTTATTTCTTTTCAGCGTAACAGTATTCATTGTTTTTTCACCACACCCAGTGCTCCATGCAATACGTGCCCTCCCCAGTACCCACCACCTGGTTCCCTCAACCTCCCACCCCCGCCCCTTCAAAACCCTCAGTTTGTTTTTCAGAGTCCATAGTCTCTCATGGTTCACCTCCCCTATCAATTTCCCTCAACTCAGCTTCCTTCTTCTCTCCATCTACCTTTGTCCTCCATATTGTTTGTTATGCTCCACAAATAAGTGAAACCATATGATACTTGACTCTGTCTGCTTGATTTATTTCACTCAGCATAATCTCTTCCAGTCCCGTCCATGTTACTACAAAAGTTGGGTATTCGTCCTTTCTGATGGAGGCATAATACTCCATGGTGTATATAGACCACATCTTCCTTATCCATTCATCCGTTGAAGGGCATCTTGGATCTTTCCACAGTTTGGCGACGGTGGCCATTGCTGCTATGTACATTGGGGTACAGATGGCCCTTCTTTTCACTACATCTGTATCTTTGGGGTAAATACCCAGTAGTGCAATTGCAGGGTCATAGGGAAGCTCTATTTTTAATTTCTTGAGGAATCTCCACACTGTTCTCCAAAGTGGCTGCACCAGCTTGCATTCCCACCAACAGTGTAAGAGGGTTCCCCTTTCTCCACATCCTCTCCAATACACGTTGTTTCCTGTCTTGCTGATTTTGGCCATTCTAACTGGTGTAAGGTGGTATCTCAATGTGGTTTTAATTTGAATCTCCCTGATGCCTAGCGATGATGAACATTTTTTCATGTGTCTGATAGCCATTTGTATGTCTTCATTGGAGAAGTGTCTGTTCATATTTTCTGCCAATTTTTTAATATGATTGTCTGTTTTGTGTGTGTTGAGTTTGAGGAGTTCTTTATAGATCCAGGATATCAACCTTTTGTCTGTACTGTCATTTGCAAATATCTTCTCCCATTCCTTGCGTTGCCTCTTTGTTTTGGTGACTGTTTCTTTCGCTGTGCAGAAGCTTTTGATCTTGATGAAATCCCAAAAGTTCATTTTCGCTTTTGTTTCCATCGCCTTTGGAGACATATCTTGAAAGAAGTTGCTGTGGCTGATATCAAAGAGGTTACTGCCTATGTTCTCCTCTAGGATTCTGATGGATTCCTCTCTCACGTTGAGGTCTTTTATCCATTTTGAGTTTATCTTTGTGTATGGTGTAAGAGAATGGTCGAGTTTCATTTTTCTACATATAGCTGTCCAGTTTTCCCAGCACCATTTATTGAAGAGACTGTCTTTTTTTCCACTGCATATTTTTTCCTGTTTTGTCAAAGATTATTTGACCATAGAGTTGAGGGTCCATATCTGGGCTCTCTACTCTGTTCCACTGGTCTATGTGTCTGTTTTTATGCCAGTACCATGCTGTCTTGGTGATCACAGCTTTGTAGTAAAGCTTGAAATCAGGTAACATGATGCCGCCAGTTTTATTTTTGTTTTTCAACATTTCCTTAGCAATTCGGGGTCTCTTCTGATTCCATACAAATTTTAGGATTATTTACTCCAGCTCTTTGAAAAATACTGGTGGAATTTTGATCAGAATGGCAGTAAAAGTATACATGGCTCTAGGCAGTATAGACATTTTAACAATGATTATTCTTCCGATCCAAGAACATGGAATGGTCTTCCATCTTTTTGTGTCTTCATCAATTTCTTTCATGAATGTTCTGTGATTCCTCGAGTACAGATCCTTAACCTCTTTGGTTAGGTTTATTCCCAGATATCTTATGGTTCTTGGTGCTATAGTAAATGGAATTGATTCTCTAATTACCCTTTCTGTATTTTCATTGTTAGTGTATAAGAAAGCCACTGATTTCTGTACATTGACTTTGTATCCTGCCACGTTACTGAATTGCTGTATGAGTTCTAGAAGTGTGGGGGTGGAGTCTTTCGGGTTTTCCATATAAAGAATCATGTCATCTGCGAAGAGAGAGAGTTTGACTTCTTCCTTGCCAATTTGGATACCTTTTATTTCTCTTTATTGTCTGATTACTGTTGCTAGGACTTCTAATACTATGTTGAACAAGAGTGGTGAGAGTGGGCATCCTTGTCGTGTTCCTGATCTCAACGGGAAGGCTGCAAGCTTTTTCCCATTGAGGATGATATTTGCTGTGGGTCTTTCATAGATAGATTTGATGAAGTTCAGGAATGTTCCCTCTATCCCTATACTTGGAAGCGTTTTAATCAGGAACAGATGCTGGATTTTGTCAAATGCTTTTTCTGCATCAATTGAGAGGACCATGTGGTTCTTCTCTCTTCTCTTATTGATTTGTTCTATCACACTGATTGATTTGCGAATGTTGAACCATCCTCGTAACCCAGGGATGAATCCCACCTGGTCATGGTGGATAATCTTTTTAATGTGCTGTTGGATCCTGTTTGCTAGGATCTTGATGAGAATCTTAGCATCCATATTCATCAGTCATATTGGTCTGAAATTCTCCTTTTTGGTAGGGTCTTTGCCTGGTTTGGGGATCAGGGTAATGCTGGCTTCATAAAACGAGTCTGGAAATTTTCCTTCTGCTTCAATTTTTTGAAACAGCTTCAGGAGAATAGTTGTTATTTCTTCTTTGAAAGTTTGATAGAATTCCCCAGGGAATCTGCCAGGTCCCGGGCTCTTGTTTTTGGGAGGCTTTTGATCACTGCTTAAATCTCATTACTAAATATCGGTCTATTCGGGTTGTCAATTTCTTCCTGGTTCAATTTTGGGAGTTTATGGTTTTCCAGGAATGCCTCCATTTCATCTAGGTTGCTTAGCTTAGTGACATATAACTGTTGATAATAACTTCTGATGATTGTTTCTTCTTCCTTGTTGTTAGTTGTGAACTCTCCCTTGTCATTCATAATTTTATTAATTTGGGCTTTCTTTTATTTTGGATTAGTGTGGCCAATGGTTTATCGATCTTATTGATTCTTTCAAGAAACCAGCTTCTAGTTTCATTGATACGTTCTACTGTATCTCTGGTTTCTACCTCATTGATCTCTGCTCTAATCTTGATTATTGCCCTTCTTACGTGTGGAGTTGGTTTGATTTGTTGTTGATTCTCCAGTTCTTTAAGGTGTAGAGACAGCTGGTGTATTCTGGATTTTTCTGTTTTTTTTTGAGGGAGGCTTGGATGGCTATGCATTTCCCCCTTAGGACCGCCTTTGCTGTATCCCATAGGTTTTGGACCAAAGTGTCTTCATTCTCATTGGTTTCCATGAATTGTTTAAGTTCTTCTTTGATCTCCTGGTTGATCCAAGCATTCTTAAGCAAGGTGGTCTTTAGCTTCCAGGTGTTTGTGTGCCTTCTGAACTTTTCCTTGTGATTGAGCTCCAGTTTCAAAGCATTGTGATCTGGGAATATGCAGGGAATAATCTCAATCTTTTGGTATAGGTTGAGCCCTGATTTGTGACCCAGTATGTGATCTATTCTGGAGAAGGTTCCATGTGCACTTGAGAAGAATGGGTATTCTGCTGTCTGAGGGCGGAATGTTCTGTATATATCTATGAGGTCCATCTGGTCCAATGTGTCATTCAATGCTCTCGTTTCTTTATTGATTTTCTGCTTCGATGATCTGTCTATTTCTGAGAGAGGTGTGTTATGATCTCCCACTATTAATGTATTCATATCAGTATGACTCTTTATCTTGATTAATAGTTTTATTATGTAATTGGTTGCTCCCATATTGGGGGCATAGATATTTACAATTGTTAGATCATCTTGATGGATAGTCCCTTTAAGAATGATGTAGTGTCCTTCTGTGTCTCTGACTACTTTAGTTTAAAACCTAATTTATCTGGTATGAGAATCGCTACCCCAGCCTTCTTTTGAGGCCCATTGGCATGAAAGATGTTTCTCCATCCCTTCACTTTCAGTCTGGGTGTACCTTTAGGTTCAAAATGGGTCTTTTGTAGACAACATATGGATGGGTCCTGTTGTTTTATCCAATCTGCAACCCTGTGTCATTTTATGGGCACATTTAGGCCATTCACATTGAGAGTGATTATTGAGAGATACGTTTTTATTGACATTGTGTTATCTTTGAAGTCTTTCTTTCTGTCAATTTTCTCTATATTTCTGTTCAATGCTATTCTTTGGATTTTTCCTGTTTTATAGAACCCCCCTTAATATTTCCTTCAGGATCGGCTTGGTGGTTGCATAGGCTTTTAAGCCTTGCCTGTCTTGGAAACTCTTTATCTCTCCACCCATTTTGAATGTCAGTCTTGCTGGATAAAGTATTCTTGGCTGCATGTTCTTCTCATTTAGTGCCCTGAATATATCTTGCCAGCCCTTTCTGGCTTGCCAGGTCTCTGTGGACAGGTCTGATGTTATTCTGATGGGCTTTCTTCTGTACGTAAGGAGCTTCTTTGTCCTAGCAGCTTTCAAAAGATTTTATCTACAGTTATGATTTCTCAATTTTACTATCAGGTGCCTGGATGTTTTTTTTGGAATTTATAACCTTGGGGGGAGACCATTCTGCCTCTAGGACATGAACACTGGTTCCATTCGCGAGATTGGGAAAATTTTCATGAAGAACTTGCTCCACTATATCTTCTAGACTTCTTTCTTTCTCCTCCCCTTCAGGGATTCCAATAATTCTGACATTGGAACGTTTCATGGCATCATTTATTTCCATGATTCTGTTTTCGTGGCTTCTAAGCTGTTTGTTCCAGGCTTCCTCCTGATCCTTTCTCTCTGTTTGTCCTCCAGATCACTAATTCTATCTTCTGTCTCAGTTTCCCTAGCTTTCAGAGAATTTAGATTAGATTGGAACTCATTGAGAGCATTGTGAACCTCATCCCTGGTGGCCTTCAGCTCTGCCCTAACATTGTGAACATCATCCCTAGTGGCTTTCAATTCTGCCTTGATCAATTCTGTTTGGTCATCCATGGCTTTCTCCAACCTAGCTATTGCCTGGATAATTGTTAGCCTGAATTCTCTTTCCGACGTATTGTCTATGTTGATAGCCATTTGTTCTGTTGCAGAAGGCCCGTCCTCTGCATTTTTCTTCTGTTGGGGATTCCTTCTCCTAGTCATTTTGGTGAGAGATGACTGGACAGATATAGCTGGATGTATCGACCGTGGTGCAGTCAATGTGCACCCTGGAATGCTTCTGAGCACACAGGATTCCCCACCCAAACGAGAGAAAAAAGAAAAGAAAAAGAAAAAAGTGAGAGAGAGAGAGAGAGAGACAGGAAAGAAAGGGAAGATAAAAGAGAAGGTTCAGCCCAAATGGGTCCCAAGGTAAGATTTATGAAGTATACAAACAAAAACAGAGAAACAAAAAGACTAGTAAAAGTATGTGACAAGAGAAAAAAAAATATATATATGCAAAAAAAAAAGTAAGAACCTCATCAAAAAGAACCCCAAGTATAAGATTTATATACTATACTATCAGGACAAACACAAATACACAGAAACACTGGCACAAGAAAAAGATTGGAGCGTGGTTATAGATTCTTAGTGTGGGTGAAGAAGGTTATTGTGATTCTTCCTGGTTGTATCTTGTTATCTTTGTTAAAGGACTCAACCTTCCTAGGATAAAAGGGGATTAAAAATTGGTTTACCCATAGGGGTAGCATTGGTTGGAGAAAGGGGTTATCTCGAAGTTTAACTCTATGTGAATATTAGATAATAAAAATAAAAAAGGAGTAACCTGGACTAAACTAAACTAAATTTTTTAAATTAAAATAAAAATAGAAAAGCAAAAGAAAAACACAGGGGTATGTATCAAAAAGTTCAGGTTAGAAGTTTATTATGGAATTTGATGTACTGGACATCTCACTGTGATGTTAAATAGGTTAAAAAATTATCTATATTAAAAAAAGAAAAAAAAATGAACCAGAGTAGTGGGAATGAGTTAAAAATAAGAGTTGTATCTATGAAGTAGTGGTGGTTGTTCTCTTGTAGTCTTTTTTTTTTTTTTTTCTTTCCTGGTTCCTTTTCTAGGGGAGGGGCCTGCCACGTGGGTTTTCAGTCAATGATGTTCCCTGAGTTAAATCCTCCTGCCCCCCTCAAGGGGTTGGGCTCTGAGGAAACCGGTTTTTTCAGGCTTTTGTTCTCTGGAGGTTTTTATGTTTGTTCACTTCTTTTCTCTTGCCTTGACAGCTTTTGATGGTTTTTGGAGGTTTAGATGAAAGCAAACTGCACCCCGACCTCCCTCTCAGAGAGAAGCCTCAGTCTGCTCCCCTGCGGGTGCTGCAGCCCCTCTGCTGCTGGCAGAGCAGGTTCTGAGTCGCGGTCCCTGGAGACGCAGGATCTCTTGCTTGGACGCAAAAGCACAGCAGCGGCGGCTGTCTGGGCAGCTCCAGACCGCCAGAGAGGTTCCAAGCAGCAACCGCACACTGAGATTTTCCCGCTGGTCGGGGCTGCGGGTGCCCGGTCTTTCTGGATCTAAGAGCGCCGGGCTTGGGCGCACCTCTCCCAGGGGAGGGTGTGGGGCACGGGCAGGCCTCTCCAGCTCTAGCGCGGCACGGGACCCAGAGCACCAGGCTGGGCCTTCGTGCACCTCTCTCAGGGGAGGGTGTGGGATGCACGCATCTCAGGCTCGTAGTTCCTGTGCATTCTGCTGTCTGGCGCGGCTCCCAGCCCCTCACAGGAGCCGGACTCCATGCATTCTTGGGCGCGCTGCCGGCTCAGGGACCAAGACCTGGTTTCTCTGCCACACTCTCTCTGGCTCAGCGCCAGGGGAGGCTGTCCTGGGTCCCGGGACTAAGCCCCTGTCCCTAGCCGCCCGCTTCCCCCCCAATCCCCCCCCCCCCCCCCCCGCGATCCTTTGCTCTTTTTGAGTGCTTTCAACCAGACTCCAAGTTAATGCTGGTCCCCAGCCGCAGGGCACTCTCGTACTGGGGTATTCCTTTCCAATCCATCACCTCTGGTGGCTCCCTCACCCTTTTGTTTATCTTCCGATATGGGTCCGATGTTCCCACTCCGCTTTACCTGCCCACTGGCGTCTTCCGCCCCCATAGAGATCCAGACGTGTATAATTCTGATCTCAGGCTGATTTCATGGGTGATCGGAGTTCTTTGGTAGGTAATCAGCTCACTTTAGGGTACAGGTCGAAAGGGCGCCTCCTCCTACTTCCCCGCCATCTTGTCCTCCCTATACCACTTCTTCTTTATCCATTCATCTGTTGATGGACATCTAGGTTCTTTCCATAGTTTGGCTATTGTGGACATTGCTGCTATAAACATTTGGGTGCAAGTGCCCCTTCCGAGCAAAACGTTTGTATCTTTAGGATATATACCCAGTAGTGCAATTGCTGGGTCATAGGGTAGCTCTATTTTCAGTTTTTTGAGCAACCTCCACACTGTTGTCCAGAGGGGTTGCACCAGCTTGCATTCCCATCAACAGTGTAAGAGGGTTCCCCTCTCTGCGCATCCTCACCAGCATCTGTCATTTCTTGACTTGTTAATTTTAGCCATTCTGACTGGTGTGAGCTGGTATCTCATTGTAGTTTTGATTTGTATTTCCCTGATGCCGAGTGATGTGGAGCATTTTTTCATGTGTCTGTCGGCCATCTGGATGTCTTCTTTACAGAAATATCTGTTCATGTCCTCTGCCGATTTCTTGATTGGATTATTTGTTCTTTGGGTGTTGAGTTTGCTAAGCTCTTTATAGATTTTGGACACTAGCCCTTTATCTGATATGTCGTTTGCAAATATTTTCTCCCATTCTGTCAGTTGTCTTTTGGTTTTTTTAACTGTTTCCTTTGCTGTGCGAAAGCTTTTGATCTTGATGAAGTCCCAATAGTTCATTTTTGCCCTTACTTCTGTTGCCTTTGGTGATGTTCCTAGGAAGTAGTTGCTGCGGTTGAGGTCAAAGAGGTTGCTGCCTGCATTCTCCTCAAGGATATTGATGGATTCCTTTCTCACATTGAGGTCCTTCATCCATTTTGAGTCTATTTTCGTGTGCGGTGTAAGGAAATAGTCCAATTTCATTTTTTTGCATGTGGCTTTCCAATTTTCCCAGCACCATTTGTTGAAGAGGCTGTCTTTTTTCCATTGGATATTCTTTCTCGCTTTGTCGAAGATTAGTTGACCATAGAGTTGAGGGTCTATTTCTGGGCTCTCTATTCTGTTCCATTGATCTATATGTCTGTTTTTGTGCCAGTACCATACTGTCTTGATGATGACAGCTTTGTAATAGAGCTTGAAGTCTGGAATTGTGATGCCACCGACTTTGGCTTTCTTTTTCAATACTCCTTTGGCTATACGAGTTTTTTTCTGGTTCCATATAAGTTTTAGGATTATTCGTTCTATTTCTTTGAAAAAAAAAATGGATGAGATTTTGATAGGGATTGCATTAAATGTATAGATTGCTTTAGGTAGAACAGACATTTTCACAATATTTGTTGTTCCAATCCATGAGCGTGGAACATTTTTCCATTTCTTTGTGTCTTCCTCAATTTCTTTCATGAGTACTTTATAGTTTTCTGAGTATAGATTCTTTGCCTCTTTGGTGAGGTTTATTCCTAGGTATCTTATGGTTTTGGGTGCAATTGTAAATAGGACTGACTCCTCAATTTCTCTTTCTTCTGTCTTGTTGTTAGTGTAAAGAAATGCAACTGATTTCTGTGCATTGACTTTATATCCTGACACTTTACTGAATTCCTGTATAAGTTCTAGCAGTTTTGGGGTGGAGCCTTTCGGGTTTTCCACATATAGTATCATATCATCTGCAAAGAGTGATAGTTTGACTTTTTCTTTGCCAATCTGGATGCCTTTAATTTCTTTTCATTGTCTGATTTCTGAGGCTAGGACTTCTAGGACTACGTTGAACAGCAGTGGTGATAACGGACATCCCTGCTGTGTTCCTGACCTTAGCGGAAAAGCTTTCAGTTTTTCTCCATTGAGAACGATATTTGCAGTGGGTTTTTCATAGATGGCTTTGATAACATTGAGGTATGTGCCTTCTATCCCTACACTTTGAAGAGTTTTAATCAGGAAGGGATGCTGTACTTTGTCAAATGCTTTTTCAGCATCTATTGAGAGTATCATATGGTTCTTATTCTTTCTTTTATTAATGTATTGTATCACATTGTTGGATTTGTGGATGTTGAACCAACCTTGCAGCCCTGGAATAAATCCCACTTGGTCGTGGTAAATAATCCTTTTAATGTACTGTTGGATCCTATTGGCCAGTATTTTGGTGAGAATTTTCGCATCTGTGTTCATCAAGGATACTGGTCTGTAATTCTCTTTTTTGATGGGATCCTTGTCTGATTTTGGGATCAAGGTGATGCTGGCCTCATAGAATGAGTTTGGAAGTTTACCTTCCATTTCTATTTTTTGGAACAGTTTCAGGAGAATAGGAATTAATTCTTCTTTAAATGTTTGGTAGAATTCCCCTGGGAAGCCGTCTGGTCCTGGACTTTTGTTTGTTTGGAGATTTTTGATGACTGTTTCAATCTCCTTACTGGTGATGGGTCTGTTCAGGTTATCTATTTCTTCCTGGTTCAGTTGTGGTAGTTTATATATCTATAGAAATGTATCCATTTCTTCCAGGTTGTCAAATTTGTTGGCGTAGAGTTGCTCATAGTATGTTCTTATAATTGTTTGTATTTCTTAGGTGTTGGTTGTGATCTCTCCTCTTTCATTCATGATTTTACGTATTTGCATCCTTTCTCTTTTCTTTTTGGTAAGTCTGGCCAGGGGTTTGTCAATCTTATTAATTCTTTCAAAGAACCAGCTCCTAGTTTCATTGATTTGTTCTATTGTTTTTTTAGTTTCTATTTCATTAATTTCTGCTCTGATCTTTATGATTTCTCTTCTCCTGCTGGGTTTAGGCTTTCTTTGTTGTTCTTTCCCCAGCTGCTTTAGGTGTAGTGTTAGGTTGTGTATTTTAGACCTTTCTTGTTTCTTGAGAAAGGCTTGTACTGCTATATATTTTCCTCTCAGGACTGCCTTTGTTGTGTCCCACAGATTTTGAACTGCTGTGTTTTCATTATCATTTGTTTCCATGAATTTTTTCAATTCTTCTTTAATTTCCTGGTTGACCCATTCATTTTTTAGAAGGATGCTGTCTAGTCTCCATGTATGCGCATTCTTTCCAAATTTCCTCTTGTGATTGAGTTCTAGCTTCAGAGCATTGTGGTCTGTAAATATGCAGGGAATGATCCCAATCTTTTGATACCTGTTGAGACCTGATTTATGACCCAGGATGTGGTCTATTCTGGAGAATGTTCCATGTGCACTAGAGAAGAATGTATATTCTGTTGCTTCAGGATGGAGTGTTCTGAATAGATCTGTGATGTCCATCTGATCCATTGTGTCATTTAATGTCTTTATTTCCTTGTTGATCTTTTGCTTAGATGATGTGTCCATTACAGTGAGGGGAGTGTTAAAGTCCCCTGCTATTATTGTATTACTGTCAATGTATTTCTTTGATTTTGTTATTAATTCATTTATATAGTTGGCTGCTCCCATGTTAGGGGCATAGATATTTAAGATTGTTAGATCTTCTTGTTGGACACTTTGAGTATGATATAGTATCCTTCGTCATCTCTTATTATAGTCTTTGCCTTAAAATCTAATTGATGTGATATAAGGATTGCCACCCCAGTTTTCTTTTGATGTCCATTAGCATGGTATATTGTTTTCCACCCCCTCACTTTAAATCTGGAGGTGTCTTCGGGTCTAAAATGAGTTTCTTGTAGGCAGCATATTGATGGGTTTTGTTTTTTTTTATCCATTCTGATACCCTGTGTCTTTTGGTTGGCACATTTAGCCCATTAACATTCAGGGTAACTATGGAGAGATATGAATTTAGTGCCATTGTAGCCTGTAAGGTGACTGTTACTGTATATTGTCTCTGTTTCTTTCTGATCTACTACTTTTAGGGTCTCTCTTTGCTTAGAGGACTCCTTTCAATATTTCCTGTAGAGCTGGTTTGGTGTTTGCAAATTCTTTCAGCTGTTGTTTGTCCTGGAAGCTCTTTATCTCTCCTTCTATTTTCAATGATAACCTAGCTGGATATAGTATTCTTTTCTGCATGATTTTCTCATTTAGTGCTCTGAATATTTCATGCCAGTTCTTTCTGGCCTGCCAGGTCTCTGTGGATAGGTCCGCTGCCAATCTAATGTTTTTACCCTTGTATGTTACAGACTTCTTTTCCCCGGCTGCTTTCAGGATTTTCTCTTTGTCACTAAGACTTGTAAATTTTACTATCAGGTGACAAGGTGTGGACCTATTTTTATTGATTTTGAGGGGCATTCTTAGCATCTCCTGGATTTTGATGTTTGTTCCCTTTGCCATATTAGGGAAATTCTCTCCAGTAATTGTCTCCAATATAACTTCTGCTCCCCTCTCTCTCTCTTCTTCTTCTGCAAGCCCAGTTATTCTAATGTCGTGTCATCTTATGGTGTTGCTTATCTCTCGAATTCTCTCCTCATGGTCCAGTATTTGTTTGTCTCTCTTTTGCTCAGCTTCTTTATTCTCTGTCATTTGGTCTTCTATGTCACTAATTTTTTCTTCTGCCTCATTTATCCCAGCAGTGAGAGCTTCCATTTTTGACTGCACCTCATTAATAGCTTTTTTGATTTCAACTTGGTTAGATTTTAGTTCTTTTATTTCTCCAGAAAGGGCTTTTATCTCTCCGGAGAGGGTTTCTCTAATATCTTCTATGCCTTTTTCGAGCCCGGCTAGAACCTTGAGAATCGTCATTCTGAACTCTAGATCTGTCATATTACCAATGTCCATATTGATTAGGTCCCCAGCCTTCAGTACTGCCTCTTGTTCTTTTATTTTGTGGTGAGTTTTTCCGCCTTGTCATTTTGTCCAGATAAGATTTGCTTTCTCCTCCTATAGAATTCTGATGTTCTTGGTGAGTGAAGTTGGTGTTGGCTGGGTTTCTCGTTGATCTTCTGGGGGAGGGGCCTGTTGTAGTGATTCTCAAGTGTCTCTGCCGCAGGCAGAATTGCACTGCCCTGCCAGGGGCCGGGCTAAGTAATCTGCTCGGGTTTGCTTTCGGGAGCTTTTTTCCCTGAGCGCTTTCCGTAGAGTTCCAGAGGACGGGAATGAAGATGGTGGCCTCCCAATCTCTCAGTCCGGTGGAGCCAAGAGCTTGGGGTTCCACTCCTCAGTGCGCCCTCAGAGAAAAGCGCCCAAATGCCTCTGCCTCCCTGACCTCCAGTTGCACCTGGAGTAAAGCAGTCAATTGCTGGCACTTGGAGAAAAGCGCCTGTTAGCTTCTGTCTCTGTGGCCTCTGGCCACGCTCTGAGCCCACCCAGCCTGGGACCGGCTCAAGGTAACCCGGAGCTGAGAGCTCACTCCTCAGCTTTGTCACTGTAGCTGGGTTCCCCGCTCTAATACCTGTGAGCTCTGCAGCACTCAGACACCCTCGGTCCTTCTGTGACCCCGCGGGACCTAGGGTTACACTGACCCCGCATGGGCTTCCCCCCAGTTTCGCCTCTGGAGTGATGTCCCTCCGTGGAGCAGACTTTTAAAAGTCCCGATGTTGTGCTCCATTGCTCTGCCGCTTGCCAGGAGCCGGCCCCTCCCCCCGCAGTCTGTCTTCCCGTCGCTTTGGATTCATTTCTCCGCAGGTCCTACCTTTCAGAAAGTGATCGATTTTCTGTTTCTAGAATTGTTGTTCTTCTTCTCTTCAATTTCCCGTTGGATTTGTAGGTGTTCACAATGGTTATATAAGCTATCTAGCTGATCTCCTGCTACCCGATGTCGTCTCAGCCTGCTACTTCTCTGCCATCTTGACTCTTCCCTCTGCCCAATACTGTTTTGCTGGTCCCTTCTCCTCAGCCTGATTTCTAAACATTAATTCATTTTAGGATTTAGTTCCTTTAACTTGTTTACTTCAGTTACCTTGTCTATTTCTACCCCACAAATGGACAATAAAATCTGAGACATTTAAATAACATCCATATACTGGTGTATTCCAATTAATATTTCCAAACCTACCTTTCTAACCTGAGCTCCTGCAATTTTATATAACCACCACACTGATACCCTTGTTTGACTATTTATTATTTATTTCAAACATAATTTGTCTAAAGCAGAACATTTTTTTAAAGATTTTATTTATCTATTTGACAGACAGAGATCACAAGTAGGCAGAGGGGCAGGCAGAGAGATAGAGGGAAGCAGGCTATCTGCCGAGCAGAGAACCCAATGTGGGGCTCAATCCCAGGACCCTTGCACCATGACCTGAGCCGAAGGCAGAGGCTTTAACCCACTGAGCCAGCCAGGCACCCCTAAAGCAGAACACTTTAATTGCTACCCAAACGGCATACCTGCTTTTACTTCAGTCTCTTCCATTCCAGAAAATGTTCCAATAAACAACCTATTTGTTAAAATTACAAATTACATCATTTTTAAAAAATTATTTTAATTAACATATAATGTATTATTTGCCCCAGGAGTACAGGTCTGTGAATCATCAGGCTTATATATTTCACAGCATTCACCATATCGTATACCCTCCCCAATGTCCATAACCCAACCACCCTATCCCTATCCCCCTGCCCCCTGCAACCCTCAGTTTGTTTCCTGAGATTAAAAGTCTCTCAATTCCTATTTCTCAGTCCACAAATTCCATTAGAAAATACTCTTGGCTTGATCTCTAAAATACATCTCTGATTGTAAACTTACTCTTTCCACTGATAATGTTCATTGCAAACCATTAACTACTGTTGCCTCGTTTACTGCAGTAGTCTTTTCACTTTTTCTTTTGTCCCAAAATATCCATTCCCTGCAGAACCGATGGAGCGGACCTGTAAAACTGAAAATCATATTATTTACTTTCTCAACAATTTCCTGTGCTGCAGGTAAACTTTCTAGTCTGTAACACAGATTCTCCATGCTCTGGCCTTTTCTACCTCTTTGATTCTCTCTCCATTATTATCTCTCTAGAACCCCACCCTATGCAAAATGGGCATTCTTCTGATCTCAACGCATGCCAAGCGGGGCGCAGTGGTGAGCGCCTGTTGTCCCAGCTACTCGGGAGGCTGAGGCAGGAGGATCCCTTGAGCCCAGGAGTTCTGGGCTGTAGTGCGCTAGGCGGATGGGGTGTCCGCACTAAGTTCGGCATCAATATGGTGAACTCCAGGGAGCGGGGGACCACCAGGTTGGCTAAGGAGGGCTGAACCGGCCCAGGTCGGAAACGGAGCAGGTCAAAACTCCTGTGCTGATCAAAGCATGCCAAGCTTACTCTTACCTGAAAAAATTTGAATTTAACATCCTTCTCCTGGAGTGACTTTGGCAGGTCTTCCTTTTCATCATCTCGGTGCAGGTAAAGGACCTTCAAGGAGATTCCATCATTCCCAACTTCATGGCTACTTCCCACAATATCAATATATATAAATATATAAATATATATATATACACATACATATATATATTTATACATATACATATACATATATATATTTAAATTTTATCTACCTTTATCACTAAATGATAGCTTTATTCTTTGTTATTCATTGTCACCAACATACACACTAGTGTGTAAATTTCACAAAATCAGGGGCTTTGTCACTCTTGATCAGAAGTTTAATCCCGGCATCCAGAACAGTGCCTGCAACAGATTTGCCATTCACTAATTGCTGTTGAATGAATAAATAGATAAAAAGGAATAAGAGCCACATTTTGTTATGGAAGTGTTGTTTTTGTTTTTGTTGGTTTTGTTGTAAGAAAATGAAAGTGGAATATAAATTCTTGTCCATGCTGACAGATCTTATCAAGATTTATAAAATTGAATAATTAGTATAAGATATTCAGTATGTTCTAATGGTTAAATATTTCAGAAAGACTGGGTAAAATAAATTTTATTTTTATTTTCTCTCTTTCCTTTCTAGAAAACATGGCCCTATTCACTGTCCCTAAATTTTAGCACAGTATGTGAAACATTTAGATATTTGTGTATCAGCAAAGATTAATATATACTCTTTTGAGAACTATTGTTTTTGGTATCATAATTTATGTACTCCTGCATGACTTGCACAAAGGAAAACTGAAGTTGGGTCATAAACCTTGTGATGAAATATGCCCAAGCTCTGGAACATAGTAGTCATGCAAGATAATGGATACACATTTTTTGTAGAATTTTAACAAGGAGGAATTGCTATCATTGTTTTTTATTATAATCTCTTCTTTAAACCTAGATTTCCCAAAACCAATCTTCTCAATGCCCCCTTCACCTCTTTGTTTCTGAGTGTGTAGATTAGGGGATTCAGGAGTGGTGTGACAATGTTGTAGAAAAGAGTGAGAAACTTTCCTTGGTCTTTGGAGGAGCTGGTTCCTGGTTGCATGTACATGTAGATGATGTTCCCATAAAAGAGGGAGACCACTGTGAGGTGGGAGCCACAGGTGTTGAAGACTTTGTGCCTCCCTGAGGATGACCGGATACTTAATACAGCTCTCACAATGTAGCCATAGGAGACCAGGATGAACACCAAGGGTGACAGAACAATGCCCACAGCCAAAATAAAGGCAATGCCTTCAACGGCAGCTGTATTGACACAGGCCATCCGGATCAGGGCAGGCATTTCACACAGGAAGTGGTCTACTTTGCAGTACCCACAGCGGGGCAGCCACAGAGTCATTGGAGACATGATCAAAGAGTTGGCCACTCCACAGCCCCAGGCTACCGACACCAAGCCCAAGCAGAGTTGTGGATTCATGATCACCATGTAGTGAAGGGGCTTGCAGACTGCAGCAAACCGGTCATACGCCATGACCGCCAGGAGCAGGCACTCTACACCACCCAGGCCCAGAAACAGGAAGAGCTGGATGGCACAGCCTGTGTAGCTGATGGTCTTGTCACGCCCATTCAGGTTATAGAGCAGCTGAGGGATGGAGCTGGTGGTGAAACTGAGGTCCAGGAAGGATAGGTGGGTGAGGAAGAAGTACATGGGAGTGTGGAGGTGGGGGTCCAACCGGGATACCAGGATGATGGTGGTGTTGCCCACAAGGGTCAGGAGATATGCAATCAAGATGACCACAAAGAGGATTCTCTCCAGATGGGGACGGTCAGAAAACCCCAAAAGGATGAAATTTCCCTGGGTGCTCTCATTGGTCCCATCCATCTTTACTGTCTTCAGGAGCATGGGAAATTGGGGAAAAATAAAAAAAGTAATTCACAGCCACTAATCATTCTGTATGTCTGTCATACTAACACTGTTTGAAACTTTGAATAAAAATGTATGTGTATTTCTGTGTGCATAGCTTAAAACCTTAAAAATAGAGACAATTGGATGGAAAATTTTATAATTTGTTATAGCAATCTACTGAAAACAAAACATAAAACCTGAATATTATTTAAAAAAAACAAAATTTTTGGTGCAAATTAGTTTTTTTGTTTTAGATTTTATATTTATCTTAGAGAGAGAGAGAGCAGGTGGGAGGGGCAGAGAGAGAGAGTAAGAAAGAGTCTTAAGCAGACTCTGTACTGAGCATGAAGCCAGGCTCAATCTCAAGACCCTGAGATCAAGACCTGAACAAAACCACATTGGTCACTTAATTGATTACACCAACCAAGCACCCCTAAATAAAATATTTTTAATAAGATAAAAAAATAAATAGTAAACCGGCAATTACTAGAGACATTTTCCTAAAAAAGGGACAAAATGTTTAGAATATGTAAATATCTTGCAACATTTTAAGAAAATAATTTTGCTTTGTCTTTGGTAGAAAATTTGTATTTTTTCCTTTAGCTCTTAAATCCCCTGAACAAGGCTACATGTGAACAAGCAAAATGTGTCCATTTGTACTGAACCTCACTGTAGGGAGAAAGTTGGGACATCATCCTAATATAAATTCATTTTATCTCCTTTCTCGTGAATACATTTTCTGAATGTTCCTGAAGCTGGTTAGAAGTGCTTGATAACTATTGGCAGTTAGTAATTCCTGTGAAAGTCCAATTTTTCCCAAACTTCTCCCCAAAATCTTAGGTTTGAGAGAGCATATTTTGGGTTCTCTGGTTTTTGTGATCTTTCATTACCAGGACCATATGTGAAGTGATCTACCTGGTAGATACTACCACAAATCATGGTATCAGTTTTCCTCCCTGATCTCTCTTTTGGAAACTGAATACCTAACATAATTACTTTTATAGGTCATACTTTCCACATGGTAATACGTTGCCTTGTGTATTTACCTCACTTGAATTGCCCCACTCTTCATTCCAAATACAATTTATGAAGATGTAAATTATTATAGTCAATGTTCATCTGACAACTCCAATCCCTGATATTTGCCCTGTTTTCAGTAGAAGAACCATAATGATTCACTTGTTAACTAATTTTTGCAATAGTTTATTAAATTCCCTATGACTCTGGAGGATTTTTAAAAATTTTTTAATTTCTTTTCAGCATAACAGTATTCATTGTTTTTGTACCACACTCAGTGCTCCATGCAATCCGTGCCCTCCCTAATACCCACCACCTGGTCCCACCCCCACCCCCCCGCCCCTTCAGGCCATTTTTCAGAGTCCATAGTCTCTCATGGTTCACCTCCCCTTCGATTTTCCCTCAACTGCCTTCTCCTCTCCATCTCCCCTTGTCCTTCATGTTATTTGTCATATGGTTTCACTTATTTGTGGAGGATTTTTTTAAAGATTTTTATTTATTTCTTTGACAGACAGAGATCACAAGTAGGCAGAGAGGCAGGTAGAAAGGGAATGGAGGAAGCAGGCTCCCCACTGAGCAGAAAGCCTGATGCAGGGCTCAATCCCAGGACCCTGGGACCATGACCTGAGCTGAAGGCAGAGACTTTAATCCACTGAGACACCCAGGCACCTCAACTCTTGAGGATTTTTTTAAGCCTGTTTTTAAAATTTGGGAGAAGATAGGGGTAGCTGGGTAGCTCATTGGTTGAGTGTCTGACTCTTAGCTTTGGCTCAGGTCATAATTTCAGGGGCATGGGATTAACACCACATGGAGCTCTATAGTCAGTACAGAGTCAGCTTGAGGATTCTCTCCCTCCCTTTATCCCTCCTCCCTCTCATGTAGTATCTCTCTAAAATAAATAAATAAATCTTTAAAAATGAAATAAAATAAAATTTGGGAAGTTCTATAAAATGTTATTATACAAAATCACAACAAAGTGAACTAATTATTAAAATATACCCTTTTATGTCTTCCTTGTTTTGTTGTTGTTGTTGTTATTGTTTTGTATATCTGAGTGAAATGAAAGGCTAAGTCTTTGAATTTCCACAAAAGTAAAGAAATTGCTCTTTTCTTCCTTATCACTCAATTTTCTCCACATTGGGGCAATCTTTGGTCTTTATTGTTTGTTTGTTTTCCGGTTTCCCATTGCTTCTTCCATTTGGTTACAAAGAGTTTTTTCCTAAGACTTGACCATTTGTCAAAGTGGGGGTAGATCAGACTCCAATTAACTAAAACACTCTATCTAAATCTCATAGGTTAAAGTGATTTTTTTTTTCTAATTTTCATTAAAAAAAAAAAATCTGAATCAAAACAAGAACCCAGGAGGGACACCTGGGTGGCTCAAGGTTAAGCAGCTGCCTTCAGCTCAGGTCATCATCCCAGCATCCTGGGATAGAGTCCCTTATCAGGTTCCTTGCTTGGCAGGGAGGCTGCTTCTCTCTCTCCCTCTGCCTCTCACTCAGCCTGCTTCTGTTCTCTCTCTGTGTCAAATAAATAAATAAAATCTTCAAAAAACAAAAAAACAAAACAACAACAACACAAAACAAAACAAATAAACAAACAAAAAAACCCTAGAGCCCAAGACCTGATGGATTCCTGGGGCGATTCTAGCAAACATTCCAAGAAGAAATAATACCTATTCTCCTGAAGCTGTTTCAAAAAACTGAAGCACAAGGAAAACTTCCAGACTCCTTTCATGAAGCCAGCATTACCCTGATCTCCAACCAGGCAAAGGCCCCACCAAAAACAATTTCAGACCAATATCCCCAATGAATACAGATGCTAAGATTCTCAACAAGATCCTAACTAGTAGGATCCAACAGTACATTAAAAAGATTATCCACCATGACCAGGTGGGATTTATCCCTGGGTTGCAAGTGTGGTTGAACATTCTCAAATCAATGTGATAGAACAAATCAATAAGAGAAGAGAAAAGAACCACATGGTCCTCTCAATTGATGTAGAAGCATTTGACAAGATACAGCATCCTTTCCTCATTAAAATGCTTCAAGGTATAGGAATAGAGGGAACATTCCTCAAATTCATAAAAACTATGAAAAAAACACAGCAAATATCATCCTCAATGAGGAAAAGCTGACAGCTTTCCCTTTCAGATAGGAACACAATAAGGATGCCCACTCTCACCACTCTTGTTAAACATAGAGTTAGAAATCCTAGCAACAGCAATCAGACAACAAAGAGAAATAAAAGGCATTCAGATTGGCAATGGAGAAGTCAAACTGTCTCTCTTCACAGATGACATGATACTTTATATGGAAAATCCAAAATACTCCACCCCCAAACAACTAGAACTCATACAGCAATTCAGTAATGTTGCAGGATACAAAATCAATGTACAGAAATCAGTTGCTTTCTTATACATTAACAATGAAAATACAGAAAGGGTAATCAGAGAATTGATTCTGTTTACCATAGCATCAAGAACCATAAGATACCTGGGAATAAACCTAACAAAAGAGGTAAAGGATCTGTACTCAAGGAACTACAGAACACTCATAAAATAAATTGAAGAAGACACAAAAAGATGGAAAATTCCATGCTCATGAATCAGAATAAACATTGTTAAAATGTCTATACCACCATTTCAATGCCATCCTGGTCAAAATTCCACTGGCATTTTTCAAAGTGCTGGAACAAGCAATCCTAAAATTTGTATGGAACAAATTGCTAAGGAAATGTTGAAAAGGAAAAGAAAACTGGAGGCATCATGTTGTCTGATTTTAAGGTTTACTACAAAGCTGTGTTCACTGAGACAGCATGGTACTGGCACAAAAATAGTCACATAGACCAGGGGAACAGAGTAGAGAGCCCAGATATGGACCCTCAACTCTATGGTCAAATAATCTTTGACAAAGCAGGAAAAAATATACAGTGGAAAAAAGACAGTCTCTTCAATAAATGGTGCTGGTAAAATTGGACAGCTATATGTAGAAGAATGAAACTCGACCATTCTCTTACACCATACACAAAGATAAACTCGAAATGGATAAAAGACATTAATGTGATGCAGGCATCTATCAAAATCCTAGAGGAGAATATAGGAAGTAACCTCTTTGATATCAGCCACAGCAACTTCTTTCAAGATATGTCTCCAAAGGCAAAGAAAACAAAAGCGAAAATGAACTTTTGGGACTTCATCAAGATCAAAAGCTTCTGCACAGCAAAGGAAACAGTCAACAAAACAAAGAGGAAACCCATGGACTGGAAGAAGATACTCACAAATGACACTCCAGACAAAGGGCTGATATCCAAGATCTATAACCAACTCCTGAAACTCAACACCAAAATAACAGATAATCATGTCAAAAATGGGCAGAAGACATGAACAGACACTTCTCCAAATAAGGCATACAAATGGCTAACAGACACATGAAAAAATGTTCATCATCACTAGACATCACGGAGATTCAAATCGAAACCACATTGAGATACCACCTTATACCAGTTAGAATGGCAAAGATCAACAAGGCAGGAAACAACAAATGCTGCTATTACACTCTTCATAGGAATGCAAGTTGGTGCAGCCACTTTGGAAAACAGTGTGGAGATTCCTTAAGAAATTAAAAATAGAGCTAACCTATGACCCAGCAATTACACTACTGGGTATTTATCCCAAAGATACAGACGTATTGAAAAGAAGGCCATTTGTACCCCAATGTTCATAGCAGCAATGGCCACAGTTGCCAAACTGGAGAACCAAGCAAGATGCCTTCAACAGACAAATGGATAAAGAAGATATGGTCCATATATACAATGGAGTGTTATGCCTCCATCAGAAAGGATGAATACCCAACTTTTGTATCAACATGGATGGGACTGGAGGAGATTATGCTGAGTGAAATAAGTCAAGCAGAGAAAGTCAATTATCATATGGTTTCACTTACTTGAGGAGTATAGGGAATAACATGGTGGACATTAGGGGAAGGAAAGGAAAAGCGAATTCAGGGAAATCGAAGGGGGAAACAAAACATGAGAGACTGTGGACTCAGAAAAAAACTGAGGGTTTTGGAGGGAAAGGGGTGGTGGTTATTAAGGAGGGAATGTATTGCATGGAGCACTGGGTGTGGTGCATAAACAATGAATCTTGAAACACCAAAAAAATTAAATTAAAAAAATAAATAATATAAATCTCATATTTTTATATAAAATGGGATTAAACCCCATATCTTTAATATTTTACAATAAAAGAGTTGAGACCAAAATATTTTGGTTTCTAAAGAATAAAACTATAGTAGAAGAGTAACAGATCAGTTAGTAATTTGTATTGAGGAATCTCATCTAATTTCCTGTGTAATCATAATGTGTATAATTGTTGACTCTGTCTACTCATGCACTTGACCCCGGCCTCAGTTTTATGTCCACTGCCATCCCACTCATCTCTTTCCCTTCTCCAACTCTTTCTATTCTTAATATGTCCTTACCTTTGTTAGTGATGTCTAGTCAGTCTTCTAAATTGCCCCTCTCTCCTAAAAGTATTTGAATATCTTCCTGACTTACCTTTTGAATACTCTACGGATATAGCCTGGTTTTCAAAAGCCCTACAATTTGCACTAGTTTACTTTTAAATTTAGTTACTTACTAATATCCTAGATATCTTACAGTTATTACTCTCTGGAGTTATTACTCTCTGGAGCTAAACATTGTTCAAATTCTGTGTCATGTATGCTGTTATGTCTGCTTATCATTCCTTATCTTATCCGTTACTACTGGACAATTTTGCCACATATGTTTTTCAAGATTCAATCATCCTCTGTGAATCTCCCATTTATATATTATTATATTATATATTATATTATATTATATTATATTATATTATATTATATTATATTATGTGTAATATGTCACTTTGTCCCAAGAAACCTATTTTTTTTTGCCTACATTGTTTGCATCACAGTTATCTTTATACATATAATTTTAAAAATGCTGTATTTCAGGGAGGTTTGGATAGTTCAGGCAGTTAAGCATCCAACTCTTGATTTCAGCTCTGGTCATGTTCTCAGGGCTGTGCGATCAAGACCTTTGTTGGATTCTGCACTGAGCATGGAGCCTGCTTAAGATTCTCTTTCTTTCTATCCCTCTGCCCCTCTCCCACTGATGTACATATATACCTGCTCGCTTTCTCTCTTTCAAAAAAATACTATATTTCACTATGTTAGTAGAATATAATTAGTTTGGTGGCAGTGACAGAAGTGTGTTCCTGGTGCCTGGTTACCCATCATATCAATACAATGTTTGATTATACATTCATATTACTAGAACTTTCAATTTTTAGCACCTAAATTTTTAATTTAGTCTGTGTTGTTCCTGTTGTTTTGTTGTTGTTCCCTCACATTTCCTGTCACCTGGGAATGCCTTTCTATCTTCTCTTGACACCTTTATCTATCAGTTGATTTCAAGTTTAATTTATATTTTTTATGCAGGTCATTTTCTTTGATTAAAGTTTGCAGTTAAAAATATTCTTTATGGGTCTTTGGTATGGTTATATTTTACTCTTTCTATTTTGTATCAGTTTTCATATGCCTGTCTATTATTTTATCTGAAGCATAGTTCAATATTTATTTTATATTGGGTATTTGATTAGATAAGTTCAATAGAAATAAATTATAATTATACCATTTATATGATATTGCTGTCTATTTAACTTTGAATTGACCAATGTGGGCCATGTGTTCATTTCCAAGTGTGTCCTTGCATTATTAAATTAAATTCTCTAAGAAGAAGTTGATGTTTTTCGTGTGTGTGTGTGTGTGTGTGTGTATTTGCATCCTCTGAAGGATTTCAAAGAAGATTGTTAAATAGCAAATTAATGGACATTCTAAGAAGTGAAAAAAGTGTCAAAGAAATACAATATGCAGACTAGATCCTTACTCACTATTTTTGGTGGCATGATGCCAAGGGTAGAATCAAAGTGGCTAAACTCTGATTACAGAAGTAGAAGAAACAGATGATTTAACTCCAGCAAATCACTCTGTTTTTGTGATTTCTACCTGCCATTTATCCTCTTGATCATGTCCCCAGAGGAGATCTAGCTTAAAGCCGGTGGATTGTAGGTGACTCTCTCCAATTTCACAAACCATGAGAGCAATCCATGGGAGGGAGAGATAAGGGACATACCTCCTGACCTTCGTCCTTTTCTATTTAACTCTGAAGGACTTCAACTTCCCTGTAGAAAGGTTTTTGTGGAGATGACATGGGAAGGATAGTACCTCTAGTGAGAAGCCTGGGAGACAGTGCAGAGAGGATGTACAATAATAGGGATTTTGATGTCTCAGGGGACTTCAAATTCCCAGGAATCATTAGGATGTAAATTGGAAGGTTCAGAAGCAGAAGTCAAGTGGGAAATTAATCAAGTTCTGTGTTTTGGCATAACTATAACAATCATAACTATAACTATATATAAAACAATAAGTATAACAACTTAAACTGTATGTGTATTTCTGTCTACCTATGACACAAATGATGAAATCTGAGGGTTTTTGTTGTTGTTGTTGTTCTGTTTTGTCTTGTCATGAAAGGAAATGCCCTTATAACTTTCTTTTAGCCAAAAATATGAAATTATTTCATAATTTCTACAAAATCCAATAAACCATTTAGTTCTCTCTTCTCCAAGTAGTGTTTTATTATCACAGCCAAGCAAGACATAACTATCCCCATACCAGAAGTTACAGCAAAACAATGTTTCACTTCTCTTCCCTTTTATTACAAAACCAGTAGAATGAGGGCTCAAATGGCATCTGGAGTTCTTCCATGGAGTAGCTTATGGGAAATGACATAACAGTCTATTTTCATAGACTGTAGTAAAGAAAATTAATTACTGAGTTTAATTTCTTCTGGAAAAGACATGACTAAAGATTTAACTCCAATATATCGGGAGTAAATTTGAACTAGCAACCTATCCTGTTAGGTAGTAAATTTCATTATGCAAATATATTCCTAATTTTCTTACAGGGCTTGTGAAAACAAGACATAATGTTTTGGATAATGTGGCATATCCATTAACCTAGTAAATTCACACAAATATAAACAAATCATTTCTTAAATAAAACTAAATGGATGAATCCCTCAAAATCTTCATTGTGTTAGTCTTATGCTTTCAAGCAAATAAAAGGTATAATATGCCTTCTTCCATCTCTTCCTACAAAAGAAATGCTTTACTATAAGTGATGGAACACACAAGGAATACACAAATTATTTGTTGGAGACAAAGGGAAGGCAGAATATTTTAATGAGTCCCAGTGCTCACAGTTCTGCCCAGGAGCCTATGCATTCAAGTTTCTAAACTTGCTCAGCATATTCTCTCCTTAAAGAAAGAATCTTAACTTACTTTCCCCATACAGGATCACACATAGCAGGCCGCCCTTATATCTGTTGGCTAAAGTTCCCACAATGAGATGTAATTGATTGTTTTATTTAATTCAAACAAATATTACAAATCTTTCCACCTTTTCTCATGTAAATGATCTATTCCATTTTGTTCTCCTTGGTAGATTTGATAGCAAAGAACACAGCATAACTTAGGAAAAGCCAAAGTCCATCTCCATTTCTACTGAAATTAGGGTATAGAGAAATGGTAGCAATATTAACAAAATATATTAAGATTGGGAGGTTGGTTGAACCTGGTGGTGGGTATTAGGGAGGGCACATATTGCATGGAGCACTGGGTGTGGTGCATAAACAATGATTTCTGGAACACTGAAAAGAATTAAAAATAAATAAAAAACTTATAAAAGATCAAGTCAGAGATAAAATAAATATTAATATCAATAGGAAATCATCAGAATATGCAAAAATGGAGAATTGAATTTTACAAAAGAGAGGATTCAAAAATGAAAATAACAAAGGGACACCTAGGTGGTTCAGTTGGTTAAGCATCTGCTTCAGCTCAGGTCATGACCTCATGGTCCTGGGATTGAGCCCTGCATTGGGCTCCCTTCTCAGGGGGGAGTCTGATTCTCCCTCTCCTTTTGCCCCTCCCCTTCTTTGCTCACTCTTCCTTTCTCAAATAAATAAATTAAAAATCTTAAAAAAATTAAAATAAAATGAAAAATAAATAAATAAAAACACATTACAAAAAAAAAAAAAATAAAAGAGGCAGACACTTAACTGACTGAGCCACCCAGGTGTCTCTCTTTCTGTATTTGTTAATGATTTTTCTGTAATAGTATTCTTTGATTCCCATCTCTATCTTTTGTGTGTCTACTATAGGTTTTAGCTTTGTGGTTACCATAAGACTTGCATAAAACATATTACAGAAATAACAATCTACTGTAAACTGATAACAACTTAACTTCAATTGCATATTAAAACTCTATCTTTTAAAAAAGAAGTCAAATAAAAAGAAAAGTAAACCAACCTGTACAATGATGGTGGAGAATGTATTATTTTGTTATTTTAGTACAGAGAGAAATGAGATTCTCATATCAGTTTATGACAAACATATTTTTCCTAAAGTCATGCCTTGCTTACAAGAAATTTAGAAAACACATATTGAACAACTTTTATATGCCCCAAAGTATGATATAAGTCAACAGCCATCTTGCATAGAACCTTTGAGACATCTGTGTCTGGTTGGGGAGAGTTGATCTGCTCCAATATGAACTGGTTTTCCCCATTTCAGATGCAAAACCGGTGTCAGTGAACTCCAATCTCCACATTTACCTGTTGTCTTGGGTCTCCCATGACTCTCAACTTCTTCGTTCATTGTTTACAATTTATTTTTAGAGAAGTATATACTCTTTTAAAAAGTTTGCTGGAGAGATCAAATTATTGAGACAGAAGATATATTTGTTTTAGCCCTCTCCATGAATGAAATTGTGGGTAACTATAATATTCTATTTTGAAAATTGCTCAATTGTCTTTTGGTTTGTTATTGAGAAGCTGAAAGTCATTCTGGTTTATGACACTTTTTTTTTTTCTTTTCACTTCAGAGAAACTTGTGAACTTGTTATATGTTTTGAGCATACCAAATACTATAATATTTTCATCAACTCATCTGAAGGGTTTCAGGAAACCCTTTAATGTGATCACATAATACTTGACTAGAAGAAATGTTCTTGATTTATTTCATTAATTATAACTTTCCTCTACTTTCTCTGTTCTCAAATTATAAAACTGCTATTACTCAGTGTTGGATTTCCTATACTAAATTTCTATTTTTTAAATTTTCATTCTTTTGTGTTTTTATACTATGATCCTAAATATTTCCTCATTTTGATCATTTAATTCTTCTATTGACATTTTTAAAATTGATCATCACATTTTTTAAAGATTTATTTATTTATTTATTTATTTGACAGAGAGAGAGATATCACAAGTAGGCAGAGAGGCAGGCAGAGAAACGGGGGGAAAGCAGGCTCCCCACTGAGCAAAGAAACTAATGCGAGGCTCGATCCCAGGACCCTGAGATCATGACCTGAGCTGAAGGCAGAGGCTTAACCCACTGAGCCACCCAGGATCCCCCGATCATCACATTTTTAGCTAGCAAGAATATATGTTGATTTTATGAATCAATACTTCAAGTATCCTATTGTTTCCCTTTATATTTTCTTTGATATGTCTACAATTCATTTCTCTAAGATTCATTTTTCTTCTTGCTCCGTATACATTTCTTCACAGTTTCACTATTTTGATTATTTGGGTTTATATTCTTCATGAAAATGAATCTCTTCAAATATCTAATAATCTTTCTCTGTTCATTATATGTATATCCCAAGGAACTTCTCAATTAGAATAGATGATAATTCTAACTCTATGAGAGAGAACATATATTTATTTGCCCCTGCTGCTTTCCTGTGATGGCCATGGTGTATGATAACACAGTGTAAAACATTAAAAACAAGAGGAATAGGGATTAAAAAATTGACAGTATACAGATATTATGATGGGTGCTTTTTCTTTTTTTTTCTTTTACAGATTTTATTTATTTATGTGAGATAGAGCAAGATAGAGAGCACAAGCAGAATGGAGAGGGATAGGGAGAGGGAGAAGCAGGCTCCCTACTGAGCAGGGAGCTGGACTCAGGGCTAGATCCCAGGACCCAGGGATCATGACATGAGCCAAAGGCAGACGCTTAACCAACTGAGCCACCCAAGCACCCCTGGTGCTTTTTCTTAATAGTTCTCAGTTTTGTCTTGGGTAGCTTAAGAAGGGACAGGAGAGGTAGAAGGTTCTTTGTTTCTTTTGCTGCAATAAATGTCACAATGAATGGCAGCAAAGAACAAACACTAATCATGGTGTTGGAATGGATTCTAGCAGGACAAGTCACTGCTTCCCACCAATTCTAAGTCTTGCATCAATTTCTAATGTTTTATTAAGAAAACATAAGTAAAGCACTTAAGGATGTACTGGAACAACTAGCCCTTTCCTGGATGTTGGTTTCTGCTGTCAATACTTGTAGCTAATTGTTCCTTCTCTCCTTTCTGTGGCTCTATACCAGGAAACGTGTCTCATTCTCCAGAAGGCTGATTTTCCCATCTTTCTCTCTTTCTCTCCTTTCTCCTTAAAGAACATCCTCCCTTATTCCTTCATATTCTGTCCTTCCTTATTGCCCATACCCTTTACATTAGCAATTAAACATATGTTTGTGTCAGTTACTCTGCATTCACTGATTCTGTTACTACTTCATTCATCCATTTACAAATATTCATGAGAATTTAATGTCTGCCAGCCTCTCGAGATACAAAATGAACAAACTCTACTTCCAAAGGAAAAACAAAAACGAAAACAAAAAGCAAAACAAAAAACTCTACTTTTGTGGGATTTACACATTGGAAGGATTTAATTTTCCTTCTTAGTAGCAAGAACTGTGTTTTTATTGATAACTACTTCTAGTAGGTTTTTTTTTTTATTGTCAGGATCTATTCACTTTCTTTTTTTATTATTTGAATTAAAATGTGAATTTGGTCACAAAGGTATCTCTCAATACTTTTCTTGTTATGAAATTCTATTGACTCCATCATCTGCTCACTCTTAATTATGTTCTCAGAGTACTTCAGCCTCAATACCATCTACTGACTGTTTAAAAAACAAAATCAATTAGGAGAGAGCTCATTCCTTCCATCTCTAACTCTGTATTCCTTTATAACTCCCTTTCTATCTTTAAAAAAAAAAAAAAGAGTCTTGTCTCCTATGAAGTCTCAAGAGCATAGAAATCTGGCTTCTTCCCTCACACTTTCTTAAAACTGCTTTGACAGAGGGATTTAATACCTTGAGATTGTCACCAATAATCCATTAGAAACTTTGGAGCTCTCCTTAATGACTTTCTGACATACTGGACACATGAATGCCGCTTCCTTTTAGAAATTTTCCTTGGTCACATTAGCTGGTTCTGTACCTCCTTTTTAGTCACTTTTCTGTTTTTGTTTGTTTGGTTTTTTCCCTCTCATCAAATCTTTTGCCTCAGCTGACCACATCAGTATTTGCTCTTCTTGTAATTATTCCTTTGGCTTAATTAACTAGATAGTTTTAACCACTATTTTAAAAAGCAATTCCCAAATAAAAATCTGTCATAGACCATATGTAGAAGTTCGCACTATTATACAAATGAGTCTCCAAAAGGAATTCTGACTCAAGATGTTCAAATAATACTCAAAATTTGCAACCTTTTGGCACCAGATTGGCTCATTCAGTACAACAAGTGACTCTTGATCTTGGGGTCATGAGGTCAAGACCATGTTGGGCACAGAGCTTACTTTAAAAAATGCACTCCCTGAAATTTTGCAAACTGCATGGAGATAACCTGACCCCAGTTTCTTTCATCTAACAGTCTTGCATCTATAATCATCTTGCTTACTTACATTGCAAATCTACGTGCATGTGTTTTCAATTTTATCCAATTGCAAAGACCTTAACAGTATATTAGTTTCTGTAACTGTTACTAAATCCCACATTTGGCTTCTTGTTACTCAAAAGGCCAATACTCAAGAGATGATTATTGATTGAAAAGGAATATGAAGTTTACTTTTGAGGACAGCCACCTGGGGAGAAGGCAGATGCTTGCCCTAAAGCCAGATTTATGGTTTCTGTCTAGCCAAGAATGTTTTAAAGGGATGGAGGCTGATCATCAGTGAGGGGGCACAGTGATCTGTAACAATTCCTGATTATGTGTACCTTTTAGGTGATTATTTACAACTTTCAATGTGTGAATGTTGTGCAGGAGGTCTAATTTATGTTCTGTGACATCCAGAGGCTTTCTTTTCTCCTTTAAGGAAGGAGCGCAAGATTTATAGATACACAAGATGGTTAGTAAATGAATCATATAAACTTAAGAATACCCATTAAAGCTCACCATGCTGGCTAGAATGATCAAGACTGCTTCATAACCCTAGTCTTTGAAAGAATAGGAAACACAGAGTAGATGCTCTCTACACTTGTTCTAATGATGAGTGAATCAGTAGATGGAAGATGAATTTGTGGTCCCCTTGGCAAACCTGCAATGGAAACAAAGAAGGTTGATTGGTCTGATAGCTGGGAACCAATCCAGTGATTATGACATCTGCTTTGCCAGGATCTTGTGGAACAAAACACAGTGAAGTACAACTTCCTGGTTTATGTCTCATTTTACTTCTGCAAATGCCTGTGTCTTTTGTGGATAGGAGGTCTTTGACATTGATCGTAAGGAAAGAGCAAAGCTATAAATATAAGTGCCAAAAGGAAGATTGTAGCTACAATAATGCTGTTGTAGTAACTCAACAGAGATTTTTTTTTTTAAGATAGATTTTTTTTTTTTTTTTGGAAAAGTGACTTTCCCCAAGCAATATTTAGAATAAACAATAGGAAAAGATGGATGGAATTGAGGATGAGCTTATAATAATCAGATTTTGGAATAAAGAATTGCAAACTACTTTAGTTTCACAAACTAGAAAAATAGCTGTGACAAAGATAGAATTTAAATGAGCCCACAAGAAGTGGAAAGTTTGATGTGAACAATACTGAGTCAATTGATCCATAAGTTTTGTACTTATTGAATACAAAATGTGTAATAAATAACCCAAAGAGTATGGCATATTTCTTGTTTGGGGGATGACTAAAATCCCCAAAATAATCATATGAAGCAATATGAATGAATTCTTTTTCCCCACTACTGTTCCCCAACAGGTGTAGATTATATATACATTATTTGTAACATACTTCCTGACTAACTTCTCTATCTTAAAAGCACACAGACACACATATATGCAAACACAGTTATACACACATATGTGTGTATATTTTGCCAGTGACCAAGAATTCTAGCCCTTTTAGGGTCCTTCTAGCCTAAGAATCAAATTGACCGGAAGCAGATTAGTGTGGAGAAAATCAAGTTAATAGTGTATACAGGGGAAATTCACACAGACATGGAAATTCCAAAGGCAATGAGGCAATATGATGCTTAAGAGCTAAAGAGAAGGATAGGGGTCTGAGAACACAAAGGGGAGGAAGACCATGAACAAGAAGGTGAGAGGGGATGTTTGGAAAACAAAGGTTGCCCTATTATGTAGATAGGTGTTTTAGATAACGATTCTGTTAATAGCTCTCTTCCTGGTATAGGCAGGTAGCTGACGGGGAGATAAAAGAGCTTTTCCAGAATCTGCTGGGTTTTGATTACTTTCAATTCAAAGTAATGTTCATACCAGAGTGGCCTGTTTGGGGTAGTCTGTCTTTGGCTCCTACAATATTATGTATATATATTTTATCTCTGTGTATGTGCATGTAATATGTAAACATAACAAAATAAAACATAAATCACAGGTCAAATAGCTATTTAAGCATTTACACTTTTTTATATAGAAAATGTTTTTAATAATTTTATGTTAAATATTCCAGGAGATTAGTTAGGATTCCATAGAATCCCAGAGAGTTCTCCCTATGACCATAAAAACAGTCTATAAAATTTAGAGTCATAAAAATCATAAAAAGTCATTAAGAATCTTCTGTGGGAATGATAACAACACTTACACAAAAGTAAGAAAGTGAGACAAAAATCAGAGGTGAAAGGACTTATCTTTGGATCTTCATAATTTTGTTGATTGCCAGCAGTAGAGTCCCTGCTGTAACTGATTTCCCTTTAAAAATATTCCACAATACAAGATTTGGCCTCTCAGGGAACATTGTATTTGTGTACTATAAATGTTCTATAAAGATTATGGGAATTTTCCTCATCTAGGAAATTCATAATTTCTACCAGATCTGATATCATTGGTAATATCACCCCCAAAGGGACAAAAATTCTATGACTTTAGAAAAATATCAGCTACTGGAGTGATTTTTGACTCTCCCTTAACTACTTAAATAAATTTAGACAAGGGGCCTGAATCAGAGAGAAAGAAATTACCAGAGATAACTGTTACCTGAGGGACCTACAAATATGGCAGGGAAAGCATTACTTACAAAACATCTGCTCTTCTTACAGTCCTGTGAATCACCCTCCCTCTTTTTGAATCTCCAGGTGCCATCCCATTTGTTAGTTCAGGTTGGCACATAAAACTCAATTGGCTGATTTGTCCTCAGGTCTCATATTTTTAGGGCACCCTCTACACATGTCATTAAATTTGTTTAGCTCTTATTCATCTGTCTTATGTTAATTTGAGGGTTAGAGCAGACAGAAGCCTAGAAAGGTAGAAGGAAAAGCCTAAGGGATAAGGAAAGAGCAGATTATCTCACTTTCCTGTGGGGGATAGAAAGTGTCCATGAGACAGATTACCTTACTGGTCCCAACCAGAAAATTCCAGACTGACTGGTCAAGACTACTTTCCTGGGGATGGTTGAAGCTGCAGTTTGGTGAAGGATCAAGCTTATTTCACTGTTGTGGACTTGGCTTAAATGACTCCATTTTGGCCTGCTCTTTCTTTTTAACAATCCCCTCAGTTTTGATCAAATTCTTAGCTTATCTGAGAGAGGTGATCTGAATTCAGTGCATTGGCACTAATCTCAGCTATTGCTTGCAACTTTGGTTGAACTTTTTTAGTATCCAGAGGTCTTGACATTTTTGTTTAACCCCTATGTTATTCATAGCTTATGGTTTCAGGTAAACTTTTTTTTTTTCTTTTAAAGTCAGCCATTTTCTTCATTCCTGCCCGGCTATCCAGTCTTACAGAGATCCTTTGCTCTGTGGCTAACAGCTGGAAGCAGGTGTTTAAGGTTTTTGAGAGAATAAAACACACCAGGGAGACCACTATTGTTATTAGAAGTAGGACCATTTTTAATATTTGGAGTTCACTGCAGAGCCATGATCCCCAAGACCCAAACCAATAAAAATCAATAAGTAAAAAAAAAGACCCCAGGGACGCCTGGGTGGCTCAGTTGGTTAAGTGGCTGCCTCCGGCTCAGGTCATGATCCCAGCGTCCTGGGATCGAGTCCCGCATCGGGCTCCTTGCTTGGCGGGGAGCCTGCTTCTCCCTCTGCCTCTGCCTACCACTCTGTCTGCCTGTGCTCGCTCGCTCTCTCTCTAACAAATAAAATAAACTTAAAAAAAAATTAAAAAAAAAAAAAAGACCCCATTGGAGTCAAATCTTTAAGCCAAGTGGCTTGCTCAGTGATCTTCCATAACTGAGTTTCAACGTCCCCAAAAGTTTTAATCCAGGTTAAGCAGGTGGGATTAGTGACACACAAATATCTTGTTCAACTAAAAGATGATCAAGGGCTATCCTTTTATCAAAAGTAACTTTGGCTGGAGAATCCAAGAGTCTTTATTGAGCAGATATTGTCTTAGTGATAAATTCCACAGCATTGTAAGGAATTAAAAAGAGGTTCCTGATCATAGCCTCATTTACAATTTCTCCTTACCAGGGACATATGGTCCTGTTAAAGAAAAAGAATCTGAATCATGAGTGCCTCCTTAAATTCCCATTTGAATCTGTCAGTCAGAACCCAGGTAGTTCTCTTCTGGTTACCATTGACTTGCATCCCTTTCTTAGAATAGAGCTTAGAACAGGATTTCCTATGTTTGGGATTCTGAACCAGAGGCAGGGAAATAGCCCAGGGGTCTCGATCATCATAAATAGATCAGAGATTTTTAGGAAAAATCCAACAGACTGAAAGTTTATCCTCATTAGCAATGGCCTGGAAGGTGATGGCATTATCTTTCCAGCCCAATTCTAGGATAAAGGGAAGAAAGATAAATAGGACTTTTTGTTTATTTTTCACTTTCGTTTTTGTTTTTTAAACAAGACGTTTTCATACAGTGTCTGGGGAGACAGCAGTCTAGGTCAATGTCATGCAATGCCTTCTTTGGCTATGAGATTTACATCTAGGGGGTCAAGTCCCTGAAGTTTGGTTGCCATCTGGGTAGTGAGGAGGTCCTTGTAGAGTCCCTTCCAAGGGCATTCAAGGGCAGTCTTTATTCTTAGTGACTCCAAATCTGAACGGTGAAAGAAAATTGAAAATGCTAGTTTGGATAATTGAGGAGATTAGAATTCAGGATCCAACCCAGTTTAAGGAATGTAACAAAATGTCAAAAACAAGCGATAGGATTATAATCTAATAACTTGAAAGGAATTTTTTTTTCTTTCTAGAATTACCCTACAGTTTTAAAAGATTATCACAGTAAATGAAGTTTTTTTTTGGCTCCAGTGTGGCCTAAGATTCACATACATACATACATACATACATACATACATACATACATACAACAGGAGTAGTAAGTGACACATTTGAAGCTCTTTTTGAGATTGTTTTGCTAAAAACTTGTAAATAAGCTACCAGGTAAACTTTTCAAGGTACTTAATTGGCTTTATAGAGTCAACCTTAATTTATCAAAACTGTCTGGTCTATGCACACCTGTATTAAATATGATAATTAAATATGACAATTCAGCTAAACCCTTGACAATATAGCTGATATTGTCAATTATGTCCTGTTACAAGGAGAGGAGACTCTCATTACACTTATAAAAATAGCTTACTATATTGCCCTGAAAAGAATACTCAAGAGTTTCTGAGACCTCTTGGTAGAAGCTAGGGAAAAAGTAAATAAGTCACCTTTGCTTAAAATGTACACTTGAGTTGTTGTAAGTCATAGATAGATTAAGATGATAGTTTCCTTAAATCTGGAAAAGCAAAACATTGAAGAATCAATGATGTTTTAAACAAGAAGTCATAAAAATTATAAGGTTTCCCTCAGTTCATTCAGTCCTATGTGATTAATTCTTATTCTGCTTGAAACAAGTATTTCTATTGGTTTTGGTAATGCTTACCCAGTTCCGTTTTATGATCATGAAGTTATGAGAAAACTGTACTTTTCAAAAGTCCTTTTCCTGAATGTCCTTGAAGATGAAGTACTTCCACAGGAGCACTTTTGCATATGGTGCATAAACAATGAATCTTGGAACACTGAAAAAATAAAACAAAATAAAAACATAAAGAACACTTTTGCAAAGTATCAGAGTAAACCAGTAACTGTCAACATTAAGCAAGACTACTTACCATGTGCATTGTTACAGATCTAGTGAGAGTTAATTATGATGAAATTGACAAGGAAGTTTTTTAATTTCTATAATATACCACATTTTAAGATGAATAACTGAACTTATGACTGATAATATTATATAAAGACATATCAAACTTTAGGAATTTCACACAATTTCTAAAACTCTTTTTTTGTTATACAAATATACAAGTTATACAAATACAACATAAAAGTAACTTAGTATCATTTCTTATTTGACAATGTTTCCTGTATAATTTAACATATCAATAAGTCTAATTAGTTTAACATGTCCTTTTAAAAAAATAACTAAAAAAGAAATAGAGAAAGTCGTTGGGGATGTTTCAGGGGCCTTCTGAGAATTCTCAGTTGTTTGAGATCAAAAAGATTCCATTCAGAATATGATTTGGGGAAGTCTGTCAAAATATCAAAATGTTTTAAAACACTGGATCAAACAGTAACATAGGTCACTGTTAAATAATACTTAGGTTTTATAAGAGAGAATACTCAATTTTTTAAAGTAATCAGAAACCTGATTAAAATAATGCAGGAAATTATGTTGACTAAACTCAAAATATGTTCTTTCTAGGCAAATGATTTAAAAGGTAAAGAATGATTAAAAGGTAAAGAAAGGTAAAGAAAACAAAACTATATATATATATGTATATATATACATATATATATATAAATTCCTCATTAAAAGCAGATTAAAAAAATTAAGAAAACTTGTCTTTTTAATACAGAGAAAATGGAATTGTAATTTTTAAACCAACTTGCTCTTTTTAAAAGATTTTATTTGTTTATTTGAGAGAAAGAGGGCACAGGCAGAGAGAAGGGACAGATGGAGAGGGAAAAGCAGACTTCCCTGGTATGAAGTCCCTTGTGGGGCTTGATCCCAAGACCTCAGAATCATGACCAGAGCCAAAGGTGGACAGTTAACTGACTGAGCCACCCAGGAACTGCCCCCTCAACTTGCTTTTGATACTAAAAATCTTTCACCTAAATTCACTTATATTTATTCCAATCTTAGTCAACTCTGACTTCTTTATTATTTCTAGTAGTTTTAATTACACATATTATCATTTTCAGCCTTAAAGATCTTTGATTTATAGTGGGAAATAAGGAGCAAGCAATTATGAGTTGTCTTTTACATTAGCATTCTGTAGATTAGCAGACATAAATAGTTTTTATAATTTCTAGAAACAGTTTTTTAAGGAAAATTTCTCAACATGGCATAAAATATACTTACTAACGGACCCAAAATCTTTACTTCTTTGTAATAAAAAGTCAAAAGTAGATAATGCTATACTCATTAATTAATGTTTCATTGCTTTAGATTTTTTTAAAGGGATTTATTTAATGATTAACCATCATTTAATTTAACTTGGTAAAACTGTAAGACTTCAGGTTACAAAAAAGATTTGAGGAAACTAGTTTAAAAATCATTTAAAAACCTTTATTTAGGGGTGCCTGGGTGGCTCACTGGGGTAAGCCTCTGTCTTCAGCTTGGGTCATGATCTCAGGGTCCTGGGATTGAGCCCCTCATCGGGCTCTCTGCCCAGCGGGGAGCCTGCTTCCCCCCTCTCTCTTCCTGCCTCTCTGCCTACTTGTGATCTCTGTCAAATAAATAAATAAAATCTTTAAAAATAACCCTTTATTTATTTCACATTCATTTATTTACTTATTCTCAACAATTACATTTTGATTACTTATGAAAATTTCATCATAATAAGTTGTTTTTCTTGATGACAAGTTTTTGGCAGAGATGATATGAAGTTACTTAACAAATAAACAGAAATAGACTAACAGCTTATGTCTACATTATATTCAATTGATAACATTAGACATTTCCATTTAATTAAACCAACAAAGTCTAATTGAATATTTTCCCAGATTATGTGGACCTGAAAATCATTTGGGTTATTTTTTTTATTATATTTCTGAGAATTTGGGGAATTCTTCATTCATATAACCACTTGTTTATATTTAAACCAATTAGATGCCACTATTTTACAACTTATTTTTTCGAAACCATCCAGATTTTAAAAAGGCCCCACATCTACAACACACTTATAGATAGACACACATGAACATACGGGCAGATAAAGAATCCTCATCCTACAGTTTCTGTAGCTAAAGCTTTTTATCACTAGTATTTGTGAGGAGGACACTTAAGATTTGTAGAGTTCTGACAACTAATATTATGGAAGCTGTGAAAAGCCTTTTTTTTTTTTAATCTCTTATCCCCTTTATTAATATTTTCTCTTTAGTTTCAGTAATTGGGGATGCTGTAGATAAGAATTCCTAAAGAAATCACAAAGAAGGGAGGCAAGTTCTTCAAGTAGGATTTTGGTTTCTCAAGGTCGGTATTTGCAAACCCTTTCGAGATAAATAAGGGAGGTTTTAGGAGTGGTAAAAAGAAATAAGTAGACTTTGAACTGCCTCTAGAGCTGTATTTCTACTTTTGCAAAGATGTGTAAGAAAGATCAGTTGCTCTCAATTCCTCAAAAAACTGAACTGCAGACTAAATGGCATCAAAATGACACCCATCCATTGAACTACTCTACCTTCAGTATGTCTAGGGGAGACACCTAAAAATATGTTAGCATCAGGCTCTGGATATCAGCTTCCAGTTTGGCCAACATTTGACTGCAGAGCCACTTATAAATTTCATTTAAATATCTTGTAATTTTTACCCAGAACAACCACAGGCAGATCTGGGTGGGGGTGACTTTGGAGAATACTTACATACTTTTCATCACTTTGTCAAGGAGCTCATCTGCATAGGTTCTGAGTGGAGTTTCAGTGGAGAATCACAGCTTCAATATTTAACAAGGTTTGGAAAGGTTTTCCTTTTAATTTTGGTTTCCCTCAGCTGTTTCAGGGAATAATGTAGCAATTTACCAGAAAACCCTTCAGAGTCTCATCAAATCTGGAAGGCGCTCACAGAGACCAACCTCCAAAGGTAGATATGGGGTTGTCTGGAAGGCCATTAACTTGGCCAACTTTTTATTTTATTTTATTTTTTTTTAAATTTATTTTTTTTAATGATTTTTTTCTTTCTAGTGTAACAGTATTCATTGTTTTTTCACCACACCCAGTGCTCCATGCAATCCGTGCCCTGCCTAGTACCCACCACCAGGTTCCCCCAACTTCCCACCCCCCGCCCCTTCAAAACCCTCAGGTTGTTTTTCAGAGTCCATAGTCTCTCATGGTTCACCTCCCCTTCCAATTTCCCTCAACTCCCTTCTCCACTCCATCTCCCCATGTCCTCCATATTGTTTGTTATGCTCCACAAATAAGTGAAACCATATGATACTTGACTCTTTCTGCTTGACTTATTTCACTCAGCATAATCTCTTCCAGTCCCGTCCATGTTGCTACAAAAGTTGGGTATTCATCCTTTCTGATGGAGGCATAATACTCCATGGTGTATATGGACCACATCTTCCTTATCCATTCATCCATTGAAGGGCATCTTGGTTCTTTCCACAGTTTGGCGACCGTGGCCATTGCTGCTATAAACATTGGGGTACAGATGGCCCTTCTTTTCACTACGTCTGTATCTTTGGGGTAAATACCCAGTAGCGCAATTGCAGGGTCATAGGGAAGCTATATTTTTAATTTCTTGAGGAATCTCCACACTGTTCTCCAAAGTGGCTGCACCAACTTGCATTCCCACCAACAGTGTAAGAGGGTTCCCCTTTCTCCACATCCTCTCCAACATACATTATTTCCTGTCTTGCTAATTTTGGCCATTCTAACTGGTGTAAGGTGGTATCTCAATGTGATTTTAATTTGAACCTCCCTGATGGCTAGTGATGATGAACATTTTTTCATGTGTCTGATAGCCATTTGTATGTCTTCATTGGAGAAGTGTCTGTTCATATCTTCTGCCCATTTTTTGATATGATTATCTGTTTTGTGTGGGTTGAGTTTGAGGAATTCATTATAGATCCTGGATATCAACCTTTTGTCTGTACTGTCATTCGCAAATATGTTCTCCCATTCCGTGGGTTGCCTCTTTGTTTTGTTGACTGCTTCCTTTGTTGTGCAGAAGCTTTTGATCTTGATGAAATCCCAAAAGTTCATTTTTTTGCTTTTGTTTCCTTTGCCTTTTGAGACATATCTTGAAAGAAGTTGCTGTGGTTGATATCGAAGAGGTTACTGCCTATGTTCTCCTCTAGGATTCTGATGGATTCCTGTCTCACATTGAGAAATTAAAAAAAAATATTTTTATTTTTTATAATTTTTTAATTTTTTTTTTAAAGATTTTATTTATTTATCTGACAGACAGAGATCACAAGCAGGCAGAGAGGCAGGAAGAGAGAGAGAGGGGAGGAAGCAGGTTCCCTGCTGAGCAGAGAGCCCAACGTGGGGCTCGATCCCAGGACCCTGGGATCATGACCTGAGCCGAAGGCAGAGGCTTTAACCCATTGAGCCACCCAGGTGCCCCGAGAAATAAAAAATTAAAAAAAAAAAAGAAAAGAAAAGAAAAATAAATATATAAACCTTAAAAAAAAAAAAAAAACAACTAATGATGTACTATATGGTGACTGACATAATAAAAAAATTATAAAACATAAAATAAATAAAATACAAATATTAACAAGTTAAAAATAGACGACAAAGGCAAAATTCTGATTAAGAAAAGTAGTTTCCCATTTGGCACTCTGGTGTTAAGTCGTGAAAAATTTTTTTTTTTTTAATATTTTTTTATTTATTTGTCAGAGATAGAGAGAGGGAGAGAGAGCGAGCGAGCACAGGCAGACAGAGTGGCAGGCAGAGGCAGAGGGAGAAGCAGGCTCCCCTCTGAGCAAGGAGCCCGATGTGGGACTCGATCCCAGGACGCTGGGATCATGACCTGAGCCGAAGGCAGCCGCTTAACCAACTGAGCCACCCAGGCGTCCCAGTCGTGAAAAATTTTTATAGCAACTCAGCACTTGTACTTCAGTCCTGCTTTATAGATCATTTGGGGGTATTTGAATGCCATGCGTTGTGCAGTTCACTCATTGAAACATCATTTGGTACTGAAATGGTTATAGAAGTCCTGGAAAAGTTATGTAAGTTTGGAAGGACAGGTGAAGAGCAGGTCTGACTCAATGGTTCCAGATGCCATCACTGGCTCCTGTAGGAGCTGACCACCTGATGGAGATGCCTGTCTCCCACTCGCTCTCAATCCTTCCCCACCTCTCCGTTGCCCAGCAGCAGCCTCCTCAGGGCCCCCTTCACCTCCTTGTTTCTGAGGGTGTAGATCAGGGGGTTCAGGAGTGGTGTGACAATGTTGTAGAAGAGGGTGAGGAACTTTCCCTGGTCCTGGGAAGAGCTGTTTCCAGGTTGCATGTACATGTAAATTATGTTTCCATAGAAAAGGGAGACCACGGTGAGATGGGAGCCACAGGTGTTGAAGGCTTTGTGCCTCCCTGAGGATGACTGGATGTGTACCACGGCCCGTACAATATAGCCATAGGACACCAGGATGAACACCAGAGGTGACAGCACAATACCCACTGCGAGGACAAAGACTGTGCCCTCGATGGCAGCCGTGTTGACACAGGCCATCCGGATCAGGGCAGGCATTTCACAAAGGAAGTGGTCCACACTGCGGTGCCCACAGCGGGATAAGCGCAGGGTTACTGGGGACATGATCAAAGAGTTGGCCACTCCACAGCCCCAGGCTACTGACACCAAGCCCAAGCAGAGTTGTGGATTCATGATCACCATGTAGTGAAGGGGCTTGCAGACTGCAACAAACCGGTCATACGCCATGACCGCCAGGAGCAGGCACTCTACACCACCCAGGCCCAGAAACAGGAAGAGCTGGATGGCACAGCCTGTGTAGCTGATGGTCTTGTCACGCCCATTCAGGTTATAGAGCAGCTGAGGGATGGAGCTGGTGGTGAAACTGAGGTCCAGGAAGGATAGGTGGGTGAGGAAGAAGTACATGGGAGTGTGGAGGTGGGGGTCCAACCGGGATACCAGGATGATGGTGGTGTTGCCCACAAGGGTCAGGAGATATGCAATCAAGATGACCACAAAGAGGATTCTCTCCAGATGGGGACGGTCAGAAAACCCCAAAAGGATGAAATTTCCCTGGGTGCTCTCATTGGTCCCATCCATCTCTACTGTACCTGAGGAGGAATATTGATACTAGTAATAGTAGCACCTATTAGAGAAAAACAACATTTACAATGACTCAAATGTTCCTTCATGCTTTTTATACTCATTTAGCTATTTAAGCCCTAATATCAAATATCAGTGATATGAAGTTGGCCTTATTATCCGTGACTTACAGAAGAGGAAACCGAGGCAGATGTGTGTTCAGCAAATTACCATATTCTAGAATGGAGCAGAGCTGATTCTGAGTCCAGGAAATGGAACTTAGAATCTTCATCCTTTACTGGAACAGATTCTAATTCCATGACAGGAAAGGAAATGCTGCTTCAGCCCACCCATTGATTCCTCTCAAAAGCCAACTTCCTAAGCTCCTGCTCAAACCTCAAAGGCCCCCAATGGAGACCCAGAATATCCAATTAATAGTATCTAGACACTATCCCTTATATGTGGAATACTTTATCCAGTCTTTATCCAGAAGACAAACCTCATTCATTGTGATGTTCCTGAGATGATTTTGAGTAGATAAATAATGTAGGAACAATAGAATATTACTAAAGCAACATACACATAAAATCACCCCCCACACTTCTCTCTCTCCTTCTCTCAATTGGGGATGGTATTTAAGAAATGAGTATCTGGGGTGCCTGGGTGGCTCCATCAGTTAACTGTCTGTATTAGGCTCAGGTCATGATGTTGGAGTCCTGGGATCGAGCCCCGTGTGGGCTTCCTGCTCAGCCGGGACCCCATTTCTCCCTTGCCGTCTGCCCCTCCCCTCATGCACTCTCTTTGACACACGTTCTCTTCCTCTCTCAAATAAGTGAAATCTTTAAAAAGAAAGAAATAAGAGTATATATTTTTTCTTTTAAAGCATTATATAGTGTTTGAGGAAAAAATATCACATTATCCAAGAGACAATAAAACTTGAAGGCAATAATTCACATGTATGTGCAGAAACATCGATCCCATTTAAACAACAAGAATGAATCACAATCCAAGGAGAGCCTAACCCACAATTCTTGCAGATCAGTGTCGAGGAAGAGACATAAAAAATCTTGGTCTACAGCTCCAATCTCCCTCTTCACAATCCCTTAGCTAACAAGACACAACTTTGAGGTCTCAGAAAGTTCTTCACCTTCTTCATAGTTTTCTCATCTAAAATAGTAATAATCAAACAATCTTGCTTATTTTACAGGTAATTTGAGATTTTTTTTTTATTAATGAAAGAACGTCAGTAAGTGTGAAAGTCTGTATGTATATGACATAAAGGTTATGTCTCATATGAACAGGGAATGGCAAAATAAGCCCATAAGACTAGAAAAGGAAGTTCTGAAGAAAAAAAAAATTCTATTGAGAGGAAACTACCTTTAAGTATATTCAGACATACTTTGGAAATACAATAATTAAAATAGGATCACTGACAAGGAATTTGAATAGGGTCACTGTGGATCCCTAATTCACTACTTTCATAAAAACAAATTTAAATCAAACAACTAGTATATAAGGAAGAATGACAGTTGTTCTCTTTTTTTTTTCCCCATGATTATCTTGGATTTAGTCAGATCTCACAAAACAAGTTGCAATACTCAAAAGCTATGAGGCTAAATACAAATCAATTTGATTGCATATTTTAAAAAATCTTTAAGAACTACTACTAACAACACCTAAGAAATAATCACAATAATAAAGGAATTCAACATGACAATGGACAAGGTACCTTGTTAACCTTTTGTTTGTTCGAGAAATTGGAGTGAAAACATGTAATGAGAAATAGGTAATGACTTAAAGAAACAGTGCACAAGGAAATAAGTTATTTACCAAACTGTGATTTCAACCATTAAGGTTTTAAAATATAAATATAAGGTTATTTGCTTTTTAGATAGGTTAGTATTTGAACATGTGCTATATACAGAGCCGGGAAAGTATGGGGAAATTAACCCATTAAATTTTGATATGAATTAAATGGGGATAATATCTTTGGAAGGATAAAGATCATTAATTAAAAATTTTAATCTGGACATTGTTGACATTGTCCATGGCATTTTAACAATAGAAACACCTATCTTCTATAAAACCTAAAATTAATTAGTCTGCTCCCCAGGTCTGTCTCTTCCTTTGCCCCTCCCTCCATTCATGCACTGCCTCTCTTTCTCTAAAATAAGTAAATAAATCTTAAAAAAATACTGCTCTATATATTATATTAAAATAGAAACACTATCCGAAAGTATACCCTGAACTGTTAAAGAGACTTACTTCCAGAGAGTGTGATGGTTTTTTTTTTTTTTTTTTTTTTAGGATTTTATTTATTTATTTGACAGACAGAGATCACAGGTAGGCAGAGAGGCAGGCAGAGAGAGAGAGGGAAGCAGGCTCCCTGCTGAGCAGAGAGCCCGATGCAGGACTGGATCCCAGGACCCTGAGATCATGACCTGAGCTGAAGGCAGAGGCTTTAACCCACTGAGCCACCCAGGCACCCCGAGTGTGATAGATTTTAAAGACTTTGATTTTTACATGATCTATTCTTTATTAATTAATAATAAATCATGTATTGGGAAATCAAAAAGGATATATGTAGATCTTGGGTGTCAGCCCTTTGACTATAGTGTCATTTGTGAATATCTTCTCCAATTCTGTGGGTTACCTCTTTGTTTTGTGGACTGTTTCCAAGAATATGAAAAAAAAAAAACAAAAACCAAAAACCAAAACCAAACCAAAACAAAACAAAAACTAAAGGGGCTCTTACATTGTAAAAATTAATAAATGAATGAATGAATATATATATATATATATATATATATATATATATATGCACACATAAATAAAATAAAATATTTACAGCAGGAGAAAAAGGAGATTTGATATTCAGGAAATTCTCCTATGAATGATTTTTCCCCCTAAATCTGTTAATATGTCTTTTTAACTTTGACATTCGTTCTTTACAAAAATCATTGTCCTATTAACTAACAAACTAAAAAGGACATAAACATAGGAAGAAAGATAGAAGATAAGGAGGCAAATAAGACTGAAACAAATTTCCAATCACTCTAATAATGTCAGTGTTTTACATCAAACAGCTGCACAAGCTTCTCATCCTAAAATTATGAATCCTGTGAAATAAGAGAAAAGTAAGACTGGGGAGCTGAAAATAATCCAAATGCAATGAAAAGGCCTGAGTTTGCCTTTCAGGATAATTTGAATTCCAGTCTCCTTCTGAACTGCTCCCATGTGGAGATAAGAAAGACCCCAGGGGAAGGTGTGGGAGACAATGGGAGACAATGAGGAGACACCGTTAATGCCATAGCTCATCTCCCAGCTTCTTGTCTTGTCTTGTGTTTGGGATGAGGGGAGTCCCTTGTCCCACCACTGGGGTTCTGGGAGGGCTGATGCAGGAGCCCTGCCGCTCTCACAGGCTCCTCTCCATGGGGGAAACTGGTGTCTCATGAAGAACATGGAGTACAGTCATTTGATTGTGGTGGAGTCACACCTATTTTTTCCCTTAAATTCAAACTTTGGAAAGAATGTGATCATTTTTTTTCTTGTGTGGAGATCCTTCTCAGCACACTAGCTCAGCATTAACAACCTCCCAACACACGTTTCACATGATAGAAGGACCCTCTAGAGCCACTGTGACTGTCTTCATACTTGATCTTACTGGGCACCTGCCCCTGCACAAAGCATATCTTACTGTGTGTCATGCAAATTTGCCGCTACTCTCCTGGTGATGGAGAGATTGAGCAATACCGTTATTTTACCTTTTGTACACGGACACAACTTAGTAGCTCAAAGAATAGACAATTAATTGCCTCATGTGGCATTCCAACTTTGCCCTCCCTGGAAGCACTTTCTCTCCATTGCTCAAAGCTGGAGAAGAAAGGCAGTATCAGGTGCTTAACTGGAAAGACCTGACCTCTCTCCACCCATGCAGGTGGCCACTCGTGGAAAGGTCAGGACATCAACCCAGTGACTGACGACTCGGTTTTTTATACCTGGTTTTGTGTGGAATTGGAGCTAGAAGAGCCTCGTGCCTGCAGAAACGAGATTATTACTTTGTAAAAGAACTGTTTGTTGTGTGTGTTTGGGAGTGTGTATTCTGGCGGGGTATGGAAAGTTATAACATGTTTCTCCCTGTCGGTGCTGGTTGAACACTGGGAATGCCATTGCACCTAAATGCACCATCCTACTGCAGAAACACCCACCCTCCCAACCGCAAGTCAAAGAAACCTACTGCCTTTCAGTTCTGGAGGGCAGGTGGCCATGTGATCCAAGAGTTTAGCTTGTTTTCCAAGTATTTTTAATCTTAAAGACATTTAAACTCACAAGAACTGTGGCCCCAATGGTGGATGATAAGGAATTCGATCGATGTATTGAGGAGGGGATGGGGCAGGCCCAGATCTCCAGGCAAGGGCTGACATCACCCCAGCTCCATCCAAGAAACTGGGAACATTATTTCCTTTTCTTTCTTTTTTTCAAAATGAAACCCACATCTCAGATCTCATTTTCTCATGTTTGCCTGTCTTCCTTATTAACACCGATTCCAACATTAAAAAAAAAAAAAAAAAGGAACTCACATGTTTGTTTCTTCCTATTTTGTCTTGTTAGCACTTTTACCTGTTATCCTTTTTTTTAAAGATTTTTTACTTATTTGAGAGAGAGAGAGCAAGTGAGAGAGGGAACACAAGCAGGGTGAAGGGCAGAGGGAGAAGCAGGCTTTCTGCTAAGCAGGGAGCCTGATATGGGGCTCGATCCCAGGATCCGGGATCATGACTTGAGCCAAAGGCAGACGTTTAACCAACTGAGCCATTCAGATTCCCACTTGTTATCCTTTAAATTGATTTTGCTTTGGTAGATTTTTTTGTTCTACTGTAGTTAAAGAACATGAGTTGTGAAGTCTGTGTTTGTGCGCAGCTTTTGTCTTGATCTGTTGGCCATAACCCATAAGCTTTCCAACAGCAAGAATGATACTCCTCATTTCCTACTTTTCTGTTCCTTTGGTTCATTCCATACAACTTTTCTTTTTTTTCTTTATATTTTTAACAAACCAAAAGAAAAGTACAGATTCATAAGTTGAGCCCCTAAATCCAGAGATCTACTCACCATTTTTACTTGTATGTATTGGGTGCCACTAAAAGTCAGAAGGCAGAAGGTGCAGATCTAGGTGGAGGGGCCCAGGGGATTGTGCAGTGTCCTCTCCCTGACTGTGGGTTCACATGGCTGCTCTAGGCAGGGATAATTCCAGACATGGGAGGAAAGGAAGGCACCTCTCCTGGGCTTTCCGTACCCCTATAAATGCAATGGACCACAATGTTTGTGCAGAGAGCCAGGAGGGCAATGCAGATGGCTGTCCTGAGGAGACATGGGAAGGGTTTTAATGGTGGTCCTGATTCATCAACAGCCCAGTGCTCTGGGGAACCCGTAAGCCCACAGGGGTCATTAGTACATGCACGGAGCTGTGCTGTAGGCGTGCATAACAACAAACTGTTCAATTCCCCATGGGGTCTAGACTCAAAATGAGGACCAGGAGAATTTGATATATCCCTTGATATAAAAGGGATTTATTCCTTCGTGTAAGTAAATCTGGGGACTCAATGTATTGTTCTATAAACATAAACACTGATGGGCCCTTTGCTCCCATTGGTATTGCCCCAAAATTTCCCCCAAATCCCCAAATTTCCCAAAAATTGCTCCCAATTTTGTGTGTCTAAAAAACAAATGAGGCGTAATCAGTCCCACACAACCTGCAATAGGATCATGCTTTATCTATTCCTTCTTCTTCTTCCTTTTTTTTTCTTTCCTCCTTAGATCTATGGAAAATATGGCAAAAGCATTTTGACTTTTTTTTTTTTTACTAAAAATGTAATGTTTGATAAGAAGAAAGCATTATCTAGTAAATAATAGTAAAAATAGTAGTAAATAGTAAATAATTACTTATTATAATAAATAATAAATAGTAAGAAATATAAATAATAGTAGAAATAGTAAAAAAAATGACACAGGTGCATTGATTAAGAGATATTTTGTTATTAATTTAAGGAGGTAATTGGGTGAAGTCATTTGTTTCATTTATTTATTTGTTTTTGGACCTGAAGGGAGGATGTTAGTGTATACTGATTTATACTTCATCATTTTAAAACTAGAGGAACATTGGGACACCTGGGTGGCTCAGTTGGTTAAGCGGCTGCCTTCGGCTCAGGTCGTGATCCCAGCGTCCTGGGATCAAGTCCCACATCGGGCTCCTTGCTCCGCAGGGAGCCTGCTTCTCCCTCTGTCACTCTGTCTGCCTGTGCACTTGCTCTCTCTCTCTCTCTGACAAATAAATAAATAAAATCTTAAAAAAAACAAAAACAAAACTAGAGGAACATTAAGCAGGCATCATAAGCCCCTAATTTTATTAGATTGTGTGCCTATGAGAGTATTTTTTAAAGATTTTGGAGAAGCCAATATGACGTCAGGTGGCTAGGTTTTTGTTTGTTTGTTTTTTTGTTTTTTTAAATAACGATAAAGTGAATAAATTGAAATCGAATCCGGGCAATCAGCCTCGTGATATCAGAGAATCATCTGACCCATTTGAGTCAATCAGCAAGGGGATTAGAGGGATGGTTTGGGTACTTCTGCATTCATACAGCTACAGAATCAGGGGATGAGGAGGATGTCCCATGTAAAGTAAAAGGTGTGACGTGCAGGTTGGTGGACTGTGCCCTCTCTGTATCAGACCACCTTTCCCGTAGAACAGGAGCAGTGTTGGGCCCCAGCAGGACCCAGGAAGCCCACGTGCTTGAGTGGCAGACAGGTTTAAGGAATCCCAGTGTTCCCAACATCTCTGCCCTTGGAGACACGCAGATTTGAGATCACCACCCTAAATTTGCTGAGTGATCTCTCCCCACTAACCTGGGTCTTGGGCTCCCTGCTTCCACCCCCTCCTACATATGACTCTCCTCCCCGTTCCCCTCATTCTGTGCCTTCTTAACACCTTGGAATCATGGCCTTACTTCGATAACTTACCTGAAAAAAGCCATCCCCCAACAGTTAGGGACATGACCTGCTTTGGTCTTCGACTTGCCAGGCTTCCGTTAATCTGTAAACAGATCTATTTCCATGATTTCCATGATTTCGTCTTCTATGTCACTGACTGTCTCCTCTACCTCATTTAGCCTAGTGGTCAGGACCTCCATTTTTTACTGCATCTCAGTAATAATGTCGTTAACTTCCTCCTGATTAGATCTTAGTTCTATTAATTCTGCACTGAGGGATTCTCCCATGTCTTTTGTTCCTTTTTCAACCCCAGCCTGTTATCTTTACAAAGATTGTTCTGAATTCCAGCTCCAACGTCTTACTCACATCCCAATTGATTAAATCTATGGTAGGGAGTATTACCTCTGGTTCTTTCTTTGGTTGTGAATTTCTCCTTCTAGTTGTTTTGTTCAGAGAAGAAAAGAGGAAGGAAAGAGAATGGGGGGGGTGGGGGAGGAGAGGAAAAAAACATAAATCAGCCCAAACAGCAATACTACTATCCACAGCTACCACCTCTTCAGGAAACAATTCTGGTGCATGCTGATTTATCTCTGGCCAGTGCCTGGGATCCAAAACTCCAAGTTTGAAAGAGCCTGATTATATGCGTGTACCCACTGCTGTTCCAGGTGGGGAGGCTCCAGGCTTGCCCAGCACCATCCAGTCCCCAAAAGCCTTCACACAGTGCACACACGGAGGTCAGAGTTCATTGTAATACTCAGCAAAAACCTGCAGCCAGGGTACCAGCCATGTGTCCCTGACTCAGTCCCCTCCTGCCCCGTGTCCTGGGAAAGCTGCTGCAGAGACCTGAATCTGTGTGGCAGACAGCAAAGCAGTGGCCAGATCCACTCCATTCTCTGCTCTGTGCCTAGCCAGTCCCAGAAATCAGCTTCCCGAGTATGCACAGAGGTTCAAGCCTGCTTTGGCTCACACCAAAAAGTAAGAGGATTTTTGCCTTCTGCACGCCCCTCTGACCCCACTGTGGAACTCTCCTCCATGCCTCCCCAGCTGTCCCTGGTCTCTAGAGAAGACAATGTCTTCTCCCAGGAAGGGGAGAGATCTCTCCCTGAGCAACCCAGGAATCTGCTCGCCAGGACGTACTGCAGAGTCACAGACCAGGGCAGTCTTTCCAATGTTCTCCCTCTTCCTGACTTGGCTCCGTGAACCCGGCTTCCTCCCGTTCCCAGACCCACAGTTTCCCATTCCCCAGTTCATGGCTCTGAACCTTCCTCCTGCCAAATTCAGTCACTCCAAATGTGCATATTGTTTCTCTATTCCTCTGATCTTCTTCCTAGTTGTTCAAAATAGTTGAAGGTTGCATTCAGAGGACAGGGAAAGTTCAGGGTCCCCCTACTCCCTGACATTTTGGAAACTACTAGCTCCCACTGACCCTTCTATTCAAATTTTCTCTATACCCCAAAATTGATTCTATGCATTTAGCATTTGACCTTAAATGTCATTGCTCAGTGGTTGTGCAGTTATAAATAATAGTAATGATAATGACAATAATAATAATAATAATAATAATATATTACATTCTGCGAAACACTTTTAGACCATTGAATTCTGTCCCCTGAAAGTCAATCATGTGTTTATTCAACAAATATGCATTAAGTGATAACTACATTCAAACCAATAGTATTTGAGGGGCTTGAGATGTGTAGAAAACATTGTTATCAATAGACAAAGATCCCTTACTTCAGAGTGCTTGCATTCTACCAAGAAAAGGCAAAACAAACAAACAAAAACAAACCCAATAAATAAGATAACAATATAGTAGAATGCATCTAGAAATCGTTAAGTATAATATTGGGGCAAAAAATCCTCCATCGAGCCTAGTAAAAAGGACAGGGAGAGTGGGCTCTGAGTAGATCCTGAGGTGGTTCAGACTGTGTAGTTCTTTTTTTTTTTTTTAATATATCTCTGTCATTTGACACAGAGAGAGAGAGAGCACAAGTAGGCAGAGAGGCAGGCAGACAGAGAAGGGGCAGCAGGCTCCCCACTGAGCAGAAAGCCCGATGTGGGGCTCGATTCCAGGACCCTGAGATCATGACCTGAGCTGAAGGCAGAGGCTTGACCCACTGAGCCATGCAGGTGCCCTATGTTAACTTTGTCTAGGGACTAGCATTCTCTGTTCATGCCTTGGACATGGTGGAAGGTCTGAGACTGTGCCATGGAGTCCTTCTGCGTCTTGAGCTCCAGTGGATGGGTGGGACTCCTGGGCAAGCATGCTTTCAGAGCAGCGACTCTGTCCTTCTTGAAGCCCACAGACAAGGGTCCCTACTTCTCTGAGGGTATGTTCTCTGGATGGCCTCCTCTCATGGGCCCCTGGCCGTACAGCGATGTGAGTAGGTGTTATGCTCGATAAATTGCCAGCTCCTGGTTAATCCCTGAGGATGGGGAAGTGTGAATGGAAACCCAGGGCATGAGCCTCTTCTCTACTCAGACCATGCATGGAAGAGGCATCAGGTATGTGTGGTCTATAAAATATCAACAGGAGGCATAAAGAATACATTATTATTACCTCCATCTGGAGAAGAGAGATGAAGAGGGGACTTGCTTCCTTATGATCAAACAAAATGCATCACACATGAATGCACGGAAATCTGTTTAATACAAGGACTCATCAATAAAGTATGTAGAACCATCTGGAAATAGAGTTTATGAGATTATTCCATTAAAATTATTATACTTTAGGATAACCCTCCAAACATAAAAAGCCTGGCAAGAAAAAGAAAAATGTTTGAAAACTCTAGAAAGAAACCTATGTTAATGATGTTATTGGAAAGTAAATGAAAGATTTTAGTCAAAGAGATCTTTTAGGAAGAGAAAAATATGTTAAAGTTCAAGGTGGAGTTAAAGAGGAGGATTAAAGTGTTGGCAGATTATTATCAAAGTCATGTTAACTAAATTTCCCATTAATTAACAATTGTATGGTATTTAAACATTTAGCATTGAAGTATTTTACCTCCTGTCTGGCAATTATTAGACACAGATGTATAGAAACATAGCAACAAAGTTAGCCTTCAATGACTTAAAAAAATTTTTTTAGGAAATAAAGTACACTTTAAAATAAGTCAAATATCATTATCCATTCACCATCATCATCGTCTTTATGTTGTATTTAAGTAGATAAGTCTAATTAAAAACAGTCATATCAATCATGATCTTAAGTATTTGCCAGAGCATTGAAAGGTCCTTATTATTATTTCCCTTATAGGAACCATATTAAGTTGCTCAGATCTAAAGACAAAGGGTTTATTTGTTTGAGGTCTTGCCACTGATAAATGACCAAGTAATAGAATGAGCTGAATCAGAATTCTGAGAAATTTCTACTCTAAAACAAAAAATGTCCCTAAAGATAAAGGAAAAAGTTGTAGTCCTAGATGGATCTGGGGTCATAATCAGTTATATTGGAATCAGATGAATGGATTTCATAAACCTTAGAAATTAGTCCAGTTTAAAGAGGATTTAGAAAGTAAATGAATATAGTCATAGAAGAATTGAACGTAAAAAGAAATGGTTCTGAACCTGTTAATCCAGAAGGAAAGAGATTATCAATCATAGGGATAAAACATTAAATAAAAAGTCAGGAGCAAGAAAGAGAGAAAGAGACAGAGGCAGACAGAGAGAGGCAGACTGAGAGAGGAGGAGATACAGAATTATGGATCTAATGCTGGAGTGACATTGGACTATTCTCCACCAATTTAAGTGTTGCCATTTCTTAAAAAAAAAGATATTTCTTCTTCTTAATAAGAGTTGGAATGAAAGGAGATTTAAAGGAATGAGAAATTATAATGAATGTCTAGAAATCTTTAACACAAGCTCCGTTGACTTGGACAAAGCCTCATCAAGAAAATGGGTAGCACCCTTTGGAAGACTGAGGGAGTCTGCTCCATTTCTAAAATTATGATCTATGTGGGTGCCTGGCCATCTCAGCCAGAAGAGCATGTGATTCTTGATCTCGGGTAATGAGTTCAAGTTCCACGTGAGCTGTAGAAATCATCACTTACAAAATTAAATATATATATTTATTATTCGTATATAATTTATTTATAAAGTATATACGAATATATTTATATATAAATATAACTAATAATATTTGTATATAATCATTATATATTTATATAAATATATAATATAAATATAAATAATATATTTATATCATATATAAATATATAAATATGTATTTATATAAAAATATTTATATATTTATATATACATATACATATTTATATACATATAAATATGTATTTATATATAAATACATATCTATATATTATATAATATATAAATATTATATAAATATAATAATATAAATCATATATAAATTTGGAGGAGAATTATAGAATACACATATATTTATAATATGTAAATATATATTAGAAATAAACATATAAATATAATTTATAAATATATTTAATATAAATATACATTCATATATAAATTTATATAATTATAAATATATATATTTCTAATATATAATTTATATAATTATAAATTTATATACAAATATATATAATTATAAAAATATATAACTATAAATTTATATATTATATATATAATTTATATATAAATATAAAATTTATATATAAATATAAATTTATAAAATTATATAAATTTATATATACATATATTTATATTAAATATGATTATAAATTATATTTACATGTTTATTTCTAATATATATTTACATATTATAAATATATGTGTATTCTATAATTCTCCTCCAAATGTAAATATTTAATATTTTCTGTTTTGTCCTGATGGAAAAAAATGACCGTAGCAGGAAGGATTAAAGAACTGGTCTGAATGGGGGCATTTGCTGGGGCCCAGCATGTCTGTATCCTCATTCAGCTCCAGGAAGTTCTGCTGGGCATAAACTCCTCAGGAAGAGAATTTTAGGAGCAATCGTGTCTTACACTAGAAGCAGAGTCAAGATGACCCCTGCATGCCCAGTCTCCTGACTCCATGTCTGTCATAGATGGCAAGGTAAGAGGAATCGTGTCGCAGATGAAGAAATAAGGTCGGAGAATACCAGAGAACAGCTGATTGAACGTGTAGATGTAAGACCCATTTGTTACATTGTAAAAGGAGATTTCCCCTGCTTCGTAGTCCAGAAAGATCCCAATGCAACGAGGCCGGTCCAGGTGGAGGAGAGGCACCGATGGAGAGGCAAGGACCATGTATTCGTTCCCTTTTAGCAGCCACATGGCCCAGACCCCATTCTCAGGAGACGGTGTGGTCTCCCCCTTCCTGGGCATGGTCTCCTGACAGATACCCAAGCCCCATTCTGCTCTGTCTCCCACCACAACTTCCCAGTAATGCCTCCCCGAGGAGAAGGTCTGCAAACCCAGGATGCAGGGCCATGTGTCGAATCGCTCGGGGTTGTTGGGGAGCTCCCTCCACAGCTCTCCATCTTGCACGCTGCGCAGATCGGCCGTCAAGAGGAGGCTGGGGTGCGCGGTGACGGGGTCCAGCTTGACATCAACTGTAGGAAGGATTCGGGGGGACAGGGGAATGGTCAGAGGAGACTGGTAAAAGCCTAGGAAGCACAATATCTCATATAATAGCCACACCTCTCCTCACTCTTCCCTCTCAAATGAGTCCTAAAGAAAGCAAAGTAATATTTGACCCTGGAGGTCACTAGTAGACTCCTCATTGATATCTCTGCATCATTCAGGACTCATTACTATGCCAGTAAACACACAACTGTCAATGACATGATGAACTATCAGCACAATTATTTAGATCCCTGTCACCTGCATTCAGAGTACTTGGGTGCTCTTAGGGAGATCTTCTGTATTTACTTATTTTCTTCTCAAAATCCACAGGAAAATGTCATTAATTTGAAACCTACCACTTCCAATGTTATGTCACTCTGGTAGGCAGAATTCTAAGATGGCCCCATGATCTACAGCCCCTGGTGCTACTTTCATGATTATATTTTATGACAAGAACAGGATCTGGGTGGATCTCCTCTAATCCCAAGAGCCCTTAAAATCAGACCGTTCTCTCCAGCTGTCAGGCTGGTGGCAGAACAGGGAGTCAGAGAGATTGGAATCTAATGTGCCCTTGCTGTCTTTGAAGACAGAGGGGGCCACATGAGGAGAAAGGCTAGTGACCTCCAGTGGACAGCCAGCAGGGACATGGGGATCTCAGTCCCACAGCTGCCATAACAACATTCTGCTCATAAACTCTTCTGAATAAGCTTGAGAGTGGACCTCTCCCCAGGGTCCACAGAGGAGCCCAGCCTAGCCAACACCTTAATATGGATCTTGTGAAAACTAAGCAGAGAAACAAGCTGATCTCACATAAATGTCTGGTCCATGTAACTATGACCCAATAAATGCAGGTGGATTTAAGTAATGAACTCAGTGGTAATTTGTTACACGACGATAGAAGACCAATACTGATACCGTGGAGTCCCAGGACACGGATGTGACATTTTACTTAGGCACATTAGTAAACCCATTTATGAGTAAAATCTCTGCAGGGAAGAAGGATGGAAAATAGCCTGTGTCTTCTCTTTAGAAGCATTCAAAAATGATAAATTTCATTAAAATAGTTTTTTAAAATATCATAAAAATAACAAATTTGTCTGTATATCCACATCTGTGGGTCTTGTGTTGACACCCCAACCCCAGTGGGTCATGTATGTACTATATCATCTCTACTAACCTGTTTAACCACCCACAAGCTGACTAATATCATCTCCACTTTATAGAGGATGAGACTTGCAGTCAGAGTTCATGTGACCTCCCCAATCTAGAGGTCATAACAGACTGACAGGTGGGTTTCCGTGGAACCGTGTTAGGCCTACTCAATATCTGTTGTCTTTACACATCATGTCCACCCCAGCACATGTCCTTGTTCCATTTATAAGAAAATAAATCTGTGAAATGGTTGTGAATAGGGTCTATCCCCAATTGCTTCCCTACCTTTCTCTCTCTCTTTTTTTCTATTTCTTTTTTTTAATTTAATTTAATTTAATTTTTTCAGTGTTCCAAGATGCATTGTTTATGCACCACACCCAGTGCTCCATGCAATACATGCCTTCCTTAATACCCACAACCAAGCTCACCCAACCCCCCACCCCCCTCCCCTCCAAAATGCTCTCTGTTTCCCAGAGTCCCCTGTCTCCATAGATCATCTCCTACACTCAGTTTCTCATCACGCTGTAATGGGACTCTAATGTAAATTCCCAGTGACCTCCACACTGGTGAGTAGTCATTGGAGTTCAGCTTAAATTACTTTTCTGCAGCATTCAGTGCTGTTGAGAATCCCTGTGTTCTGGAAAACCTCCTTTCTCTTTCCCAAAGACACTGATCATCACACTTTCCTTCCCTCCCTACTCATCACTCCTTCCTGGTCTCCTTGGCTGTTTCCCCCTCTTCTCCCTCCAATGGCTCCAGAACCGGGACTTCTTTCTTTCTCAGCTCCCTCTCAATGTGTTCTGGGCTGGCTGGATCATTGCTTTGATTCAATTCCACTCATTTACTTACTGACTCCAAATGCATGTCTCTACATTTGACCTTTCTCCCAAAACTCTGCATTTGCAGAATCATCTTCTTACCTGACATCAAACTCTGGATTTTTAACATACATCACCACATTGATACATTCAAAACCGAACTCCTCCCTCTGCCACACCTGCAGCTTTAACTGTCTATGTAAAAAACAACTTCTGGTATCATTTCTGACTTGTCTCTTTCTCTGACAACGTGTATCTAATCCCCTGGCAGATTTTGGCACCTCTACCTCTGAATATGACCAAGATTCTGTCCACACTCCACATCTCAGCCCCTGGGGTAATACTACCATGTTAATCGAACTATCATCATCTCTGACGGAATTATAGCAAGGGTTCCTAATAGCTTTGCCCACTGAAAGCCTTGCCCCTTTGAATTTATTCAAATTCAGAGTAAGACTCTCAAAACATTAATCTAGTCATGTTATTCCTGCATTTACTACTTTCCCTCGATTTCCTGTTTCACCAGAAGGTAAATCATCCTGGTCCCAGTGCCCTGCCCATAGCACCCTGTGCTAGCTGGACTTCCCTTGGCCTCTCTGATCCTGCCTTTGCGTACTCCTCCCCAGCCACACAGACCTCCTCATCACTCCTGGAACACATCTTCCGTATTTCTGCCTCAGGCCTGCACACTCCTTGTTTCTGCTGCTTGAAAGGTTTTCCTCCACATCAGATATGTGATGAGTTAACCCCAAGGCGCCCTCCTTGATCATTAATTTCAAAATTAGATGTCTTAACCTGAAAACTTTTGGCCACCCTGACCTTATTTTTTCTCCCAATATTCTGTCCATCTTCTAACATTCTGTGCATTTTTACGTAAATATGTACAACATGAAAACATGAAGTTATGGATTTGTAGGATTTTTTTTGGTTATTGTCAAATAATATATTTCAATACTTAGAAAAGTGTGTGGAACAAAATACAGGACATTTATCGAATTGATCCATTAATTATTGAATTCATTAAAAATAGGAATATGAGGACACTGATTATGGGAGCGTAATAAATTTCAAGAAGTCATGTGGTTAATACATGTTAATCTGCCCATCATTGAATAGGGGTGCTAAAATGGGTTTTCTCATTATGGGTTGAAGCTTCCTTCTAAGTAATGAAACCAGTAATTAGTCAGTTTGTGTGCAATGTGTGCATTTCATTGTTTTTTCACATTTGCATACATTTGCATACATTGTATACATTTTTCTCATTTGTATACATTTGTATACATTGTATTGCTTTTTCACATTTGTATACATTTTTTCAGCATTTTATAAATACGGAAATAATTATTCATTGGAACTAGTGTTACTCATATCATAGCTAATAAGCCGGGAACCTCACTTTCAAGCCTATTGTGATAACTAAACGGAGCTTAAATGGGGGTTAGGGACTCTGCTACCCTTTATGACTTTACACAAATATCTCTGTTCTCTTGCTTCTGAACATGGTGCTCTCTCCGGCCCCCCTTCTTACTTGGCTTGACCATGGGACCCACTTCAGTCCTTAAAATCTTCAGGGAAGCTGTGTGTCACTTTAGTGTGGATCCCCTTAGGACCAGTGCCTAATCCACCCTAACCTGACCCTTTCCAGGGCCACCAGCAACAGAAGGGACGTGGGGCCCTATCTGCACGGATCCCAGAGGGAAGTAAGGTGAAACAAAATTGTCTGCAATCCCTAGTAAACCAGTGACATCATCTAAAAATAGACCTTTGCTAGGGAGCCTGGAGGCTCAGTCTTGGTTTTAGCTCAGGTCTGATCTGCGAGTCGCGAGATCAAGACCCACATGAGGTTCCACCCCCCAGTGAACAGTCTGCTTGGGTCACTCTCTCCCACTCTCTGTCTTTCAAATAAATAAATGCAACTTAAAAATCAAAACTAAACTTTGGGTTCTGTGACTGCAGCCTGACCTGCATGGTGACAAACCATAGAAAACCCTGAACCCTACATAGACGTTGCGGTTGTCCCGGCTCAAAGACGCAGCCCACCTTGGAACTTCCTCAACATTTCCCTCATCCCAGGGATGCGACACGTTGTCCTCAGCTCCATGGGGACAGGCTCCAGTTCTGGCTGTGTGACATCCTTACTTCTGAGAAGGTCAGAGAAGTGAAAGTTCTCAGTAGGGTTCATGCACCTGCATCCTTGTCCTCCCTAGCCCGGTCCCTGGTTTGGAAAGGAATATACCTGCTCAAGGCTCCTCTCACACCCTGGAAGGAAAGGGGAAACAGAGGCAGGGATGAGTTATACCTCCAGACTGTGTCTGACAGAAACAAACCACCAACCTTGCTTTAGGAATAACCAGACATTGTCCAGTATGAAGATAAAACTGTAGGAGATGTGAGTGTCTCTCAACAATTTTAAAATCTGTTGGCCCCTACTACAGGGGAGTCAGACCACACCAAGTTTAGGTTAATTCCAATGGTATCAACCACTTTAACTGTTTTCTGAATTGATAAATCTGGCATTTGAATATATTAGTAAAGAGTTATGTTCTGTAACAAATGTAGAAGGAACTAGGGTAAAAATAGACCTTAAATATCTCCAGAATTTACTTGAGGGATGGAGAAAGGTATAGACAAAAAATGTTACTACCAATGTCTCTGTAAGACCTTAAATATCTCCAGATATTTGCTTGATGGAGAAAGGTATAGATCAAAAATTTTACTCCCAATGTCTCTGTAAAAAAAAAACCCAAATTCCTCTTTCTTTGAACCACCACACCATAGCTACAAACTCATGGGTGAGTTTGTTACCTAATGGGATAAAAAAGGGAAGTTACTAATTAATTCCAATGTTTTATCTCAAAGGACATTATTTAAATAAGTCACCTGCTTTATATTTTCCTTTTCCCTCTAAAAATATTCACAGTGTCAGATAAATTTTGAGAAGGCACAAAAGCAAGAAGATAATTGACTTTCCTTTTTATGGGGATGGTGGGCCTTGTTTTTGGCCTCTGCCTCATTTTGGGGGTAAAATGCTGCATACTGGTACTGAGGAGGAAAGCGAAAGGTGGATATAAAAATGAAAATAAATATAGAATAAATTCTCCCATAAGATTTGTAGTGTAATTCTGCTAATAAATTCTTTTTCTCAATGTTGTGTTTTGAAATACAGTAAAATAAGGTGATAGATGTCATTATGCAAAATATGAAAGTTCTGTGTATATTTACTATCTGAAATTCAGAAATTATTTCCCTTCTGATGTTCAGTTTGTTCTCATGAAAATAAGCCTGGCAATTATAATAATAAAAATAAAAAAATAATAAATATAAGTGTTGCTTATATATATGACTCTATAGAAGACAAAATGAACTATCAAGACAAAATCAATAAAAATGTTCTGTAAGTTCATTCCATTAATGAACTGCCCATTACGTAACTTGTGAAGATAGTTAATATGGAGATTTCAGGGCAGTTTCAGTGTCGGGAGCTAACTCAAGGTGGAATCTGAGGGTCAGCGGGTGGATGAGGGTGGGGGTACTTTGTTCAGAATCAGCTGCCTGAGTCATTGTGCCCAGAATTTCCTATTGCCGTGCGTCCTATCATGATAATACACATGCGTTATCAATGAGGGCTTTCTCAGTACACTTGGGATTTTGATGACTTCATGCACGATTAAAAACAAGTATTTTCCTTTTTTTTCTGTTTCGTCTCTCTGCTGTACAATCCCTTACAGACTTTGAGCAAATGGCAAGGAGCCCATTTAACCCCTTCCCACCAAGCAATATGGACAAGCAAATTCGTGTTTGCCATAAAATTTAACCAGAAAACATCAAGCTGGACAATTTAAGACCTCTTTCGTACATTCAGCTACTGACACAGAAAAGGGTTACCAAAGACTTCTGGAATTGGTTATGCACATTGACAGATTAACTGGGAGATTTTAAACTGCTTTTCAGGTCACATAGCATTGTCTGTCCATATTTTTGTATAACCTTATAGGTTAGATAACAAATTAACTTTTTTTAAAAAATGTATTTCATTTTGGTCTCTAAGATGAAACATCTTATACAATTGAGAGTCTCCTCTCATTCCGATGCTAGGACTTAGAATTCAGGTGCTTTCCAAACTGATGTCGGGGGTCCTTTTCCCTAAAAGGCATGAAGGAGCAAGTGGATTGTGGTGGTAAGTGTCTGTGTGTCACCATGGTCTCTCACATGGCCCTGGCTTGGCTGAGGGGCCCGGGATCACCTCATGCTGACCCAGCCGCTGAGGGACCCAGGCTCACCTCCATCTGACCCAGCTGCTGAGGGACCCAGGCTCACCTCCAGCAGCTCCAGTGCTGGGCGCTGGCTCCTCTCCTCCAGCTCCTGGGCCAGCTCCCTCAGGGCCCTGCTCTGCTGCCCCAGCCGGTTCTTGTTCTCACGGAGTCTCTGCAGGGTGGCTCGCTCCTCCTCCTCTAGCCGCCGAAGCTGCAGCTGCTCCTCCAGGGCCAGAAACCCACGGTACTTTTCAAACTCCAGCCTGAAGCGCTGCCTCTGCATTTCCACTTTCTCCTGGAGTGACACATGGAAGTGGATCCCCACCAGAGGTGCTGCAGGTGTGGGCCAGGCAGGGGCGGCAAGGCTCAGAGCCCTTGGCACCCTAACTCTGTCCACTCATGAGCTGCCTCTCATCAATATCAGAAAGCAGATACTGCTCTGAGGACACACGGCCTTCAGATGGACAGTCTGAGAGAGACTGCTGGATCTGAGTCCTCATCCTGCCATGGACTTGGGGACAAGGCAGTTTTACACACAAGGTTTCCCACCATATTTAAATTATGGGGCAAGAGGAGTACGGGGATTAAGATGAAATATCTGTTAAACTGCTGAGCAAAATAAGTAGCGCAAGGATGTTAACATACATCATAAAAGTAGTCACTAGAATGAGAACAGGGTCAAAACAACCGTATCAGCATAAAGAGAGATTACAGAGACCTGATTTGTAAATATGAAAAGAAAAGTCTCAGACATTAGAAACTTGAACATTAGTTAGTAATATGGCAACTGTGAAACCTTAAAGATTTTACTTATTTATTTGACAGAGAGAGAGCATAAGTAGAGGAGAAGGTCAGTGGAAGACTGAGAACCACTATGTGTGTGTGTGTGTGTGTGTGTGTGTGTGTAAATAGGTAAGTGAAAAAAATGGAGTGTAAAAAAAAAAAAGATACGTGTATGGATTACTGACGAGAGGCTGAAAATTCAGACTGTCCTCCTACATGTAGAATGATCAATATTAGCTATATTTCATATATATATCTATCCTATTAAATATTTATTATGTCATTTGTCCAATGAATACACATGCATTTACACACACGCATTTACACACACATGTTTTAAACTAGTAAAGATAGTCTGAGACTCTTCTGGAGGTACTGGAATGGAGCAGTGAGTTATAGCACACTCAAGATCAGTAAAACTATATTTATAATTTGGATTGGGGAAGTATTGGTAGAGATAAAGAACACACACAATATAATTTGAGGGGATGTGATGATCCAAGATGACCCAGATGTGTCCCCAGAGCAACCATGTAAATGAAACCAAAGTGTGCAGCAGGGAAGATGGTTGAAGAGTAATTTAATGACCCAGACTGGGATGTGTCAGAAGTCCCAATGTTCTCTTACCTTCCAAATGACAGTTTTCTTCCCCAGGTTGGCCTCCTGAGTGAAGGTCTCCTCCATCTCCTTCCTTACAAGCTCCAGGGCTGTCTGGAGCTTTGCCTGTTTGGAGAGATGTGCTGAACCCATTATAGATGCCCAAATTCAGTACCTCATATCAACTAGAAATATCAGGAAATGCAAAGATCAATTAAAACAGGCCCCAGGAAGCACATAAAAATGTTCAGCCTCATCAATGATCAAGTAAAATATGAATATATTTTTAAATACTAATGCCAGATATAATCAAGGATTTATCTAAACATATGTTCATTGCAGCATTATTTAAAATAGTAGAAGTAAGTTACCAAATGTCAAAAATAGGAGAGTGAGAAAAATGAATTTTATATTGACATGATGGGATCAAAATAGGATGCTGCAGAATATTGAATGGCAATTAACATTCACAATTACAAAGTCAATTAAGATAAGTATATTTTATGTAATATGGCACTAATTTTGAAAAAAAAAGTGTTTGTATAAGTATATTAAAAATTACATAGCAACAAATGTTCAGTACTCGTGCTTGGTTGTAAGTGATGTTATTCCTATTATAGCTCTATATTTGAACTTTTTGAAATTTTTTATTGCTTTATAAAAAGAGAATTGTTTATTGTCATTTGGTCAATGAAACCTTGTAAAGTACTAATTGTTAAGTGGAAAGGAGATACACAATATCATAAAACCTATGAGGAATTAAAAAAATAAAACTAAATATTTTTTCAACCCTACAACCCCTGCTAGAGGTAAACACATATATTTTGTCTGTAGAGAACAACCAAAAAGATACACATATACTCACATTTTTATATTCTTCCTAAGTCATTCAATAAATCTTATGAAAAAAAATGGGGGAAAAGAAACTCTTCCCTAAGTCATTTAATAAGTCTTACACAACAACTGCCTTTAAAAGATATTGTTACAAGTTTATCCATTAGTTTGCACAAAAACTAGCAGGATGATTTATGAAAGTATTTGACAAGATGAGAGAAGTGGTATTTTTAAAAAGATTTTACTTGTTTATTTGTTAGAGAGATAGAAGAGAGAGAGAGAGAGGACAGAAGGGGGAGAAGCATGTAAATTGGCTCCCCACTGAGCAGGGAGCCTGATGTGGTACAGGATCCTAGGACCCCTGAGATCATAACCTGTGCTGAAGGCAGATACTTAACCATCTAAGTCACCCAGGCATCCCTGAAGTGGCATTTTTTGCAAGAAATAGAACTTTGACACCTATAGACAGAGAAAAAGCTCCCTTAGGCAGAAGAAACTGTGATCAAAAGCAAGGAGGTAGGGGCGCCTGCGTGGCTCAGTGGGTTAAGCCACTGCCTTCAGCTCAGGTCATGATCCCAGGGTCCTGGGATCAAGCCCCACATCGGGCTTTCTGCTCAGCAGGGGGCCTGCTTCCTCCCTCTCTCTCTGCCTGCCTCTCTGCCTACTTGTGCTCTCTGTCTGTCAAATAAATTAAAAAAAAAAAA
>JAHRIG010000423.1:0-21024 GCA_020311275.1 Eira barbara
GGAACCAGGGGCTGGAACCATGGAGATTGGCATACATTGTTAGGATCTCTGTTGTAATGATTTTTCTACTGTCTGTGATGGCAAGATCTTCTGGGATGCATCTGTTAATAAAACGAATATTAATTTGTGATAGTAACTGGGTCCAAGGTGGTGGCTTTGCACCCAGAACCTCAATCCCAGCACCTCAGTGCTACTCTTACTTCTTTGCAGAGACAATGGCTGAGAATAAGCAAAGTGGATCAAATGGGTCTGGAGTACACAAGGGAAGGGTATGTGTGTGTAGGGGATTGGGGATAATAGCTCCAGCCAAATTGTATCTCCAACTTACCTAGGTTCAAGAAGGTGCGGGGAATGCATGGTGTTTCACCCTCCATCATTTTGTAGATGAAGAATGTGCATTTGCATGGAGTATGACAAGATTTGTTCCATGTATTCTCTAGCTGATACAGAGGTCAGGGAGAGCAGCACCCTCCATCTGCTAGGAGACGTTTGAGAGGTTGAGTGCTCTCAAGAAGATGTCCAGCTTCCGCAGGACTCACTGTGAGCCTGCATACAGGAGTGACGAGAACAGTTCACGATTTTGTGCTGAGGAGGGAGTATTGGAAGAATGTGGTGCCCTGTGTAAACTGTGTGGCCCTGGTGTCCCCAATATGGAGAACTTTGGAGCAAAAACTCTGGGAACGGAGGTCTGTGGTTTGGGCCTAGAGCATGGCAGGCCAGATCTGCAGATGCTGGTACGAGCTCCCTGGGGTCTGAGTTTATGGCGCCTGTCAGGCTGTGGCTCAGGCTTGAGTTTGTATCCACGGCAGACCTCCGAAAGTGGGGAGGCCACTCTGGGGCCGAGCTGATTTCTCCTACTCTGAGGGTTTTACAGGGCTCTAAATAACAAGTTTACCTTCTGGGGGTCAGGACGATTTCTGTTTTGTGGCTCAGGGGTTCCCCCATATGGAAGGATTTGAGACCAGGTCTCTGGGGAAAGATGTTGGGAAAACCTACCATAGAATTAGGAATACATCCTAGGGGCATGGCAGGCCTGAGCTGGTGGCTCTGGGGTGAGCTACCCAAGGGGTTGATTTGATGGGCGGGGCTCAGGATGAATGTCAGACTGCGCATCAGTGTCCAGGGCAGCAATAAAAACGAGGCGGCTTTGGGGGCCTTGCAGGTTTCTCCTAATATGGGGGTTTTGTGCAGCTTCATAGGACACGTTTTCCTTCTGGAGGGGAGGCAGAGTCCTGTGCTGTAGCTCCGAAGTCCCCTATCAGGAGGGCTTGTGGGTTGGGAGTCCGGGGTTGGAAGTGTGAATACTCAAGCTAGGGACACGGATAGGACTAGGGCATGGTAGGCCCAATCTGCAGACATTGAGATGAGCTCCCTTGGATCTGAAGTTAGGTCAGGTGTCAGGCTGTACCTCAGGCTGGAGTTTGTGTCCATGAGGGCCACCGAATGTGGGGTAGCCTCAGGGGGCCATGGAGGTTTCTCCGATCCAGGGGTTTTGTGTAAACCAAAATAGCAAGATTTCATTCTGGGGGACGGGAAAAATCCTGTTTTGTAGCTCATGGGTCCCCATATGGAGGGAATTGAGACCAGGCCTCTGATGACAGATGCCTGAGAACTCAAGCTAGGTTTAGGATTAGGGCCTAGGGGCATGCCAGGCCGGATCTGCTGGCTGTGGGGCAAGGTATCTCAGTGGCTGGGTGGAGGGTGGTGCTCCGTCTGAGTGTCAGAATATGCATCAGTGTCTATGGCGGGCCTCTGAAGGTGGGAGTAGACTGGGGGGCCATGCCGGTGTCACCTACTCTGGGGTTTTATGCAACACCATAGGACACGGTCTCCTTCTGGAGGGCAGGCAGAACTCTGTGGTGTGGTTTGGGAGTCCACAATATGGAGGGCTTGTGGGCCAGAACTCATGGGACAGATAACTGAAACCCAAGGTAGGGTTAGGATTAGGGCCTTGCTGTATGGCTAGCGAAATCTGCTGGCCCTTTGACGAGCTACCTGGATGCTGACGAGCTACCTGGGAGGGCCGGGCTCATGCTGAGGGTCGGAATGCTCATTAATGTCCAGGGCGGTCCTCTGAAAGAAGTGGTGGCCTCAGGGACCATGCAGGTTTCTCCTAATCTGGGTTTTTTGTGTAGCTCCTTATAGCGCTGCCTTCTGATAGGCAGGCAGAGTTCTGTGGTGTGGCTCCAGAGTCCCCATTCTCCAGGGCTTGTGGGCAGGACTCTGGGGACAGAAGCCTGAAAACCCAAGCTAGGGTTAGGGTCAGGGCCTAGGGCATGGCAGGCCCAACTTGCAGATGCTGATGCGACTTCCTCAGGATGTGAAGTTATTACAGGTGTCACGATGTGCTTCAGGCTGGAGATCGTGTCCCTGGGGCCACCAAATATGATGGTGCCCTCTGGGTTCTATGAAGGTTTCTCCCACTCTGGCAGTTATGCACAGCTCCAAATGGCAAGGTTTCATTCTGGGGGACAGGAGTTCTGTTTGTGGCTCAGGAGTCCCCCATATGGAGGGATTCAAGACCAGGCCTCTGGGAATGGATGCCTTAAAACCCAGTCTAGGGCTAGGATTAGGGCCTAGGGGCATGGCAGGCCCTATCTGCTGTCTCTGGGGCTATCTGCCCAGGGGGCCGCATTGAAAACAGGGCTCAGTCTGAGGGTCACAATGTGGATGTGTGTCTAGGGTGGCCTCTGAAAGTGGTGGTGGCTTTAGGTGCCATGCAGGTTTCTCTTCCTCTGAGGTTTCTACAGAGCTCCAAATAGCAAGGTTTCCTTCTGGGGGCACAGGGAGTTTGTGTCAGTTCGTTTTTGTTTTTGTTTGTGCTCAGAGCTCCCTATATGGAGGGATTTGAGACCAGGCCTCTGGGGATAGATTCCTGAAAACCCAAACTAGGGTTAGGATTAGGGCCTAGGGTGATGACAGGCCTCATCTGCTGGCTCTGGTGCAAGCCATCCAGTGGGCTGAGTTGAAGGTGGGATTAAGGCTGAGGGTCATAATACAGTTTCCTGTCCAGGGCAGCCTCTGAAAGTAGGAGTGGCCTAAGGGGCCATGAAGGTTTATCCTACTCTGAGGGATTTACACAGCTACAAAAAGGAAGTTTCTTTCTGGGGCAGGAAGAGTTCTGTTTTATGGCTCATGGGTCCCCCATATAGAGGGATTTGAGACCAGGCCTCTGGGGACAGATAGCTGAAAACCGAAGCTAGGTTTAGTATTAGCGCCTTGGGGCTTGGCAGGCCAAATCTGCTGGCTATGGGGCGAGCTATCCAGGTGCCTGAGTTGAGGGAGGGCACAAGTTGAGTTTCAGGTTGCACATTAATATCTAGGGCGCCCTACAAAATAGGCGTGGTATCGGTGGCCATGCAGATTTCACCTAATATGGGGATTTTGTGCAGCCCCATAGGGCATGGTCCTTCTGGACGGCAGGCAGAGTCCTGTGGTGTGGCTCCAGAGATCCCAATCTAGAGGGCTTGTGGGTCAGGACTCTGGGGATGGAAGTCTGAAAACCCACACTAGGGTTAATGTTAGAGCTTAGGGCATGGCAGGCCCAACCTATAGATTTTGAGATGATCTCCCCAGTACCTAAAGTTAGGAGGGAGTGTCACGCGGTCACTCAGGCTGTAGTTTATGTCTATGGGGGTTGCTGAATGTGGGGGTAGCCTCATGGGGCCATGGAGTTTTTTTTTTTTTTTTTAACCCCCACTGTATTGTTCTTGCACAGATCAAAATAGCAAGGTTTCATTCTGGGGGTCAGGAGGACTCCTATTTTATGGCTCACAGGTCCTCCATATGGAGGGATTCAAGAGCAGGGCTCTGGGTATGGATGCCTGAAAACTGAAACTTGGGTTAATATGAGGGCCTAGGGGCATGTAAACCTGATCTGCAAGCTCTGAGTGAACTCCCCAGGGGACTGAGTTGAAAAGGGGGCTCGGGTTGAAGGTCACAATACGGGTTTGTTTCTAGGTCAGACTCCAAAGTGGGTGTGGCTTCAGGGGCCATCCAGTTTTCTCCTACTCTGGGGGTTTTACACAATTCCAAATAGCAAGGTTTCCTTCTGGGGGGGGCAGGAAAAATTGTGTTTTGTTACTCAGAGGTCCCCCACATGGAAGGATTCTAGACCAGGCTTCTGGGGACAGATGTCTGAAAGCCCAAGCTAGGATTAGGATTAGGTCCAAGGGGCATGCCAGATCCAATCTGCTGGCTCTGAGGCCAGCTACCGGGGTGGATGACTGTTGGTTGGGGCTGTGTGCCAGAATGAGTATTAGGTCCAACGCCGGCTTCCATAAATGGGGCGGCCTCGGGAGCCATGCAGGTTTCTCCTCATCTGTGCACTTGTGCAGCTCCATAGGGCATGGTTTCCTCTGAAGGGCAGGCAGAGTCCCGCGGTGTGCCTCTGGAGTCCCCAGTCTGGAGGGCCTGTGGGCCAGGACTTTGGGGATGGAAGTTGGAAAATGCAAGCTAGGGTTAGGGTTAGGGTCTAGGGCATGGCAGGCTTGATCTGCAGACTCCAAGGCAAGCTCCCTGGGATCTGAAGATAGAGCGCATGTCAGGTGTTCGATCAGGCTGGAGTTTGTATCCATGAGGGCCGAGAATGTGGGGGCTGGCCTCATGGGGCCATAGATGTTTCTCCCGATCTGGGGGTTTTGTGCAGGGGCAAATAACAAGGTATCCTTCTGGGGGACAGGAGGAGTCCCGTTTTATGGCTCAGGGGTTCCCCATTTGGAAGGATCAGAGACCAGGCCTATGGGTATGGATGCCTGAAAGCCAATTTAGGGCTAGGATTAGGGCCTAGAGGCATGGCAGGCCTGATCTGCTGGCTCTGTGGCAAGCTACTCATGGGGCTGAGTTGAAAATGGGGCTCAGGCTCATGGTCACGATATGGGTTTTTGTCCAATGTGACCTCCGAACGTGGGGGCGACCTCAGGGTCCATGCGGGTTTCTCCTAATCTGGTTTTTTTTTTGCAGCTCCATAGGACACAGTTTCCTTCTGGAGGGCAGGCAGAGTCTTGTGGTGTGGCTCCAGAGTCCCCATTCTTAAGGGCTGATGGGCAAGGACTTTGGAGATGGAAGTCTGAAAACCCAAGCTAGGGTTTGGGTTAGGGCCTAGGGCATGGCCAGTCTGATCTGCAGATGTTGAGGTGAGCTCCCTGGAATCTGATGTAGGGGCAAATGTCAGGTGGTCGCTCAGGCTGGAGTTTGTGTCTATGAAGTGTGCCGAATGTGGGGGTGGCTTCATGGCGCCATCGAGGTTTCTCCTGCTCTGGGGTTTATATTCAGCAGCAAAAAACAAGGATTCCTTCTGGTGTACAGGAGGAGTGCTGTTTTAGGGTTTAGGTGTCCCCCATATGGAGGGATTTAAGAGGAGGGCTCTGGGTATGGATGTCTGAATACCCAACCTAGGTTTAGGATTAAGGCCTAGGGGCATTGAAGGTCCTATCTCCTGGCTCTGGGGCTGGCGACGTGGGTGGCTTACTGGAGGTTGGAGCTCAGGCTGTATGACAGGCTGTGCATTAAGTTCATTGTGGCCTATGAAAGCTGCCTGTGTTCTCTAGGATTTTGGTGTGAGACAGGAATTAATCATCTTTCTGTACTGATTGTATTTGAGCCCTCTCGCTTTCTTGGTGAGTCTAGCTAAAAGTTTCTTATTTTTGTTTATTTTTGTTTTTGTTTATCTTTCCAACGACGGCAGCTCTTATTTTCATTGATCTTTTGTCTTTTTAGTCACCATTGCATTTATTTTCAAATTCCTTTTTGTTATTTCCTTATTCCTACTGATTTGGGGCTTTGCATGTTTTTTTTATATACGTCTTTCTCATGTAAAATTATAATGTTTATAAGAGAGCATCCTTGTGGATTGATGAGGAACTGAATTTCTATGAACTTCCCCCTTAGAACTAATTTTGCTGCATCCCGTAAGTTTTTGTGGGTTCTTTTTTGTGTCTCAAGGTACTTCTAAAGTTTCTTATGATTTCTTCTTTGACTGTTGTTAGTTTAGTAGCATGTTGTTAAATCTCTCCATATTTTTGACTGCCCCGTTTTCTTCTCGTGACTGCTTTCTAGTTTCATACCATTGTGGTTGGACAGGATTTGAATCAGAAGGTGAAGGGAGCATTTAGGATAAAGGTTTGTTTCCTGGTCTTTTTTTCTGAGGGTAGAGAAGGAGCTCCATACAGTGAAAGGTTTTGTGAGATGGTGGGGGTGGTCAACCCTTGTTAGAATTACTGACTACCATGCAGGCAGTGTACCACCAATCACACTGTGTTCCTGATGGATTTGCGCTTCATTAGAAACATTTTCTATGAGGTGCAGGGTTGGCCTTCTCTAACAGAAAAGTGACATGTGGGTTCATGGCTTGGCCCCAGGTCAGCAACCAGGAAGTATGGCATTGTGCGGGAACAGAACTTTCATTGAAAATGACAGAAACAGATCATGGTGAACTTCATGACAATAGCCAAGGTCCTGAGTGACCCACTGGGTGTTGGTGGTGGGTGGGGTAATGGGGTCTGTTAATCTGTCTCATAAGATCCCGTGGAAATCAGGGACACCCTCCTGTCTGTTGAGTTGTGTGGATACAGGTAGACAGCAGTTTCTAGCCAAGAAGAAGGGTTTCACTGGACCACCACCAGAGGGGCAGTGTGCTGGGGGAGCCACTCCTTCATGTCCATAAAAATTGGCCAGGGTCTGTGACTGTGATTCCTAGCAGCAGCATGGGGAGAGGAGGGTGGTAGTGGTGCACACTTCCTAGGGTTGTGGTCAGGACTAGTCTGGAGCCCACTGAAGGCAACTGTACCTGGCACAGAAGGCACCCAGTCACTGTCGCTGTGAGCACTGTGCCAGCTCCCATGCTGCTGCCTCCTATTTTTCATCATCTTCATGGTCATGAGCCTCTGATTTTGCCCCATGGCCTCCAGGGTATTGCCCTCCCTCCATCTGGCCCTCCTCTTCTTCCCTGTGTAACCTGATGCCAGTGTACCTTCTCAAGAGGCAGTTCAGTCAGTCCCTTGATGGCTCACTTCCATGGATCCTCTGTGAGGTGAGGACAATACCTTACCCTGGAAGGGGGCTGCAGGTCCCCAATCAAGAAAGCCACATCTCTCTTTTCAGCGTGACCTGCCCTCCCTTCAGTCTTCCTCAGGGAGGATCTTCTCACTTCATGAGCTGACAGCTCTGAACTTAAAAACGAACATTGTTTTGTATTTCCCAATGTCTTAGTTCATCCATGGCATGTCTTTCAAAACTGTCAGTGGGTTTTTTGCAGTCCTGGAGGGCTGCCTGCTCAAGGAGGGGATGACCTGGGAGGGACAGCCCTCCTTCCCACCTCCCTCAGTATGTCCCTGAGCCCTGAAGCCATCTGTCCCACTGAGGGACCCAAGACAGCCCATCTTGAGCCCAGGCTGGGTCAGCTGTGTAGACTGATGTGTACCAGTAGTAGTGGGAAGCTGGCATGGGCCAGGTGAAGGCAATTTCTCCTTCTCTTTTCTTCCTTCCTTCCTGCCCAGAGGTAGCTCCGAACAGACTTCAAGCCCTGCATCTCAAGATTCCGTGACCTGGTCTCCCTGCTTTAAGCTGGTGACCTTAGTGGTTTCCTGTGGCTTCTGCCTACCATACCCACTCCCATGGCCATTCCTAGATCAGGGGACCGATCAAACCTTTGTCTGTACTTGGGCCTCTTCCTGTCCCACACCAAGGCCACCCACATTTGTCTTCCAGGTATGTGCTTGGAAGCAAGTCCATCCACAGGAACTTATCAGCCAAACAGATCCAGGGAATGACCACTGAATTAGAGATACAGGGGGTATAACAAACCTGCTCTGAAACCTGTCCCATACTCTATGAGAATCTCACACGAAAACAGAAACAATAATAGCTTTCTGGACAATGAAGTGACATCCGTCTCTACTTACACTCTTGAAAGCATAGGTGCTGACCCCGGGTGGAAAGGAACCGTGGCTCCTGTGGGCTCCAATTAACAGGAAAAGTATAAGAATTCAGTAAAATTTGAATTCCAGGCATAGAGTGAATAATTATTGTAGAGTAAATACTCTCAAGTAAGTCTTAGGAACATTGCATAGCAAAAGCTTTTTCAAATAGTTTACTGCGAGAAAAAACTTTTTTATTGTTCATTTTAATTCAGGTAGAGTTAACATACAGTGGTATATTAGTTTCAGGTGTACAATATAGTGAGTCAGTGATTCTATATATTACTCAGCGGTCATCGAGAAAAGTGTACTCTTAGTCCCCGTCATCTATTTCACATACCCCTCCATCGACTTCCACTCTAGTAACCAGAGAGTCAGTATTTTGTTTTGTATCTTCTTTCTCCTTTATTTATGTATGTTTGTTTCTTAAATTCCATGGAAGAGTGACATCACAAGGCATTTGTCTTTCTCCCACTGACAGATTTCACATAGGATAGTACTCTCTAGCTCCATCCATGTGTCTGCAAATGGCAAGATTTCATTCTTTTTATGGCTGAGTAATTTTCCACTGTGTGTGTGTGTGTGTGTGTGTGTGTGTGTGTGTGTGTATACATGTATCATCTCATTTATCAAATTATCAAGAAATACTTGGATTGCTTCCATATTGTAATATTGTAAATAATGTTGCAGGAAACATAGGGGCACATGTATCCTTTTGAGTAATTGTTCTCATATTCTTCGGGTAATCATCCAGTAGTGTGATTGCTGGATCATAAGGTAGTTCTATATTTAACGTTTTGAGGAGCAGTCATATTGTTTTCCGCAGTGGCTGTGTCACCTTGCATTCCCACCAACAGGGCAAGAGGGTTCCCTTTTATCCACATCCTCCCAACATCTGTTTTCTTGTGCTGGTGCTGTTAGCCATTCTGATAGTGTGAAGTAATATCTCATGGAACTTTTCATTTGGATTTTCCTGTTGATGGGTGATGGGGAACATCTTTTCACGTGACTGTTGGCCATCTGTATTTCTTCTTTGGACAAATGTCTGTTCATGTCTTCTGTCTATTTTTGAACTGGATTATTTGTTTTTTGGGTGTTGTGTTGTATCAGTTCTACATATTTTGGACACTAACCCTTTATTGCACGTGATATTTGCAAACATCTTCTCCCATTAAGTAGGTTGTCTTCTATGTATTACATTTTCATTGTTCTTCTGCTGTGCTGTAAGTTTTTATATTGATGTAGTTCCAGTAGTTTACTTTTGCTTTTGTTTCCTTTGCCTTAGGAGTCATGTCTAGAAAATGTTTGGTTCATGTCAGAGAAGTTACTGTCTGTGTCCTCTTGTAGGATTTTTATGATTTCAGGTCTCACACTGAGGTCTTGAAACTGTTTTGAGTTTATTTGTCCATCTGGTGTAAGAAAGCAGTCCAATTTCGTTCTTTTGTGCATAGCTGTCCAGTTTTCCCAACACCATTTGTTGTAGAGACTGTCCTTTTCCCTTTTAATCTTTTTGCCTGTTTTGCAGAAGATTAATTGGGCACGTGATGGTGGGTTTATGTCTGAGCTTCGATTCTGTTCCCTTTTTTGCTGTGTGTATTTCTGCACCAGTCCCATACTGTTAGGATGACTGCAGCTTTGTACTATAATTTGAAATATGGAATTGTGACTCCTCCAGTTTTGTTTTTCTCTGGAACATTGTGTTGGTTGTTCAGTATCTTTTCTAATTCCATACAAATTTTTAAGGAGTTTCTTTGAGTTCTTTCATTTTTTAAAAAATTTAAATTCAATTAGCCAACTCACCATACATCAATAGTTTCAGATGTAGTGTTAAATAACATATCAGATGTGTATAACACCAAGTTCTCATTGCATCACGTGCCTTCCTTAATGCCCATCACCCAGTTACCCTCCCCCACATCCAGCAACCCTCAGTTTTTTTCTATAGTTAAGAGTCCATCATGGTTTTTTTTTTCCGTATCTGATGACTTCCCATTCTGTTTCCCCTTCCTTTCCCTATGGTTCTCTGCCCTGTTTCTGATATTTCACATATGAGTGAAACCATATGATAATTGTGATTCTTTCATTGACATATTGTACTCAGCATAATATCTTCCAGACCCATCCAGGTTGATGTGTTGATAAGGATTCATCCTTTCTGATGGCTGAGTAATATTCCATTGAATGTATGAGCCACATCTTCTTTATCCATTCTCCTGTCCATAGATATCTGGGTTCTTTCCATAGTTTACCTATAGTGGATATTGTTGCAATGAACACTGGGGTGTAGGTGCCAGTTCTTTCCACTACATCTCTATTTTTGTGATAAAAGCCCTGTAGTGCAATTGCTTTGTTTTAGGGTAACGTTATTTTGAACTTCTTGAGGAAACCCCGTACTGTTTTCCAGAGTGGATGTAACAGTATGCATTCCCACCAGGAGTGCAGGAGGCTTCCCCATTCTCTGCATCCTCACCAACATTTGTGGTTTCATGTCTTGTTAATTTTAGACATTGTGCCTGGTGTGATAGAACACCTCAATGTGGTTTAGATTTGCATTTCCCAGAAGCCATGTGATATGGAACATTGATGCATATATCTGTTGGTCACATGTGTGTCATCATTGGAGAAATGTCTGTTCATATATTCACCCATGTGTAGACCTTACATTGGGTTAAGGCCTTGAAGCCTGGAAGATACAATCAGACAGAACTGCGGAGATCTTCACAAGGTCTGAGTTAAAATGGAATTTTAGGGTGTGTATCAAGCTCAGGGATTGTGTTCAGAGGGTGGATGAAAGTGTAGGTTCACTGACATTGTCTCAGTTCTGCATTCAGATTTCTCATGCTCTGAATCCAGTCTGGAGTTAAAAAGGGAGTTTCCTTTTGTGTGGCAGGCTGATCCTCTGGTTGTGCTGAAGCGTTCCTAATAACTGGGTCTTGGGAGCCAGGCCTCTACAGATGGAACTCTCAGAACTCCAAATAGGGTTATGGTTAGAACCTAGGAGCATGGAAGGTCTGAACTGCCAACCGTGTGGTGAGCGTCCTGGAGGGCTGAGTTGAGGGCATGGGTTAGGGTGAGTGTCCAGCTCAGGATTTCAATCCATGAGCCCTTGAAATTGGGAGTTCCCTGGGATGGAAACAGATCGGGCTTCAGATTCCTACTGACCTACAAACTTCTTGGAGTCCATTATGAACAGATTTCCTTCTAGGTAGGAGGCTGGGTCCTCTGGTATTGCTCAGACATCCCCAAATCCTGGGGCTTTGGAGCCCACCCTTAAGTGACGAATACCTGAGAACCCAACCTAGGGATAGAGTTAGGGTCAAGGGGCATTGCAGGCCCAAACAGCTGACAGAGTGTGTGTTTCCTAGAGGCTGGAATTAAGGGTGAGTGTTCCAGTTCAGGTCACGCACAGGGTTTGTGGCCTAGAGGCCATCGAAATTGTGGGTTTGCTAGGATAGGCTCAGTTGGGCAGGCATTTTCTCCTGCTTTGAATATTTTCTAGAGGTCTACATGGCACACTTTGCTCCTGCGTGTTAAGCTGAGTCCTGTGGTATGGCTAAGTTGACCCCAGTCCCTGGGGCAGGGGGCCAGGCCCCTAGGAATGGAAAGCTCAGAACACAAACTAAGCTTCAGTTAGGGGTTAGGAGCATGGCAGTCCCAATCTGACGGTGGTGTGGCAAGCTATCCAGAGGGCTGAGTACAGAGTGATGGATAGAGTGAGTGTCAGGTTCAGGATTGTGTCCCTGGAGCTGCTGATTCTTGGTGAACTCAGGGTGCATGGCAAATTTCTCCTGCTCAGAATATTTTGCAGAGTTCCAAATGGTATGGTTTCCTTCTGGGTGACAGGCAGAGTTCTCAGATATTGCTCAGGTGTCCCCATCCGTGCGACTTGGGCACCAGTCCTCTGGGGACAGAAGCCTGAAAGCCCAACCTAGGGTTAGGGCTAGGTCCCAGGAATATGACAGTCTTGATCTGCTGATGTTGCGCAGAGCTCTCAAGGGGACTGAGTGGAGAACATGTGTCAGGCTGAGTCAGGTTCCGGGTTGGTGTCCATGGGGCTACAGAAGATGGGGGTGGCCATAAAGGGGAAAGGAAGATTTCTTCTGCACTGAGTCCTTGGCAGAGTTCCAATTCTACCGTGTCCTTCTGGGTAGAAGGCAGAGTCCTCTGGCATTTCTCAGGGGTCCCACATATGTGGTGCTTTGGTACCTATATTCTGGGACACAAGACAGAAAATGCACCTAAGTTTAGGTTAGGGCTGTTGGTCATGTCAGTCTCAATCTGCCACCCTGAGATGAGCGACCTGGGGAACAGAGTTGAGGACATGAGTCAGTGTAAGTATCAGGATCCAGGTAGTGTACAGGGGGTTGCTGAAAGGGGGATAGCCTCAGGGGGTCATGAAATATTCTGGTATAGTTCAGGTGTAACCCATCAATGGGGCTTTGCTGTTGATCCTCATAGGACAGAAGACTGAAAGCACAACCTAGGGCTAGGGAAAGAGCACAGGGGCATGGCTGGCCTGATCTGCCATTGCTGAGGATGGATGTCTGGGGCACTGAGTTGAAGGCCAGGGTCAGGTGTTGCATTACACTCTGGGTTTGTGCCTAGGGAGCTACCAAAGGTGAAGTTCGCTTCAGGGAACATGCAGGTTTTTTCCCATTCTGAGGGTTCTGTGCAGCTCCAAACAGAAGAGTTTCCTCCTGGGTGGCAGACAGAGTCCTGTGTTGTGGCTCAGGGGTCCAAATACGGAGGAATTGGGTAACAGCCTCTGGGGATGAAGACTGAAAACCCAACCTAGGGTTAAGGTTAGGGCCAGGAGCATACAGGCCCAATTTGCTGACACTGAGGAAGGATCCCGGGGCCTGAATTAAGGGCAGGGGTCAGGTGGCATGACAGTGTCCAGGTTTGTCACCAGGGGCGGCTGAAGGAAGGGGCTGTGCTCAGGGAGGCATGCAGTTTCTCTGATTCTGAGTGTTCTACTCAGCTTCAGATGGCACGGTTTCCTCCTGGGTGGCAGGCTGAGTGTCAGCCTCAGCATTTGTGGCCCAATGGGGAGAAGGTGTGGGATGGCCTCAGGTGAGGCATGCAGGTTTCTCCCACTGTGAGGATTTGCCACAGCTGCTAACAGCATGGTTTCCTCCTGCATGGTGGGCAGAATTCCGGGGTGTCACTCAGGGGTCTTTAATCTTGGGGGCTTGGGGTCAGGCCTCTTGGGATGGAAGCCTTAAAACTCAAATTAGGAATAAGGTTAAGGCCCAGGGGCATGGTAGACCAGATATGCCAGTGCTGAGGCATGATCCCCTTGGGGCTGAGTTGAGGGCATATGTCAGGTGGTGCCTCAGAATCCGGGTTTGTGGTCAGGGGGAGCTACAGATGGTAGGGGTGTCTCTTTATTGGGGTATGCAGGTTTCTCCCTCTCTGAGGGTTCTGTGCAGCTTCAAATGGCACAGGTAAGTGGAGAGAAATCGGGCAGAAGAGGAAAGAGATGTTAAGCATTCAGGAGGTTGCCTTCCCCCTTTCCCATGAAAGCCTGGGCAAGTGTAAATTGAGAAGAAGGAGGGGAGATCCCAGAGCTTTGCCGCAGACAGGGAAGTTCTAGGTTGGTCCCATGTGCCTCTACTGAGTGCCCCCACCAGAGGAGTATCCAGCAGGCAGAGTTGAGGGAGGGAGCAAGGCTGAGCATCAGCCTCCTTGTTTGTGGCCTGGTGGGGCAATGAATGTGGGTGGCCTTGGCGGGGCATGCAGGTTTTCTCCCACTCTGAGGGTTTGGGGCAGCTATGAACAGCAGTTTCATCCTGGGTAGCAATGGAGTCCTGGGGTGTGGCTCAGCGGTCCTCAATCTGGAGGGCATGGGGGCCCAGGTCTCTGGAGACAGAAGCCCAAAAAAATAAGCTATGGTAGCGTCAGGGCCTAGGGGCATGGCAGGCTTGATATGCTGGCACAAAGGTGAGATTCCCTAGAGGGTGAATCGAGGATGGTGGTTAGGCGGTGCATCAGTCGCCGGGTTTTGTGGCCAGGGGGCTGCCACAGGTGGGTGTGGCCTCAGGTTAGAATGCAGGTTTCTCCCCGACTGAGAGTTCTGCAGAGCTCCAAAAGGCACAGCTGTCCTCCTGGGTGGCAAGCGGTCTTCTGGGGCGTGTCTTCGGTATCCATAATCTGGAGGGCTCAGGGGACAGGCCCCTGGGGATGGAAGCCTGAGAACCCAACTGAGCATTAGGGTGAGCCCCTGGGGACATGGCAGGCCTGATCTGTCTGCGCCAGGGTGGGCACACCAGGGGACTGAGTAGCTGGAGTGTTTGGCCACATGTGCACCTGGCTTGTAGATGGCTTTCTCTCGGGGTTCAGGCTGCACTACTCCAGACCCCATGCCAGGCCCAGTCGGTTGCCCTCTGGCTCCAAACCACCAGCAGCAAGTGTGCTGGGGGTTTTCCAGCCAATTCTCACAAACTTTCTGTTCAAATCCATATCAATTTGGCAGAGAGCTTGTGAGAATTGGTTATTGTTGGGTGTCAATTCGGGCCACACTGGCACCCACAGTCTAGAGCACTTTCTCACTAGGTGCTTGTAGTAGACATCTTGGAAACATGGGCCAGGACCATGAGGCTCTCTCGAGGGCCCCCACATAGGGGATTTTCAGTGGACACAGTTGAGGCAGGGGTTCTGGCTGAGCATCAGGCTCCATGTTTGTGGCCCAGCTGGGCGCTGAAAGTGGGGGTGGCCTTGGGGGGACATGCAAATTTCTCCTGCTCTGAGGGTTTTGGGAGGCTCCAAATGGTGCCGAGTCCTGGGGTGTGGCCCAGGGGTCCGCAATCTGGAGGGCTTGTGGGCCAGCTCTCTTGGGACAGAAGCCTGAAAAGCTACTCGGCCTCCATTTTTGCGGCCCAGTGGTGAGTCAAAGGTGGGGGTGGACTAGGGAGGGCATGCAAGTTTCTCCCACTCTGATGGTATCGCACAGCTCCTAATGGCCGGGTTTCCTCGTGGGGGGCAGGTGTACTCCTGCGGTGTGGCTCCGGGAACCCTGATGTGGAGGACTCAGGCGACTGGCCCCTAGAGTTGGAAGCCTGAAAACCCAACCAAGCGTGAGGGTAAGGGCCTAGGGGCATCGCAGATCTGATCTGCCAGTGCCAGGGAGGGCACCTCAGGGGTAGAGTAGCGGGAGTGGTTGGCATCACATGCACCTGCTTCACAGAGGGCTCCCTTGCAGGGTTTGGACTCCAACTACTTGGGACCCCGGGCCAGGTTCAGGCAGTGGCCCTGCCAGCCCATGCTGCTGAATGCAAGTTCGCCGGGTTTTTCCGGCTAAATCTGACTTTTTTTCCTGCCCAAATTGTTATCAATTTGGGCAGAAAGCTGTGAGAACTGACGACCGTTGGGGAATGATTCAGGCCACGCTGGTGCATGCTGTCTAGAGCTCTTTCTCACTTGGTGTGTGTCATGGCCATCTGGGAACATGGGTTGGGCCCATTCAGCTCCCCTAAGGGCCCCCATGCAGGAGAGCTTTCCACAGGCAGACTTGAGGGAGGGGGATCCAACTGAGCACCAGCCTGCATGTTTGTGGTCTGGTGGGTAGCCAAATGTGGGGGTGGGCCTCAGGGGTTATATGCAGGTTTCTCCCACTCTGAGGGTTTTGAACAGCTCCAAGGAGCACGGTTCCTTCCTGGGTGGCAGGCGGAGTCCTGGGCTGTTGCTCAGGGGTCTACAATCTGGAGGGATTGGTGGCTAGTTCTATGGGGACAGAAGCCTGAGAACACACCCTAGGGTTACTGTTAGAGCCTTGGGGTATGACAGACCCAATGTGCCCACACTGAAGCAAGATCTCTGGGTGGGTGAATTGAGGACAGGGGTGCAGCAGCGCATCAGGCTCTTGGTTTTGTGGCCAGGTGGGCTGCTGGAGGTGGGGGTGGTCTCAGAGAAAAATGCGGGTTTGTTCTGTTCTGAGGGTTCTCCGTGGGTGCAGTTTCCTCCTTCGTGGCAGGTGAAATCCTGGGGTATGGCTCTGTATCGCCAATCTGGAGGGCTTGGGGGACAGGCCGCGGAGGACAGAAGCCTGCAAACCCAAGAGAGCACTAGGGCTAGGGCCTAGGGGCATGTCAGGCCAGATCTTCCAGTGCTTGGTTGGGCATCCCATGGGTCTAAGTAGCGGGAGGCATTGGCCTTGCATGCACCAGGATCGTAGAGGGCTTTCTTGCAGGGTTGGGGACTCGACCACTCGGGATCACGGGCTAGGCCCAGGCAGAGGCCCTGCAGACATGCACTGCAGGAATCAAGTTCACCGGGGTTTTCCCGGCCAGTTCTCAAGAGCTTTCTGCCAAAATTGATATTGATTTGTACAGAAAGCTCACAAGAATTTGCTGGCATTGGGTGGCAATTCAGTGCGCACTGGCATCCGTGGTCCAGAGCACTTTCTCCCTAGGTGTGTGATGTGGCTATTGGGGAACATGAGCTGGGCCCATGTGGCTCCCCCGAGAGCCCTGGTGCAGGGAGCTTTCCAGGGGCAGAGTTAAGCAGGGGGTACGAATGGGCATCAACCTCTGTGTTTCTGGCCCAGTGTTGAGCCGAATGTGGATGGCCTCATGGGGGGCATGCCTTTTTCTCCCGCTCTGAGGGTTGTTCGAAGCTGCAAATGGCATGGTTTCTGTCTCTGTGGCAGGTGAAGTCATGGGGTGTGGTTCAGGTGTACCCTATCTGGAGGACTCGAGAGACAGGCCCCTGGGAACAGAAGGTTGAAAACCCAAATGCGTGTTATGGTGAGGGCCTAGGGGCATGGCAAGTCTGATCCCCCAGTGTTGGTTTGGACACCACGGGGGGCTGAGTAGCTGGAGGCACTGACATCGCATGCGCCCGGGTCTTAGAGGGCTTTTTCGCAGGGTTCTGACCCTGACCAGACCCCCGGCCAGGGCCAGGTGGCAGGCTTGTGGACCCATGTTGCTGGTAGCGAGTTCACCAGGGGTTTTCCAGCCAATTCTCATGAGCTATTTGCCCAAATAGATATAGATTTAGGAAGAAATGTGGTGAGAATTGTTTGGTGTTGGGTGGCAATTCAGGCCATGCTGGCACGCGCGGTCTTGAGTGCTTTCTTGCCAGGTGCTTATCCTGGCCATCTGGGAACACAGGCCAGGCTCCCACGAGGGCCCCCGTGCAAGAGAGCTTTCCGGGGGCAGAGTTGAGGTAGGTGTTCTGGCTGAGCGTCAGCCTCTGTGCTTGTGGTCTGGCGAGGAGCCGATGATCGGGGTTGCCTCGGGGGAGCATGCAGGTTTCTCCCAGTCTGAGGATTTTGTGCAGCTTCAAATGGCACCGTTTCCTCCTGTGTGGCAGGCGGAGGCATGGGGTGTGGCTCAGGGGTCTATAATTCAGGGGGCTTGTTGACCAGGTCCCTCAGAATGGAAGCCTGAAAACCCAAACAAGGGTTAGTGTTAGGGCCTAGGGGCATGGCATGACCGATCTCCTGGCACCGAAGCGGTCTCCCCTCAGGGCTTAGTTCAGGACACACATCCAGTGGTGTGGCAGAATTCGGCTTATGGCCAGGGGGACTGTCATGGTTGGGGTGGCTTAAAGGGGGGCATGCAGCTTTCTCCCTCTCCAAGGGCTCAGAGCAACTCCAAATGGTACAGTTTCATACTGCATGGCTGGCAGAGTCCGGTAGTGTCACTCAGAGGACATTATTCTGTGGGGCTTCGGAGCCAAGCCCCTCAGAATGGAGGCCTAAAACCAAACTAGTGTTAGGGTTAGGGCCTAGGGGCAATACAGATCCAATCTGCCAGCGCTAAGACAGGTTCCCATCAGGGCTGAGTTGAAGGCATGCATCTGGTGCCAGGCAGAATCGGACTTTATGGCCAGGGGGTATGCTGATGGTGGGAGTGGCTTTAGGGGGCATGCAGGTTTCTCCTCCTCTGAGGGTTTGGAGCAGCTCCATACCACAAGGTTTCCTCCTGTGTGGTGGGTGGAGTCCTGGGTTCTCGCTCAGGGATCCTTAATGCAGGGGGCCTTGGGAGCCTGGCCTCTTTGGATGGAAGCCTGAAAAACCAAACTAGGGTTAGGTTAGGGCCTAGGGGCATGGCAGGGTCGATCTGCCGGTCTTGAGACTGGCTCCCTGGTACCTAGTTGAGGGTGGATTTCAGGCGGTGTATTTTAGTTCTGGTTTGTGTCTAGGGGTTGCACAAATTGCTGGGGTGGCCCAGGTCATATAGTTTTCTCCCTCTCTTAGTTTTCTGTACAGCTCCAAATGGCACAATTTCACCCTAGGCAGCTGGCAATGTGCCGGTGTGAGTCTCAGGCATCCCCAACCTGACTGTCTTGGGAGCCAGCCTCCTGGGCACAGAAGCCTGTACACCTCACCTAGGATTAGGCTTAAGGCCTGGGGGCATATCAGGCCCAATCGGACAGCACTGAGGCGGGCACCCCTCAGGGCTGAGTTGGGGGTATGTGTCTGGTGGCCTGGCAGAATCTGGCTTCATGGCCGGGGAGGGGGGCGCCAAAGGTGGAGGTGGCTTTATCGGTGTATGCAGGTTTCTCCTGCTCTGTGGGTTTTGTGAAGCTCCTAACGGCACAGTTTCTTCCTGGGTGGCAGCCAGAGTCCTGCACTGTGTCTCAGGTGTCGCCAAACTGGAGGGCTTGGGGCCAGGTCTCTGGGGACAGAAGCCTGAAAAGCGAACATAGGATTAGGGTTAGTGCCCAGGGCCATGGAAGGCCCAATCTGCCATTGCTGAGGCATGATCCCCCATGGGCTGAGTCAAGGAGGGGGGTCAAGGAGTACGTCAATCTCTGGGTTTTGTTGCCATGTGGGCCATCAGAGGTGAGGGTGGCCTCTGGAATGCATGTGGGTTTCTCCTGGTCTGAGGGTTCTGGGCAGCTCCGAATGGCATGATTTTCTCTGGGATGGTAGGCGGAGTCCTTGGTTGTGGCTCAGGGCGTCCCAATCTCCAGGGATTGTTGGCCATGTCTCTGGGCACGGAAGCCTGAAAACACAACCTAGAGTTTGGGTTAGGGGCTAGAGGTATCCAGGTCCTACCTCCTGGTGCTGAGGCTGGATGCCGAGGGGCTGAGTCGAACATGGGGGTCAGGAAGCACATCAGGCTGTGAGTTTGTGACTGCGGAGACCGTCGAAGTTAGGGGTGTCCTCAGGGAGTCGTGTGAGTTTGTTCCATTCTGAGGGTTCTGCGCAGCTTCAGAAGATAGTTTCCTCCTGGGTGGCAGGTGGGTTCCTGGGGTGTGACCCAGAGGTCCCCAATCTGCAGGGACAGTGCCAGTGTGGCTTTAGACCTGTGGAGGGTTTGGGAGCTGCCTTAGGAGTCTGGGGAACGCCCAGCAGTGCCAGTTCACGCCCCTGGAGGGAGTGGTGAGCCCTGGTGCCAGAGATCCTGGAAGGCATGGCAATGCTGCTTGCCACCACTGGAGGCAGTGGCGAGCTGCCATTGGAAACACACTGGAAGAGGAGTCAGAGCAGCCTGCTGGCTCTGAGGGCAGTGGGGAGGTGCTTGGTGAGAGACCCTGAAACATGAGGCAATACAGCTTGTTTTTACAGGAGGGAGTGGTGAGCTGTATAGCCTCTGTTTCTCCAGGCTGAAGAGTGGTCATAAGAAACGCTGGAGCCGGGCCCCCACTCAGCATTGTGCCCTGTTTCCCCAGGTTTGTTGGTAATCTGCTGTTGGGATGGTTCAGGAGGGTCCGCCCAGTTGGGCTCTGGAGCCGGGGGAAACCAAACCCCACTCATGGTGCATTTGGTACCGAGGAGTTGAGTGCTTGGAAGAGCATGTTTCTTTCTCCACAAAGGACAAGGGCATTGGTCGGCTTTAGAAGGAAGTGAATGACCACTTAAGAAACAAGCATGTGTCTCTCCTTCCTCCAGGAATCGGAGCAGGTGTGCAGACTTTAGGTGGGAGACGCCTGCTTATCCGCACCTGTCAACCCTTCTTCACTCTGTCTCCATGGAGACCTGAAATTTGGAAATCAGCTTCTGGGTCCGTCATGCAGCTTGTCCCAGGATGTCAGTGTTCAGAGAAAACAGCAGACCCATGGGGCACAATGTCACATCCATGCCAGGATGGGAGGTAAAAACTCTCTTTCGCCCCAAACCTCCTGGGATTTTCTCTTGTCTCCAGTGGAGCTCACAATTGGCACACTGAACCAGCTGTAAGCAATCTAGTGTGGGTGACAGAGTTCAGAGATTCTCCGCAGGGAGCACCTGGCAGGGATCTCATTTTCTCTGCTTCTTTCTGGCTTACAAAGGTATTTGGAACATCTTTTTCCTAGGCAATCCCTTGGATTCTAAAGGGAAGATGAGATTGACTTGGTGTGTGTTTTGAACATAGAAAGTATTCCTTCATCTAAGTGTTTATTCCACTGGGCCTAGGCTGTGGCCGGCATCTAGAGTGAGGTGGCTGTTTGTGGTCAGATAGAGACTTGGATGATGGCTTCTTCTTTGTCCAAGGTGATGGATCCTAATGGATTCGTCTTTGCATCCAACGAGTTCCAATAGGGCCGAGGAAAATTTCAAAATGATTCCAAGGAGCCTTGGACAATTTAAAAGCGTTGCTTATATTCATAGGTTCACTCAAAGGACTATATATGGTTGGACAAGCCGTATGTTCTATGCCGTTTCATAGGTGGTGAAGTCAGAAGGAGAGTCTTTGGGATTTCCCTGGATAAATGTATTCTGGTGGCTTCAAGGGACTTGGCATCAGGAACCCTGGGGTGAATTTCTGTGGCTGCTTGCCTGAAGCTCAGTGAGTCAGGTGATCCCACCGGTTTTACATTGGCTCCATAGGAAATTTCTGGCAGGGAATGTTCTGCTTAAAGTGAAACCGTCGGGGACATATGGGTGGCTCAGTGGGTTAAGCTCCTCCCTTCGGCTCAGGGCATGATCCCAGGGTTCTGGGATGGAACCCCGCATTGGGCTCTCTGCTCAGCAGGGAGCCTGCTTTGCCCACTCTCTCTGCCTGCCTCTCTGCCTACTTCTGATCTCTGTCTGTCAAATAAATAAATAACATCTTAAAAAAAATAAAAACAAAAACGGAACCCTCCTACACTGTTGTTGGGCATGCGGTTTGTTGCAGCCACTCTGGAAAATAATATGGTGTGTTCCAAAAGCTAAGAACTGAACAACCCTAGGATC
>JAHRIG010000425.1:0-186565 GCA_020311275.1 Eira barbara
ATATCCTCTAACTGCTCTTATTCATACCATGATAAGTGTGTTGAAGGTGCAGGGCCTTAGCCCTAGAGCCAGCCACTAGAAATCTCCCTCAAAGTATGATGCTGATGCATTAATCCACTTCAACTGGGCTTTCTTAATCTTATTCTTAAAGTTAGGAGACCTTCTGAAATGACCTGATGTTTTCCAAATATGCCATGTTTTTGATGCTGTGCCCACTTATTCTGTTTTAAATCTCTTAGAAATCTTTACTCACCCATGAACAAGTATGGATGTTAAATTGTTCTTGGTGGTAGTTATGGTCTAGGATGTCGCAGTAGCACTTTTTATCTTTTACCATTTTTTTAAAAAAGTTATTGAAATACAATTGACCACAGTGTTATATTAGTTTCAGGTATGCAGCATACTGATTTGACAATTCCTACATTATTCAGTGATTACCACAGTAAGTGATGTCATCATCTGTCACCAAGAATCTATATAGTGTCACATTTTTGCAAGTTTGTGCTTTCTGATGGTGGTTTTTCTATCTAAAATGGCCTCTTAACCATAGTGCCCAAGTGCTCTCTGGTGTCCCAGAGTGTAACTCAAGTATGAGTTACAGTGCTTTTGACAGATGATTCTTAAAAAGATACCTCTGTAGTATATGTGAGCTGAAACAAAAAGGCTGGCTATCACCTTGTTCGACCTCAACTGAGAATGTCCACATTGGGCAATTCAAAGTTTTCACTGCTATGTGAGTGTCCACAAATGACTACAAGAGCACCGGAAGTATTGATTTTGGAATTTCAAATAAATTGTTGTGAGTAGGCCAATTCATAGATATGAAATCTACAAATAATGAGGATCCACTAAATTTCTCTGAAGCACACATTCTACGCAGAAGAAACCACCCCTCGACTATCAAAGGATCAGGATCCTACGGATTATATCATATGCCAACACCATAACTGAAGTATAAACTAATCTTTCCCTCCAAAAAACAGAAAATACTTAGGGGGCACCTAGGTGGCTTAATGGGTTAAGCCTCTGCCTGTGGCTCAGCTCATGATCTCAGGGTCCTGGGATCAAGCCCTGTGTCAGGCTCTCTGCTCAACAGGGAGCCTGCTTCCCCCCTCTCTCTGCCTGCCTCTCTCTCTATCCACTTGTGATCTCTCTGTGTATCTGTCAAATAAATAAATAAAATCTTAAAAAAAAAAGAAAATGCTTAGAACTAAATTGGGATAAAATAATAGGATTCAAGATGTGTGATATAGCTAAAACAGTGGATAATAAGAATTTTGAGGCTTTGAAAGATTTTATCAAAAAAGAAGAGTGAAATTTAATGAGTTAATGATAAATCTGAAGTTTGAAAAGGAACAAGAGAAACGATCTAAAGAAAATAAAAGTAAAGAGATCATAAATTCATAAAGTAGAAACAAGAATGAAAAAATGAAAATACCATTATTTAGATCAATATTGCCAAAAATTAATAGACACACCTCGGTAAAACTGATCCTGAAATAAGGCAAAAGAAACTCTAAGGAATGAAAAGTGTCCATAATATGTTATTATAAAGTTAGCTAGAGAATAATATATTTATATTTTGCCCATAAAATTTAAACAGATACAAAATAAACATACTCCTCAAGGAGAAATAGAAAGCTTAAAAAGTCCTAAAATTAAAAAAACAAAAACAAAAACAAAAAACACTCCATCAGGAAACAACAGTCTTCCTAGAATAAAAACATTTTGGAATGATTTTATAGGTGATTTCCACCAAAATATAAGGAATAAATCAGTTCAGTTTTATACAAAATCTTATTTAAAACAGTGGGAAAAAAAAACAACTGAAAAATTCCCATCTAATTTTATAATGTTAAATAACCTTTATAATTGTAATAACCAAATCTGGACAAAGAATAACTTAAGTAAAATACCAAGAAATAATTTGAATAAATAAAATAAAATACCAATCCACTCTTTCCCCTTTAGAAAATTAGAATTCTGTTTACCTTTACCTCTTATATATGCTAGGACTCCTTCTCTACTTTAGAGTTCACTAGTATTGATACAATGATTTTCTGGCAAGATTTCTGAGTCTCCTGGTTTTAATCCACTGGGGAACTTGAACTCACTGGGAGTGGCCGATGATTTATTACAATCTCTATATCTACCTCACCCATTTTATTCAATCCTTTTCAACATGGAGATAATTTTCCCTGAAAAGGAAGAAGTAAAACAGGAATTGCACTCTATTCTTTTTTTTGTTATCCATTAACATTACACCATCATTCTTAAGTCAATGCCTGTAATGATGATGATGATGATGATTAATAACCCATAACATAATAAATTCCAAATGTGATCACATACTGGGCATGGAATACTTATTGCAAATTAACAAAGAATTATCCTGGATAAAACTTGAACCAAAACCAAATAGGACAGATGGTTTCACTCATTTATTCAAAAACTCTTTATTGATTATCTGTTCATGTCAGGAATTATGCTAAGCACTATGGACAAAAAGTTATATGGTCCTGACCTAGAAGAGTTCACAATTTGGGAGGTGGGAAGGGATGGGATGCGGAGTTGGAGAGGTGGGATAATCATTAGGCATTTTAATACTAGAAAAGAAAGTGGTGATTGTCAGGAGGCAGAATGAACCATATAAAAGGGTTTATTTTCCTTCATTGTAGACCAGGGAGTACTGTACAGAGAATATGTCTTAATTTTAACGGAACAGCCTGGTTCCTTCTTTCTTAACATGGCTCCTCAGTTAAATATTCTGGTGGGCAACACTGAAAAACATGGATTGACTGATAGCGCAGGGAGGTAAAATTTAGAGTTGATTCCATTTCAAAAGGGTAATTAATAACTAGGTATTTACATGAAAGGGTGTCTTTCATGGTGCTATGAGGTCCTGTTCATGACTGTCCTCTTCAGTAAACTTAGAGAAGATATGGAAGGAATGCTCATTGAATCTACAGAAGAGGCAAACCTTATGGGAGGAGCTAGGGTCCGCAAGGGCGCTTAGATTTCAAGCTATGCTAAAACGTTAAAACAATGTGCTTAGAGCAGATGAAATATTATACAGAAAAAAACACATATAAATTTGATTACGTGTTACAGGAAGAAGAGGAATAAACAGTGGTTCATAGGGCAAAATCTGTACATTTTAGTTGACCACGAGTTCAGTTTTAGCCAGTGGTTTGATATAGCTAGTAATTAGTGAATGCATTTGTATGCTATGCTAGGAAAGTATATCATGAAAATATGCTTGTACATACTGCTTATTTAGCAAATACCAAGCTATATTCAAATGATTTGTTTAGTGTTTTTCCCATTAGATTGTGAAATATTTGAACATGGGGACTGTAAATTGTTTATTTATATATTTCCAGGATTTAGCTCAATTCTTGGAATGTAGCAATTGTTCAGGAAATGGCTGCTGAATGACTAATAAATAATTATGTGTAGAGGCTTCCAGGAGTATTTTAATGCAAGTCACTCATTTTATCATCCCAATACACCTATTAAAGAAATTTTCTTATTATTTCCATTTTATAGACAAGGAACCTGAGGCTTCAGTACGTGGTTTATGAAATAAGGGGTATAGAAAATCAATACAAAAAACATTAAAAATCTCAGTATAGAACGTAGTTCCAAACTTTCCTTTCAATTTTTTTTTCAAGAAAGAACTTGTCCAAGGTCACATGCCTATGGCTGGTAGAGTGAGGGTTATGTAGTGTCTACATAATGGTATAGTATGCGACTGCATAGCCTAGAGCATAGTAAGCTCCAAGGGTTAATGGAGATACTTGCCATTCTCTCCCCCCTTTTTCCTTCCCTCCATTTCCTTACCTTTTATTAAAAAATGATTTAAATTGGTATAAAAAATAACTGCAATAAAATGGGAAAAAATCTAGCTAAGAGGAAAGAAGGGTAGGTAAATAAGTTGGAGCCATGGTAAGTCTAGGACACAAAACACATATAATGAGGTCCTTTCCCCATGAACTTCTTTGTGAGTAACTATCTTTGTAGATGCATTCTTTTACATTCTATTGCATTTTTGACTACATGATGCATTTAACACACAATGATGGACTTCTAATAATTTTATGGGGACAACTTTTACTCCTCAGCAAGATTGTATATGTCTAGACGTAAGGACCTGGTGATATTAAGTTAAATATTAATTTGACCCCTTAGATTCCTAGTAGATTCTGTACAAGTAACCACTGCATTCAAAGACTTTTCAATTATTGGGATTGATACATACTTCTGGATTTTTCTCACACCCCTTTTTCCTTTCTTCCTCTTTTTCTTTCTGGAACACCAAGCAGAATTAACTGTTTTTCCCCAGTGTTCCTGAAAATGGCAATTTTCTTTATATTTCTACTCTATAACTTTGACCTATTGTTTAAATGTTGCCACCTGTAGATTGTGATCTATTTCTGTACATTACTTAAGCTCATTTTCCACTCTGAAGTCACTTACTAGTAAGAGTTAAGATTCAGTAAATAAATATGGGAAGGAAGGAAAGAAGAAAGGAAAAGAGGAATTTTTTTTTCTTTCTTTTGTCCATTTGACTGCTGGTCATTACCAGAAAGACAGTAGGATAAAATACCTAGATGAAATACTACATCATTAAAGAGTCTTAATGAGGAGAAAATAGTTGAAATTACTTGCTCTAATGAGATTTTGGACTTTGTCTTTTGCTTTTTTATGCTCCGTTTCTATGAATAAAGAGCCTAGTAGTTATAAGTCTGACACATGCTATTTGGATTCAGATGCTAGCACTACTACAGCATAGCTGTATGACCTTGGGCAAGGAATTTCTTTCTCTGTGCCCCACCCTCATCATATATAGAAAGGGTTTAATAAAAATACTTACCTAGTAGTGTTGTAGTTTGAATTGACTAAATTTGTATAGCTAGACATAATTTAGAGTAGTGCCTGAAACATGTATATAGTACTTGGGAAGTGTTTGCTACTATTATGATCCCTGCTTTTGTAAGACTGTATTTCTTGTCTGGTATTGCACAGTTTGGAGTGCCAACTACTACTGAAGTATGAGTTGCGCTTTTAGTAGTTGAAACACTCCAGGACTCACTTTTCCAGGGCACTCTATTTCCCAGAACAATGCTGGCTACAAAAGCAATGCTCACAGAAGATAATGAAGTACCATATTATTGCAAAATCAAGAATGTATAACCCCCAGAAACACCCAAAGAAATGTGGTTTAGGTTTTTCCTGTGCTCGAGAGCATTATTGATATGAGGCAGGCTAAGTTCCAACTAATGGGTGGCCCTAGCACTGGAGAGGAGATCCTGGGAATGGGAGGATGGTCCCTCAGTTGTGATATTCCTGACAGCTGGACTTAGGAGCTGGCTCCAGGATGAGTCCAAGTTTACAAATTCCTTCAATTAGGGGTGCAAAAACAATGAATAATGTTACGCTGAAAAGAAAAAAAAAGTCTCTCACTAGCGTGCTAATATTGACCTTTCTTTCTAATTCCTGCTTTTAATAAAAATAAATACATTCAAGAAAAAATAAAAATAAAAGACATGGAACAGGCACAACTGAAGCCAGCCGCATTTTTATTCTTAGAGTAAGAGCTTTACATGGCATAGTCATTTGAAATTGCCAAATATTCTTTCCAATACATTATCTGATTAATCCTCATGTCAGAAATAAAGGGCAGATATCTTTATTAAAAATGTGTAATATAAAAATAAGTATTAAGGGGAAGATACAAATTCACTTATCACTTCCAAAGTCATTTCTAATCTTTCTTTTCCTACCCATTGGAGTTCAGTTTTCTTAAGGAGATAACACCCTGGGTCCAGAAGTAAGTAAACAAATTTGGGGAAATAGAATTATTTAAAGGATCTTCTTGGGGGTCTTCTGGGTAATATGATCATTAGTAATATCAGAAACACGGCTCAAATGTTTGAATTTGACTATATACCTTCAACCTGTCCAGAAAGTCATGAGAGACACAACTCTTCCAACCCTATGGTTTACTGCTTCAACTCTATTCTATGGTTTACTGCTTCAACTCTATCCTAAACTCTGATTAGAGTCTACTCCAGATTCATACTTACCCAAGCTGTCCTGCTTTCCTCAATCTAGATACTCCCAGTAGGAAGTGGTAGCTGATGGTCAAATAGGGCAGTTAAATTCAGTTCAACATTTTATTTATCGAGCATCTAATAATACAAATTACATGAATGTGCAAATCTATGTGAATGTACTAGGTTCGGGATTGGAGATACAAAGACATTAAGGTATTCCTGCCTTCAAAAAGCTTCCAAATTAATGAGATACCCTTACATAAAATTATGTATAAGGGCTAGGCTGTGGGGTGTCTAACAAGAGGCAGTAAAAAAAAGGGGGGGGATTATGTGGGCACAGAAGAAAATATCATGTTGATCATCAGTGGCGAGAGTGGACATCCTTGTCATTATGAAGTTGAGGAATGTTCTCTTTATCCCTGTACTTTGATGGGTTTTAATCAGGAACACATGCAGAAAACTTCCAGACTCTTTCCATGAAGCCCACATTACTCTGATCTGCACCCAGGGAAAGATCCCATTCAAAAGGACAGTTTCAGACCAAAATTCCTGATGAAATGAAGGCCAAGATTTTCAACAACATCCTAGCTAATAGGATCCAAGAGTACATTAAAAACATTATCTACCATGACCACTTGGGATTTAACCCTGGGACACAAGGGTGGTTCCACATTTGCAAATCAATCAATATGACAGACAAATCGATAAGAGAAGAGAGAAGAATCACAAGTTCCTCTCAATTAATGCATCAAGTGCATTTCACAAGATCTATTTGCATTCTTTAGTGCTTTATTTTTCTATTTTAACTTTTTACTATTTTTGATGTTTATTTTTACCTATAAGTTATGTACATGTACATTTTTCTAGTCCTTTTCATTAAATTGTTTTATATTTGTAAGATTTCATTTTTTTTCTCCTTTTTTTTCCTTTTCTCCTTAATTTGGCATCTAGTTTCCTTTAATGAACAGTTCCAAACACATACTGAGTCTGGTTTTTTGGTATTCTTTTGTTATTTGTTTTGGTTTCCATTTTTTGGTTATTCTTGTTTTTTCTGCTCTCATCCTTTTTTATGGCTGCTTTTGCTTTCATAATTATTTTCTGGGCGAAATGAGGAGATGGAGAATTCACCGCAAAAGAATGAACTGACTTCCAGGGATTGAAACAATATGGATATAAGTAAGATCTCTGCACTAGAATTGAAAACAATGATTTTAAGGATAGTAACAGGGCTGAAAACAAGCATACAAGGCCCTAGAGAATCCCTTACTGTAGACATAAAAGAAATAATATCTACTCAGGTCCACTTTGAAAGTGCTATTACTGAGACGTAGTTCAAGTGGAGGCTAACCAAAGGTGACGAATGAAGGAGAAGTATGAATCAGTGGTATAGAAGATTAAAGGATGGAAAAATAAAAATGCTGAAAAAATGAGAGAAACAAAGCTATTGGATCATGAAGGGAGACTTTGAGTGCTTGGGAATTCCATGAACAGAAATGATATCCTTATTAGTGGGATCCCAGAAGCTGAGGGCCAGGAGAAAGGGGCAGAAGGTTTAATTCAACAAATTATAGCTAGCTTCCCTAATCTGGGGAAGGATACTGGCATTCAAGCCCAGGAGGCACAGAGAATACCCCTCAAAATCAGTAAAAATTAGTCAACACATAGAAATATAATCCTGAAGTTTGAAATTCAAAGACAACTAGAAAATCCTCAAAAGAAGCTTGGGACAAGAGGTCCTTCACCTCCAAGGGTAGGTACATGAGGCTGGCAGCAGACCTGTCCACAGAGACTTACCAGGGCAGGAAGGACGGGTAGGATATACTCAATGTGCTATATGAGGAAAAAGAACATGCAGCCACAAAGAGTGTATACCCCAAGGCTATCATTCGGAATGAAGGGAGAGATAGAGAGTGTCCAGGACAAACAAAAAAGAAAGGAATTTCTGAAAAATAAACACTCCCTGCAAGAAATATTAAAGGAGATCCTTTGAGTAGAGAGAGAGGGAGCCCGAATTTAAAAAAAAAGAGAAGAAAAGAAAGAAAAAGAAAAAAGAGTACACAGATGAGGTAAAGAAACAGTGACATTTCACGTTCTAAATGGCACTAACATCATACCTTTCAATAATTATTCAGACTGTAAAAAGACAAAATGCTCCTACCGGAAGACATAGGGTATCAGAATGGAATGAAACAAACCAAAAGGAAACAAGAAGACCCTTCGATGTGGTCTGTACAAGAGACTCCTTTCAGTAAAAAGACTCTTCCAGATTCAACATGAGGGTTGGAGAACCATTTATAATGGTAGTCTACATTAAAAGAGCATTGGAGTAGCCACCCTTATATCAGATATAGAGATTGTAAACCAAAAATGTAATAAGAGGTAAAGGAAGACCCTATATCATAATAAAGGTGTCTCTGCAATAAGAAGATCTATCGATTGCAATTGTTGATGCCCCTATCCTGAGAGTAGACCAAAATATAAACTGATTAATAACTAAATTAAATACACACTTTGATAAAACTATATGAAGAGCGGGGTACTTTAACACCCCACTCACAGCAAGGGACATGTTGTCTAAGCAGATTGCCAAGGAAAAAAGGACTTTAAGTGACATTTTGGACCATATGAACTTCACAGAGATGTTCAAAGCATTTCACCCTAAAGCAAGGGAGTATACCTCCTTCTCAAGTGCACAAGGAACATTCTCCATAATAGATCATGTACCAAGTAAAAAATCAGTTCTCCTCTGGTTCACAAAGATTGAGATCATACCCATGCATTTCTCAGACCACATGGCATAGATACCCAAAGTCAACCAACAAGGAAACATGTAGAAGGGCCACAAATACATGGAAGCCAAAGAACATCATACTAACAAATGAATGGGACAACCGGGAAACTAAGAAGACTATTTGAAATACTTGGAAGGGAATGAAAATAAAACCACGACAGTGCAAAAGCTTCAGGATTCAGCAAAGTCTGTCCTAAGAGGGAAGTGTACAGCAGTACAGGCCTTCTTTTAGAAAGAAAACAAGTCCGAAATACATAATGTAACATAAAGGAGCAGGAAAAATGACAGTAAAGAAAGCCAAAATCTAACAGATGGAGAGAAATGATAAAGATTAAAGAACTACACAATACAGATGTTAAAAATATATTATCATTGAAACAAAGAGCTGGTTCTTTGAAAGAATTAACAAGATTGAGAACCCCTAGTCAGACTTATCAAAAAGAGAGAAAGCACACAAAATCAGGGATGGAAGAGGAGAGTTCAAAACCAACCCCATAGAAATAGAAACAATTGTAGGAGAATATGATGACCAATTTTGTGCCAACAAACCTTCCAAAGTCATTCTAAGAGGCCAGCATAACCTGGATCCCCAGAGCAGATGAATACTCCACCAGAAAGGAGCATTGTAGGCCAATATCCCTGATGAATATAGGCATAGAACTTCTCACAAACATACTAGCCAAGAAGATCCAAGAGTACATTAGAAGCATTATTCAACACGACCAAGATGGATTAAGTCCTGGTCTGCAGGAATGCTTCAATATCTGCTAACCCATCCGTGTGATACACATTAATATAAGAATGAACAATAACCATATGATGCTCTCCATAGATGGTGAAATGGCACATGAAAAAATATAGCATCTTTCTTGAAAAGTTCCCATTGTGTGTTGGAATAGAGGGAAAACACCTCAATATCCTAAGTCACAGAGGAAAGGATGAGAGGTAATATCATTTTCCATGAGAAAACACTACGAGCTTTTCCCCTAAGGTCAGAAACATAATGGTAATGTCCTCTCTCACCACTGTTGTTCCACATTGTACTGGAAATCCTAGCCTCAACAATCAGACAACAAAAGGAAATGAAAGGCGGCCGAATCAGCAATGAAGGAATTGACATTTTCATTCTTCTGTCCTCATGAGAAGAAATGATGCTGGGTGTAGAACACCAAAACAGTTCCACCAAACATGACAAGAAAGGACAGAGGAATCCAGCAAAGCCATGGGATATGACATCAATGTATATTGTATTGTACTTGTAATTAGACTGTAGTGTATTTCTATACAGTCACAATGAAGCGGCAGAAAGAGATATCAAGAAATTGATCCAACTGACAATCATATAAAAACCTCAAAGATACAAGGCATAAACCTAACAAAGCAGTCAAGAGATGGACTTTGAAAACTATAGGACACTTATGAAAGAAATGGAGGAAGACGCATACACAGGGGAAAACATTCCATGCTCATGGATTGGAAGATAATTTTTGTTAAAACATCTATATTACCCAAACATTCTAGACATTTAGTGGAATCTCTTTCAAAATACTGTCAGCATTTTTCACAAAGCTGGAGAAATAACCCTCAAGTTTTATGGAATCAGAAAAGACTGTGAAGAGCTAGAGGGACACCGAAAAACGAAACCAAACCTGGGGCATCACAATGCCTGACTTCAAGGTGCATTACAAAGCTGTAGTCAGCACAACAATATGTTATGTGCACAAAAATAGACGCAAAGATCCATGGAACTGAATTGACAGCCCAGAAATGGACCCTCAACTCGATGGTCAACCAATCATCAACTAAGGAGGAAGGAATTGCCAATGGAAAAAGAAAGACATTCTCTTCAACAAGTGGTGTTGGAAAAATTGGACGGACCCATTCAGAGGAATGAAACTGGAACATTCTTCTAGGACATACACAAGTTAAACACTAAATGGATGATATACCTAAATTTGAGACGTGACTACATCAAAATCCAAGAGCAGAACATAGGCAGCAACCACTTTGGGCTCACCTGCAGAAACTTCTTGATAGATAAATATTTGGAGCAAGGGAAAGACAACCAATAATGAACTATTGAGACTTCCTCAAGATGAAAAGCTTTTGCACAGCCAAGGGAACAGTCAACAAGACTAGAAGAAAAGCCATGACAAGGGAGAAGATAATTGCAAATAATTTCTCAGATAAAGGGCTAGTATCCAAAACCTATAAAGAACTTCTCAAACTCAACAACAACAACAGCAACAGCAACAACGACAATAATCATAATCAACTCAAGAAATAGGCATAAGACTAGAACAGACATTTCCCAGGGAAGATGTACAAATGGCCTAAATACAGATGAGAAAATGCTCAACATCGTGTATTATGAGGGAAATCCCAATCAAAACCAGAGTGAGATATCAACTCACACATGTCAGAGTGGCTAAAATTAACAAGTAAGGAAACAACAGATGTTGGCAGTGGTGCAGAGAAAGGGGAGTCCTCTTACTGAATGGTGGGAATGCAAACTGGTGCAGCCACACTGGAAAATAGAGTAGAGGATCCGCAAAATTTAAAAACAGAACCACCTTACAACTGAGGGGTTGCCCAATTACCTATCCAATGGATACAGCCTACTTATTCCAGTAGGCACCTACACCCCAAAGTTTATAGCAGAAATGTCCACAGTTGCCAAAATATGGACAAGTCCCAGGTGTCCATTGACAGATGTTTGGATCATATGTAACCGATGAATTACTAAAGTCTACCCCTGAAACTTAAAATACACAATATGTAAACTAATTTGAATTTAAATTAAAAACGATAAAGTCCCAAAAGTTTGTTTTCACACTGGTTTCTTTTGCCTTTGGAGACATGTCTTGAAAGAAGTTGTTGCGGCTGATGTTGAAGAGGTTAATGCCTATGTTTTCCTCTAGGATTTTGATAGATTCCTGTCTTACATGGAGGTCTTTCATCCATTTCAAGTTTATCTTTGTGTATGGTGTGAGAGAATGGTCTAGTGTCATTCTTCTATACATAGCTGTCTAATTGTCCAAGCACCATTTATTGAAGAGACTCTTTTTTTCCACTGGATATTTTTTCCTGCTTTGTCAACGATGATTTGTGGGTCCATATCTGGCCTCTCTACTCTGTTCCATTGGTCTATGTGTCTGTTTTTCTCCAATACCATGCTGTCTTGTTGATCACAGCTTTATATTAAAGCTTGAAATCAGGCAACGTGATGCACCCAGCTTTGGTTTTCTAATTGAATATTTCCTTAATGATTTGGCCTCTTTCCTGGTTCCAAACTAATATTAGGATTGTTTGTTCCAGCACTTTGAAGAAGGCAACTGGAATTTTGATCGGGAGGGCATTGAAAGTCTAGATTGCTCTGGACAGTATAGACATTTTAACAATGTTTATTCTTCTGATCCATGAGCATGGAAGGTTTTTCCAATTTTTGTGTCTTTTTCAATTTCTTTCATGAGTGTTCTGTAGTTCCTTAAGAAACAGACCCTTTACCTCTTTCATTAGGGTTATTCCAAGGTATCTGATGGTTCTTGGGAAAGGAAACAGAAGCAAAAATGAAATTTTGGGACTTCGTCAATACCAAAAGTTTCTGCACAGCAAAGGAAAGGGACAAAAAAACAAAGAGGCAAGCCACAGAATGAGAGAAAATATTCGCAAATGACTCTTCAGAAAATGGCCTGATTTCCAAGATCTATAGAGAACTCCATAAACTCAACACCCAAAAAACAGATAATCATATCAAAAATGGGAAGACATCATGAACAGGCACTTCCCCAAAGAAGACCTACACATGGCCTAGTAACACATGAAAAAAAAAGTTCATTGTCACTAGCCATCAGGAAAATTCAAATAAAAAGCATACTGAGTGGCACCTGAGTGGCTCAGTGGGTTAAGTCTCTGCCTTCGGCTCAGGTCGTGGTTGCTGGGGCCTGAGATGGACCCCACATTAGCTCTCTGCTTGGCGTGGAGCTTGCATCTCCCTCTCTCTCTCTGACTTTCTCCATGCCTACTTGAGATCTCTGTGTGTGTGTGTGTGTGTGTGTGTGTGTGTGCACGTGTGTCAAATAAATAAATAAATAAATAAAATCTTAAAACAACAAGAACAATAACATTGAGATACTACCTTAAACCAGTAAAAATGTCCAATATCAATAGGGCAGGAAACAAGGGATGGAGGGGATGTGGAGAATGAGGAACCCTCTTAAATTGTTGGTAGGATGCAAGTTTGTGCTGCCGCATTGGCAAACAGCATGGAGATCCCTCAAAAAAATTACAAATAGAGCTATCCTATGAGCCTGCTATTGCACTACAGGGTATTTACCCCGAAGATACAGATGTGGAGAAAAGAAGGGCCATCTGTACCCCAATGTACGTAGCAGAAAAAATACTATCTAGCCATGAGAAAAATGCAAATGATAACCTGACTGAGTTGTCAGTACTAGCCGCCTTTTAAAATAGCTGGTTAATATAAAACACAGTACAAATATCAAATGTTGAAAAGAGCGAGCTCTCCTACATTGAAGGTGGAAAGGTCAATGGAAGAAGATCTGGTAAGGCTATGTGATGGGCTCTACAGAAACAAAATCTAAACTCGGTAACCTAGCAAGCACTTTCCTGAACTCAAAGAATGAAAATTTGAGATGCCATGAAAATTTGAGATGCACAATTTTTCACTACAGATTCATTTGTAACTGCTGAAAAGAATGGAAGCAGCCAAAATGGGTGACGGTTGCCTCCGTGAAGGGACCTCCTGAAATATCTGCAGCTTCTGGGAATCTAGACATCTACCTCTCTACCTCCCCCTTCCTATCTGTAGTAGTGCTCCACATGTCAGCACACCCCTACGGCTAATAATCCCACCCTGGCTCAGTGGAGTTGGAAATGTCCCTAAAGTCTCCAGAACCTTAAGGTGTGGGTGTCAAGCAACAGTGGAGGAGGCAGGATGGGTCTGGTGCTGGTCTGTGACTTTGCAGATGCTGTCCTGTGATGCCCTATATCCCAAAGGGGCAGTGAAGGCTTGGTATGGGACAGAGCCATCTCACACACTGCCTTCCCAAAGCTGATATTTTGCCTTTGGGAAGAAAAGGCCGTGACAAGGACCCGGCTCACAGTCTACTGTCCCCTCTTCCTTCCCTCCTCTAGACTGCATTTGTCCCTGCTCTTGTAGATCCCCTCCCCAAACCTGCCTTCTCCTGCTCACGCAATCACTTCTCACACAATCACCAGCTCACACAATCACCTACTCACACAATCACCTCCTACGAAAGTTGCCCTCATTTTCGACATGAAGGAACAGGGACTGAAAGGGTGAGCAGCTCTGGGGTGCCAGCTCACCCAGGGGACTGATGTTTGTGGAACCGTTGGTATGGTGAGCATGATCTGAGCAGCTAATCACAAGAGTTTCCAAGTGCTAGAATCACATACGCAAACCATACCCCCCTTACATTTAACTGTCCTGGACCCTACCAGCCTCCACACAGGTTCCTGGAAGCAGCCTCCTCCAATCAGCTCAGACATCATCCATCTAATGGTTGCAAGTCTCCCACTTTCCAAGTTCCCTTGAAGTTCATTTCTACCCCCAGAGGAAACTTCCTCATGGTTCCCATCTGTGTATGCCCAGGTGCTATGAGCACACTGTCATTAGTGAGCTCAGCTCAGGAGCCACAGCTCTAGGCACTTCCCCTACAATCTCAGTTGGAGTCAAATGTAGATGCCAGATTACTGGTATTTGCACCCCACCTGCATTCCCACTCCACATACCTGGAGCCAAGATGGAGCATAGCCCAGGAGGGGTCAGCCAGGAATCTCACCTTCCAACTCCATTCTGACCCCCTCACCCTGTGTCCAATTTATCAGAAGGGCAGCACTGACTCTTGGAAGCAGGCCCATTCTTCATAACCAAGCAGACCCTAAAGTCTCCAAATGGCATCCTTTCCCACCTCTGTCCCACTGTGCCTTAATTTGTGCAAACCCCAATGCACCTAAAGCACCCGACGTGAATCCCACTTGTCTCCCCAATTCCTGCAGTGCCTCTTTGGTCAGAATGGTGCCCACCAGCCTGGCCACTAATACTATTCTGCCTCCTGCTCTGACCCCAAACCTACTCACCCAGAGACAGGGAATCATCCTCCACCTCTGGAGTCACTCCATCCTTCTTGCCTGGTCTTGTCACATTTGTTCTTCTAAGGACTGTATCACAGAAGAATCTCTCCTGGACCAACAGCTGTTTTCCTGGCCAAAATCTGGAGCCATAACATCAGGGGCCAACCTCCAACTTAGCAAAAATCTGAGAAATTGGTCTCTGCCAATACTTTAGGCAGAAATACCTGTGCAGAGACACACAGATTCTTTATTCCTTCCAATCAGGATGCTGTTGAACTTAGGTCCTCTGCTTTGCTTCTAGAGTTCAGTATATCTGAAAGTGGTGATGAGGTCAGGCAGTTTATACTCAATTTCAACTCTGCATACTTTATATCGAATATTCTCAGAGCCATGGACACTCCAACCTCAGAAGAATGCAATGGATCATAAAGGGTAGTGGTGACTCTAAGACAGAATGCCCTTTATAATCACCCAGGGTTTGTTTTTTGTAAACCAGTTATTTAGAAATAATCAATTTTGTAGTTTATTTTTAATCTTTTTTATTTTAAATGGCTTATTTGCCTAATATTTAAATTCATAACATACAATCAATCGGGGAGATGAAAACCTATTTCCCAACTCCCCTTCCATGCCATAGTGGGTGGGTGCACAAACATTAACCCTTGGGCACTGAGTGTAAGGCAGAAATATTTAGGAAGATCTTCACTTGAATGAAGAGACTCTCCACGTCATGGAGCTGAGCCTGCCCCTCAGTGCACTGCTTGGATTCTTGCTTTAAGGCCTCCACCTCTCCCTTGAGGATGTAACACTACTCCTTCAACTGGAGGATTTCTGCCAAGCGCTCCACATAGTTCAGGGCCTGCATCTCCTGCACTATTTCCTCCCATTGCCCCTCTTCATTTCCTGCCATGAATTGGAAAACAAAGTGTCCATACTACTGGCCTGTTTCATCTCCTAGGGCATGGCATAGTTTTCTTCTCAGGAGGAGACCTCCCCACAAAATGAATAATGTGGAGATAGCAGGCCACAAGGACCTCAGGTGGAAGGACATTGAAAGTGAGAAGAGACTGAATGCTTACATTTCTGCAGAGGTGAAAAGCATGCAGTTGTAGATTTTTCAATCAAGCTGGTGTCCCAGTGTCTTCTTAGTCCCATGATATCCTGGGATGGAGGGCTCATGCTTTGGAGGCTTCTGGGTCTCCATGGCTGCATTGGCCCATTGGAACAATGCTGAGCAGGTTTGTAGATCTCCTAATCTGACGCCAGCTGGAAAGCCCAGTGTTTGAGTGCCTGTATTCTGGGGAGAAGGAAGGATCTGTGTCCAAGACAACATGCTGAACTCTCTGCCCAGCTGCCTCCTTGGACTAGTGTAGAGCTACATTGTTGGTCTCCAGGTCCATGGGAACACAGTGAAACTGCCATCCAGGTGCCTGCTAGGCCTATCAGACAGCTCACTTCTTGGTCTCCAGATCCAACGGTATAAGGTGCCAACTTGGCCTAGCACAGAGCTTATTTTTTTGATCTACTCATTCAAGTTTCCATCGTAAGCCTGCTATCAACATTCCTAGTTGCTTGAGCAGAGCTCAGTTGTTGGTTTTGAGGTCCAAGGGCCCATGGTGCACCTGTTTACCAGGAGCCTACTTGGAAAATCAGATAGCTAAGTTTGACCCCAGGTCCAAGGGCACATGATGAGCCTGCTGCCCAGGTGTCTGCTTGGCCTACCAGACAGCTAGCTCAGTTGTTGTTCTCCTGGTCCAAGGGCACATGGTGAGCCCACTATCTAATTCTCTGCTTGGCCTGGTGCAGAACTGTGTGTTTCTTATCGCTGTTAATGAACACATGGTAAGCCTCCTATCCAGGTGACCTCTTGTCCTAGCTAAGTCCTGTGTTGTTAGTTTCCAAACCCAAGGGTACATGGTGATCCCACTCTCAAGGTATGTGCTTGGCCTAGCCAAGAGTCCCTTTATGGTTGATAGGTCCGAGGTCTCATGGTAAGCCTGCTGTCCAAATGTCTGCTGGACCTAATAGAGAGCTGAGTTGTTGGTCTCGAGGTCCAAGGGCACATGGGGAACCTGCTGGCCAGGTGCCTGATTGGCCTAGTAGAGACTTGATTTTTGGGCACATGTTGAACCAGCTGTGAAGATTCCTGCTTCACTTGTCACAGAGCTTTACAGGTCCAAGGGCACATCCTTATCCCAATGCCAAGGAGAGAGCTTAACCTAGCAGACAGCTCAGTTTCTGGTCTCCAGGTCCATGGGCCCATGATGAGCCTGCTGTCAACGTGTGCCCTTGGCCAAGCTATGAGCTGAGTTGTATGTCTTGAGGCCCAAGGGCACATTTTGAGCCACCTGTCTAGGTGTCTGCTTGGCCTATCCAGAGTTCCTTTATTGGTCTCCAGGTCCACAGGAACATCGTGGGCCAGCTGTCCAGGTACCTGCTTGTCCTAAGGGAGAGCTGAGTTCTTGTACCCTGGGAATAAAAGCCCATGGTAACGCTTCTGTTGAGTTGAATCATTTTACAAATACAGTGCTGGGATGCATGACTCGTGGCTTTTTGGCACTTGGCAAGCCTCTTCTCGGGGCTTACTTGCCTTGTGCCACACTGGGCTGGCCAACTTGAGGTATGGAGGCTCCTTGTCCACCAAGTGTCTGTGTGACTCATCTGCTCAGTGTCAAATGGGATCAAAAGCCTCCCAGTCTTTGGGTTCCTGAGAGGTGCTCTGTTCTGAGGTCTGAATTTCTCTTTGTTAGTCCGTGTTTGAGGATTGATGGTCTGTGGTCTCTGGGTTAGCAAGATTTCTGGGGAGTTATTTTGTCCACTGCTGAGCTGTTTCAGACAGTCCATGGACGGAGGGCCACTGTTGCAATGACTAAAACTGCATACAGAGATGTGGTGATTCCTTTTCCCAGTACCTACTTGTTTCATAAAACTCCCTCTCTGCCTGTGTCTCCAGACATTCCACACACTGTGCACTTCTGGGTTGGCTGGATGTTCAGAGCATTCATGTGCCCTGTGCTGAGCCAGGTTGGAGGTCTTCAGAGTGGTAGCATGCCCAGTGTTCCATCAGGACGTGGACTCAGCTTTCCTGTATTGAACATACCTGTGACCCCAGAGGTGTGGGGCCCAGCTGGCTGAGAATCCATGGTACTCTGGTAGCCAGTGTCCCACTCCCACCTGCCAAATGAGAATGCCTCCCTGAGGACCTGGGTCATCCTCCTAGTATGAAATGGGTCTAGGAGTCACTGTGGATGGGTTCGAGGACACTCTGGACTACAGAGGGGCAAAAACACAGGTGTTAACATGAAGGTGGTGTGTTGCATATTGGGGAGAGGCCCAGGGCAAGAGGAGTGGGCAGGGAGCTTGCCATGGGCAGGGGCAGGGAACAGGACATAGAAGTCGAGAAAGAGCAGGAAGAGCTGTGAGTGAACCACCATCTCTCTCCTCACTGCAACCTGGACTGTTGCCATCTTTTATAACCGCCCTGGGACATCACAATGCCTTCTTCATGTGATGTCACCACCATGTGTTATCACCACTATGTGCTGGCCAATCACCAGGGATTTCTCAGATTGGCCTCATCCTGGTGACCAACCACAAGGCAGGTCAGCTGGCCAATTACTGATGGCTTTCTCAGTGGCACCCTTGACTGATATCATCACCTGGAAACCATGTTTTAAAGGAAAAGAGGTAAACAGTCTTTCAGGAAGAAAAAAATAATATTTTAAATATTTATACTGATGGTCATAGAGAGGCTGAAAGACTCAAACACTACAAAGGTAAATGTGCCACACAGAAGCACCATAAATTAGAACACTGACATGGATATTAATGAAGACATGGTGCATTAGACCCCATGAAAGGTCACAGTTGCACGTAAGTCGGACAACATGGCCATAGAAAAAATGCTTCCCTCAGCTCGTCCATCAAAGTTTTATAATAAGTGAGAACATGGTAGGCATTATATTTAACACATCTTCCCACAATAAACATCCACCTGGAAGGGATGAAGCAGTGTCACCAGTAAGTAAATGCTTGCCAATATCATAGTGGCATTCAGCTCTCATAGAAGGGAAACAAAAAATTACATCCTGTCACCAAGTTCATAGTCTTCATCTCCAGCAACCAATCTTAAAATTCTGGGCGGTGGGGAGGAGAATTGCATTGTTCTCCTCTCTCAAATACAAGTACATACTTACCAGATCATTCTGAACACTCAAGAAATCAATCAAAGGTGTGACCATATAAATGCTGCAAGGCTACAAGTAGAAAAATTACCACCATTGGGAAGGCAGGAGGATGGAAACTTGAGCCTGGTGTGGTATAGCTGACAATACCATGGACAGGAGAGAGTCTGTCTCAGGAAGATACCAGAAAGTATTACAAACAGCTGGGTGGAAAAGCAGAATTTTTAAAGTCTGAATAAAGAAGAGGTGGTATATAGATACAATGGAATATTACTCAGCCCCCCAAAAAAACTGACATCTTGTCCTTTGTAAGGATGAGGATGGAACCAGAGGGTATTAATGCTAAGGGAAAGAAGTCAGTCACAGAATGCCGAATGCCATATGTTTTCTATCATAAGCGTAGTATAAGAAACAAAACCAATGAACACAGGGGAAGGGGAGAAAAAAATAAAACAAGATGCATATAGAGAGGGAGGCAAGCCATAAGAGACTCAATATCTGGGAACAAACCAAAGGCTGCTGGAGAGGAGGTCCCTGGGACATGGGGTAACTGGGTGGTGGGCACTACAGACGGCATTTGATGAGACGAGCACTAGATATTATATGCAACTGATGCATCACTAAATAGCACCCTGAAACTTAAAAACAAACAAACAAAAAAAGAATGTTTTGAGGGGCATTTCATAGCTCTTCTCCACCATAAGTTCCCATAAAGTACTTGTTGAATGAATGAGCGGTCAGATGGAGCCGTCTCATCCCTGTGCAGATACACAGGCTCTAGAGCTCAAGGGAGAGAAAAATATGAGCAGAGAGGTACGCTCAAAAAATGGGAGCAGATGGGCTTCCCTGTGTGGACCATGAAGAGAAGCAGAGCATGTGGCCTGGGACTGAACACCAACAAAAGGGGTACACAGGAAAAAGCTGGCAACAGGTGCTAAAACAGAAATCTGCAAAGAAGAGAACTAGAAGTAAATTCCCTCAGAAGTGAAAAACGGGGTCTCCCCAAGAGACCAGTTACCTGTAGCCCCTAGAATGGTGGGGTGAGGATAATTCCAGCTGGATTGCCTTTAGGTTTCTGTCACTCTCAGACAAACCCATCCCTGTTATATATGTATACTTTCTGACTCATTATTTTTTGAAGCATAGTTGACCTGCAATATTTTATTAGTCAGTTGAACATTATAATGACTGGACAACTTTTTACCTTATATTATAATGACCAGAAGTGTAGACACCATCCATCACCAGAGACACCATTCCAATGCATATCATATTCCGTATGCTGTGCCTTTCATTCCTGTGACTTATTCAAATCACAATGGGAAGACAGTGTCTCCTACACCCCTTCACTTATTTCTTCCTCGACCCCTCACCTCCCTTCATAGAAACATCTTTTTGTTATCTATATTTACATTCTGATTCTGCTTTGTGTTTGTTTATTCATTTGTTTTGCTTTTCAGAATCCAGACATGAGTGAAATCCTCTAGTGTTTGTCCTTCATATCTTACCTATTTCACTCTAGTGTATGCCCTCTGAGTCCATCCATGTTGAAAAGCACAAAGAATTTCATCCTTTTTTATGGCTGAGTAATTTTCCATTTCTTCCTGGTTGCTTAACTTATTGCCATATAGTTGTTGATAAAAATTTCTGATAATCATTTCTATCTCCTTGGTATTAGTCGTGAATTCTCCTTTTTCATTCATAATTTTATTGGTTTGGAACCTTTCTCTTCTCTTTTGGAATAGTTTGGCCAGTGGTTTATCAATGTAATTGATTTCTTTCAATGAACCAGCTTCTATTTCCATTGATGTGTTCTACTGTATCTTTAGTTTCTAACTCATTGTTCTCTGCTTTAATCTTGATTGTTTTCGTGCCTTTGCGTGGGTTTGGCTTAATTTCTGTTGATTTTCCAGTACTTTAATGTGTAAAGGAAGTTGCTGTATTCAAGGTTTTTCAATTCTTTTCAGTGAGGCTTGGACAGATACCTATTTCCGCCTTAGGATTTAGGACTAAGATCTGCCTTTCCTGGATCCCATAGATTTTAGACCAATGTGTCTTCATTCTCACTGGTTTCCGTAAATTGTTTAAGTTCTTCTTTGATTTCCTGGTTGATCTGGACATTCTTGAGAAGGATGGTCCTTAGTTTCCAAGTGTTTGAATTCCTTCCAAACTTTTTTCTTATATTTGAGTTCAAGTTTCAAAAAAAATTGATATCTGAGAATATGCATGGATGATCTCAGTCTTTTGATATCAGTTGAGCCCTGTCTTGTGACCTAGTATGTGATATGTTCTGGAGAAAGTTCCATGTGTGCTCAAGAAGTGTATTCTGTTGTTTTAGGGTGGAAGGACCTGTATATAACTGATGTCCATCTAGCTTTATGTGTCACTCAAAGCTCTTGTTTCTGTGTTGGTTTTCTGCTTAAATAATGTGTGTTAGATAATGTGCTGAGAGTTGTGCGTTAAGATCCCATATAATTAACATTCATATCAATGTGACTCTTTATTTATTTTTAATTTTTTTTTTATTTTTTAAATTTCTTTTCAGTGTTCCAGAATTAATTGTTTAAGCACAAAACCCAGTGCTCCATGCAATACATGCCCTGCACAGTACCCACCACCAGGCTCACCCAACCTCCCACAACCCTCCTTTCCTTTACCCTCAGTTAGTTCCCCAGAGAAAATGACTCCTTATTTTGATTAAGAATTTGCTTATGTGGGGACCTGGGTGGCTCAGAGGGTTAAAGCCTCTGCCTCCAGCTCTGGTCATGATCCCAGGGTCCTAGGATCGAGCCCCACATCGGGCTCTCTGTGCAGCAGGGGGCCTGCTTCCCCCCCCCTCCCGCCTGCCTCTCTGCATACTTGTGATCTCTGTCTGGCAAATAAATAAAGTCTTAAAAAAATGAATTGGCTTATGTAGTTGGTTCTGCCATGTTGGGGTCATAAATATTTATAATTGTTAGATCTTCTTGGACGATAGACCTTTTCAGAATGATGTAGTGTCTTTCTGTATCTCTGACTACAGTCTAGCTTAAGATCTAATTTATCTGATATGAGAATCACTACCCAAGCTTTCTTTTGAGTCCTCTTGTTATGGAAGATGGCTCTCCATCCCTTCACTTGCAGTATGGATGCATATTTAGGTTCCAAATGTATCCCTTGTAGATAGCATATGGACAGGTCCTATTGTTTTATACAGTCTGTACCCTGTGCAGTTTTAGGAGAGCCTTTAGGCCATTCACCTTGAGAGTAATTATTGAAAGATAAGATTTATTCATATCCTGTTGCCTGTGAAGTCCTTGTTTCTATAGATTGTATCTACAAAATTCTGTTCTATGTCACTCTTGCATTCTTTCTTCTTTTAAAGAACCCCCCTTAATATTTCCTGTAGTGCTGGCTTGGTGGTCATATAGTCTTTTAAACTTTGCCAGTCTTGAAAGCTCTTTATCTCTCCACCCATTCTAAATGTCAGTCTTGCTGGATAAAGTATTCTTGGACTCATGCTCTTCTCATTGAGTGCCCTGAGTATGTCTCACCAGGCCTTTCTGGCTTGCCAGGTTTGCTTGCTAATGACAGGTCTGACATTATTCTGATGGTCCTTCCTCTGTACATAAAGAATCTCTACCCCCTAGCTTCCCTTAAGACCTCCTGTCTAAAATGATGATTAACAAATTTCACAATTAAGTGTCTGGAGGACTTTCTAGATTCACTGACCTTGGGGAGTGTCTCCTTTCTGACTCTGGAACATGAACACTTGTTCCATTCCCCAGACTGGGGAAATTTTCATCCAGAATTTGTTTAACTATATCTTCTAGTCTTCCTCTCCTTCTCCACCCACTAAGGAATCCCAATAATTTTTAGGTATGGGCAGGGGTGTGTGCAGCCCTCTCATTGGTGCAAACAGAAAAATGCTGCATCCTCAGGAGCCACTGACAGGAGCCCCTGATGGTCACTCTCAGGTATGGTGGGTGCTGGTTGTGATTACCTGGGCCATAGGCTTAGGTCCATGCTTATGGTTGCCCAATTCCACCTAATGCCCCTTAAGAACCTTTGTCCTTTTTGAGTGCTTTTTAAAAAATTTTATTTATTTATTTTGTCAGAGAGAGAGAGAGAGAGTGAGAGAGATCACAAGTAGGCAGAGAGGCAGGCAGGGGGGGGGGGGGAAGCAGGCCCCCTGCTAAGCAGAGAGCCTGATGTGGGGCTCGATCCCAGGACCCTGAGACCATGACCTGAGCCAAAGGCAGAGGCTTTAACCCACTGAGCCACCCAGGCGTCCCCTTTTTGGGTGCTTTTAACTAGACTCCACGTAAATGTTGGTTCTCAAGCACAGTGTGCTTTCATATTGGAGTATTACTTTCCAGTGGGTCACTTCTGGTGGCTCACTTTCCCTTCTGGTATCCCTTCCAGTATCAGTCCGACTGCTCTCACTCCATTGTACCTCTCCACTGAGGGTCTCCTGCCCCTGGAGAGATCCAAAACTGTATAATCTTACATTTCAGGCTGATTTCATGGGTGTTCAGAATGTTCTGTTAAATATTTAGCTCACCTCAGGGGACAAGTTGGAAAAGGGTCTCCTATTCTCTGCCATCTAACCCCTCCCTCTTCTTTTCATTTTTTTAAATTAACATATAATGTATTATTAGCCCCACGGGTATAGGTCTGTGAATCACCAGGCTTACACACTTCACAACACTCACTGTATCACACTAACCCCTCCCTCCTTAACTATTATCTTCTTTTTGATGTATATGTGTTATAGAGTTATGCCCCATAGCAGTGCATTTTTCACTCTACTCAACTTTATCTTGCTATATATCTAACTTCTGACTTCTTTGCAATTTTGGGATACAGTGACTTCTAACACCAAAAATCAAGCAGGAACTGGCAGATCACCCTGCTGTTTCCAACCTGAGAGATTATAATTTATCTCGTTGCTCCATCTCATCCGTTTTTCTCTCTCTCTCTCCCTCTCTTTGTCTTGTTCCTTTATTCTTTCTTTTTTATTGTTTTGGATCATGTTGGCTTTGGTGGTGTATTGGTGGTAGGTTGGGACAACTTTGGATTTTTTTCATGGGTGTATTTTTCTTGTGTTGTCCTTGATATTTTGGACTCTTATATTCCCTCAGCCAGCCCTCAACAGAATGACAAGGGGAAAGAACACCCAATTAAGAATAGAACACCAGAGACAGTGGCCCCTGACAGATCTAATGGGTATGGATATAAGCAAGATATCAGAGATAGACTTCAGGGTAGCAATCGCAAAGTCAATAGCTAGGCTTGAGAAATGCATTAGAGAAAACATAAAATATAGATGGGCAGACATGGGATCTAATCAGGATGACATTGAAAATGCTATGAATGAGATGCAATCTAAACTGGAAACTCAGACAGCCAGGGTAAAACAGGCAGAAGAATGAATTAGTGAGCTAGAAGGTAAGCTGATAGAAAGCAAGGAAGTTGAGGAGGATAGGGACAAACATCTAGAAGCTCATGAGAATAGACTTAGAGAGAACAATGATGCTACAAAATGGTCCAGTTTCAGAAATATTGGGATCCCTGGGGGAATGATGAGAGAGACTAGAAGAGCAAATCAGAGCAGAGGAGTGCCCTAAGTTGGGGAAGGAAATAAGAATTCCTGTCCATGAGGCAGAGAGGACCCCCACGAAGGTCAATAAAAATACACCAATGTCCTGGCATATAAGAGTGAAGCTGGAAAATCTTAAAACCACAAAACTATCTTGATAGCTGCTATGGAGAAGAGATTTATTACGTACAGTGGGGGAAATATTAGAATAACATTAGACCTGTACGCAGAGACCTGACAAGCCAGAAAGGTCTGGCAAGGCATATTCGGGGTACTACATGAGAAGTACATACAGCCAAAAATATGTTACCCAGCAAGGCTACCATTCAGAATGGATGAAGAGACAAGGACCTTCCACGACTCATAGAAACTGAAAGGATACATGACCACTAAGCCATCCCTGCAAGAAATATTAAGGAGGATTCTATGAAAGAAGAAAGACAAGAGTAATATAGGCCAGAAATATCTAGACATAATCTGTAGAAACAGGGACTTCAGAGGCAACATGATGACAATAAAGTATATCTTTTAATACTTACTGAAAATGTGAGCAGGCTACATGCTCCCATGAAACGTCATAGGGTATCTGATTGGAAGAAAAAGACGGGGCCCATCCATATGTTGTATATAAGACACTCATTGTGCACCTAAAGACATCTTCAGACTGAAAGTAAGGGGATGGAGAACTATTCTTCATTCCAAAGGACCTCAAAAACCTGAGGTAGCAATTATCATTTGAGACAAGGTAGATTTTAAAGCAAAGACTGTAGTAAGAGTTGTAGAGGGATACAATATCATACTTTCAGGGTCTATACGACAACAAAATCTAGCAACTGTAATTATGCCCCCAGTATGGTAGCAGCCAACTATTAAAAAATAAAGAATAATATTAATAATAATACAAGAAGAGGCAGAAACCCCAATGCAAGCAATAAACAATCTGAAGAGACCTATAACCAGCCAGCATGGAAATTGAATCAGTAACCAAAATCTCCCAAAAAACAAGAGTCCAGGACCAGATACCTTCCCAGGGGAATTCTACCAAATATTTTAATAATAAATCATACCTATGCTACGGAAGCTGTTTCCAAAAATTAGAACTGGAAGTAAGCTTCCAAACTCATTTTATGAGACGAGCAGTACCTTGGTCCCAAAGCAGAGAAAGGCCCCATGAAAAAGGAGAAGTACAGATGAATAACCTTGGTGAACACGAATACCAAAATATTCAACAAGATACAAGCTAGTAGGACTCCACGGTACATTAAAAGGGTTATTCACCACCACCAATTGAGGTTTATTCCTGGGATGGAAGGGAGGTTCAACAATTACAAATCAATTGATGCGATAGGTCATATAAACAAAAGAAGACAAGGACCATATCATCCTCTCATTTGATGCAGAAAAAGCATTTGGCAAAATACAACATCCTCTCATGATTATAACTCCTCAAGCTACAGGGATAGAGGGAACATATCTCATGTAATAGAAACCATCTATGAGGAGCCCACAGCAAATATCATTCTCCATGGAGAAAAACTGAAGCATTTATCTTCAGGTCAAGGACACGACAGGGATGCCCACTCTCCCCAACTTTATTGAACATAGCATTAGAAGTCCTAGCCTCAGCATTTGGACAACAATAACAAATAAAAGGGATTCAAGTTGTCATAGAAGAGGTCAAATTGTCTCTCTTTGCATGACAATATACTTTGTGTGGAAAACCCCAAATACTCCACCCCTAAATTACTTACACTCACACAGCAATTCAGCAACATGCAGGATTCCAAAATCAAAGCACAGAAATCTCTTGCTTTTCTATACACTAACCATGTGAATGGAGAAAGAGAAATGAAGGTGTGAATTCTATTACACCTCCAGGAGCACCACTCCAGCCCTGCACAGTCCCAGAATCATCCAAGGTCCCTGGGGAGCATGCAGTGGCGCCCAGTGTGTAGGGGGCAGCAGGGTAGGAGTGATGGCAGGGGAGGAAGGGGCTAGGGGTGCAAACAGCAAGAGGCCCAACCCCTGGAATAGGGGGACAGGGTCAGCCTGGTCAGCTGCACAGCCCCAGCACGGGAGGCCAAGCTGAGTGCAGTCCAGAAGCATCCCCAGTGGAGGTAGCAGAGGTAAAGGACCAGATTGTTGAAATAATCTGAGAGCTATTCTCCATGTTTGTTCATTGCAGGCGTACCAGGTACTGGTTTTGCAGAACTTGTCTACAACCAGCGATTGATTGTAAAGATGTCTTATTTTATTTTATTTCTTTTTTTTTAAGAGCAAATTTGGTTCCCCCTCCTTCCCCACAGATCCCATCTCAAATCATTCTGTTACCACCATTCTAGCAGGTTAAAAGAAACTTAAACACCTTCCTCTGCTTTGGTTCTCCTTTGTTTTTATTTTTTGCATCAGTATTAATATTTTTTACATACTTTGTATCTTCATTCAAAATGTAACTTTTTTGAGACAGTGGACTCTGAGAAACAAACTGAGGGTTTTGGAAGGGAGGGAAGTGGGGCTGGTTGACCCTGCTGGTGGGTATTAAGGAGGGCACTTATTGCAAGGAGCACTAGGTGTGATGCATAAACAATGAATTTTGGAACACTGAAAAAATAAAATAAAATAAAATCTAAAAATAAATAAATAAATAAATAAAATTACTTTAAAATTATATATATAAAATATATATTATGTATAAAATATATAAATACATATATAAATATATATTTAAATATATTTATGTTATATTAATTATATTAAATATATATTTATATATGTATTTATATATATTATATAATATAATGTATATAAAATAAACTTCTCTTTGCCTGTTACTAACTTTCCAGTGCAGTAGTCATTACATCTGTGATAGAAAAGTAGGATCCTTTGTGAAAATCAATGCGTGTTTTGAAACTTTTTACAAACAATGTCCCTGAGAAGTCCAAGGATGATATGTATATCGATAAAAATGTGCGATGGTAACTATGTTAATTTCCGTGGCAATGGTGAAGATGGTAAAAAATGACACAGCTTCTGTGGATGGCTCACTCATTCAACTCAGAGTTGACATATCCATATAAACTATGCCATTCAGACTTGTCATATATTTTTTTCTTCAGATTGATTTAGGTATAATTGACAACATTTTTATATATTTAAGGTGAACAGCTTCATTTAAGATACACTTTACAATAATCACTACAAAGTGCATATCCACCAATTCGCTTAGCTTTGTGGGTGCTTGTGTGTGTGTGCATAAGAATACTACCAACTGGTGAGATCAAGAGTAACAGAAAATTTCCAATATACAATGTTTTGAACTATATATAAATTGCTGTAAATAGAACTTATTCAACATGTATACTGGAAACTTAGCATTTGATCCACATCTTCCCATTTCTCCCTGCCTTTCGTCACTGACAATTGCCATTCTACTTTTTACTTCTAAAGATTGACTACTAGATTTCATATATAATTGTAATTATAAAGTGTTTGTCTTTCTGTGTCTGGCTTATTTCACTTATCTTAATATCCTCCAGGTTCATCCATGTTGCTGTTATTTCATTGTTCCATTTATTTGTCAATGAATGTGTAAAATTAATTTCCGTATTTTATCTATTGAGTCACACCACAACGATTACAAGAGTAAAATATAGCTTTCAATTTGATTTTATATCATTTTATTTCCTTTGGATATATATCCAGAAGTGGGATGGTTGGAATATATGATAGTTTTACTTTTCACTTTTTGAAGAATTTCTATATTATTCTCCATAATGGCTGTACTAATTTATATTCCCCTCCATAGTGCTCAAGTGTGTTTTCTCCACATTCTCACCAACACTTATTATTTTTTTCAATTATTGATAATAGCCATTCTAAGAAGTGTGAGATCACATCTCATGATTTTGATCTGCTCTCCTGCTGAGGTAAAGGCTCAGAGAGTTGAATTCACTGATCCAGGCTTACATTTCTAGTAAGTGACAGCTAGAATCAGACCTAGCATTGGCTCCAAAAATCTGCAGTATGTTTTTCAATAAAGCAAAATAAACTTCTCTTCAATCTGAAGACATGGATTAGAGTTCATTGAGAGGATCTGGGAGCGAGGTGTGTATTCTCGACACTATTAATTAAAGTTGTATTGTTACAAGGGACAAGTGAAAATATGATTAAGACTCCAAAGAAGAGGAAACAAAGAATATCTAGAAATGAACAAAACATGAACAGTAAACTGTTTTATTTAGGCATAAGGCAACTTATATATATATTCATAATGCTCTTTCATCTATAGTAAATTTTTAATTAAGAGCTTTTATATTTTTTCACTTTTTAATTTAAAAAAAAAGATATTATTTATTTATTTGACACACATAGAGGGATCACAAGTAGGCAGAGAGGCTTGCAGAGAGAGGGGAAACCAGGCTCCCCGCTGAGCAGAGAGCCTGATGTAGGACTCGATCCCAGGACTCTGAGATCATGACCTGAGCCAGACGCAGAGGCTTAACCCACTGAGCCACCCAAGTGCCCCTCATTTTTTAGTTTAGAGCAGTTAAAATAACAACTTTTATCTTTAATTATAACCTAACATTTTAGAGATAAGATAGGATTAAATTTAAATAAAAATTTAATATATAAATATCTGCATCTATCTAGCATCTACTTTGAGATAGGGAATCAAAAGAATTCCCTGAAATCTCTAAAACTTGATTTATCATCTGCAAATACTTGTAGTCATCCTAACAGTTGTATCATCTCAAGACCTATTGGTAAGGAATAAATAAAATTAATTCCTGGCACAAATCTTGACATATCATAGGTTCCACCCTGGGGAAATGGTCAATGGAAGTGTATAGTTCTGTGCCATAAATGGATTTATTCAGGTTCTAGCCTTAGTTCTCCAACTCACTAAGAAACCATCTCTTCTCATTTTCTCCACTGTATATTATCCATAATGCTGTTGCCAAGCACATATTCAGTGAACTTTAGAAGACTAAGGCAGGTGAAAATTTTTTGCAAACAGTGTGTAAATAGATTTGTTTTCCTAATGTCATTTGGTAAAATAAAGTGAAAGGGAAATAATCTAATTATGTTTACATTAAAGTATAGTTCTTTACATTACAACTTGGAACAGACTTTCAATACCTATCGTGGCTTTCATGTCAGATGCACTACTTTAACTTATAAACACAATCAGCTCTCCCAGTTTTTCCTCTGCAACTTGACAGTGACCACACAATAACTGAAAACCAATTGCTTCATATTTCAGAAATCTGTTATAGATATTTCGCAGTAGATTTGGAAATTCACATCTATAATAATCTAAGTGCATGTAAATTACTAATTGAAATAACTTTTATATCACTTTAATATTTTATTCCAATAATGCTTGGACATGGCATCAACAAACCGGAGGGTAAAATGATGATTGCAAAACCCACACTTCTTGACACTCAAGGCAAATACCTCAAACTTGTTTACACTTTTTCCCAGTACTTCCTCCGTTTTTAATACAATATCCTCATCTCTAATGCTTGCTTCCTAAATTTGAAATACTAGGCCATTATTTGTAATTCAGATCACTGTAGATGCAGTGTCATTCCCTCTCTACATCCTCAACTTTTTCCCCTTCCCCATAGTCACATCCCATGTTATGTTTGAGGACTTGCATCGATAGCTTTCTTCCATTTCTTGGAATTCATTGTTTGCATATAAAATATATAACACTATTGTAAAAATGACATCATTTTATAAACATTACTGCATATATTTTTTCTAATATTTTTCTCATGTTTTCTCATATTACAATAATTTTTCTCAAGGACAATTTAGAATATTGGTCTATCTACATGGAGGATTATCAATAAATTGTTTTCAAGACAATATTTAGTATTTTCAAGAAAATACCATTTAACAGAGTATATATTTTATTTCTCTGTGTTCTTTGCATCATCTTTGAATATTGTATCTCATATATAGTGGCTCCAAAAAATGTTTTGTGTCGTATTATTCACTTAAAAATAAATAAGGGTTTTGTCAAAAATAAATCAATGTCATATGCATTTACAGGAATGTCCGTAAGTATATGCTGGGTCATTTATATTATTCTTATAATTTTCTTATTTGTTTCAAATGTCAAATTTTGAATTTCTTTGGTGTTTTCTGGTGAATACTCATCAACTTTTGTTTTGAGACTTCCATTAAACTTATTATATTATTATCTTTTACACTTCCAGAAGTCTTTTATTTGATACTCCTTTTTTATAGCATATGGCGTTTTTACTTCGTGTTTAACAACTTCTCATATTGCTCTGAAAACATCAGATTTTTTAAAGTGTTTTTGTATTTATGCCAATCATGTTTAACTCAGTTTATGTCTGTCTATTTCTCATATAAAGACTTCCTCAACAGTCTGATGGCTCTGGTCCTCGAAAAGTATGAGACTGAAATACTACAATGTTTTTGAGGCATAACATGCTGGGCTTACTGATGGTATATCTTCTGGAGCAGATTCCCTCCACTCATTCTCCACTCCCCAAAAGTCCTTGAACTTTTTATCTCTGATTCTAACCCCTATTCTCTTTCACATTCTTTAAATTTATGCAGATTGGCTTCTTTATTATTATGTTAGTTGAGTTTTGTGACAGGGAAGTGATATATTTAGGACAAAACTCTCACACTTGTCTAAAAATGGAAAGAGTATTAACTAAACTAAAGCAAGAGGTAAAACAGAATAAGAAAAGGTTCCATAAAGCAATGCATAATCTTATATTAGTGAGATGTAGATGAACACAATACAAGTCTTTTCAGAGCTTGAACAGAGTCATGGAGCTATAATAAATTTTTGGAGTAAGTTATCAGGAAAATAGTTTCTTTAAAATAAAGCACTTAAATATTGAGTGAAGAAGAAAGAGAAATATGCTTGATATAAATTACATTTGGCAATAACTATTCATTTTGCTGGGGAAAAAGATGATAATACTTGGCACCTAAAAAGGTTGATTTGGCAAGCTTTTTAAGAAAAATAAACAAACTAACAAACCGCATGACGTGATAGATGACTATAGTTTCACAATATTAAGGTTTAATTATAAGATGAAAAACAACAACAACACTGCCTAAGGGTAATAAAATGTATTCTAGTATGAGTATGTAATTCATGCATTTACACTGACACAAAATGCCCCCATAAAAAGAATGAGTTCTGATGTCGATAATAACTAAATCTGCATAATAATATATGTATCATAATAAAGTCATAGAAATATATTATCCATACAAATTTACCCATTTCCATGAAATATTTTAGAGACAGATGAACGTGTCACCAAGATTTTATCTATGAGGTAAAAATTGACTTTTTTTTTTGAAGTCTGTGCTAGATTTTTTAACAGCTGCAATGTGTCCTGAATGAATTAAAGTGGAACTAAAAGAATGAATTAATAATAGATTTTTTTCTACACTTAATATGTGTCTCTCTTTAGGGGAAATTAATGTCCCATGGAAAATATTAATGAAACATCCACTGAATTCTTCTTGTTGGGTTTATTCCCACCATCAAGAATTGGCCTGATTTTCTTCATTCTCAATTTTCTCTTTTGTATTTTCTACTTAGTCAGCTCTCCTTCATGGACCGGAACTATGTCACCAAGATGACTTGTCCCCAAGATGACTTCTGATTATCTCCTTGGAAATAAATCTATCTCTTTCATCAGGTGTGGAGTTCAATGCTTCTTCTTCCTTGCTTTAGCTGGTGCGAAAGGATTAATATTGGCCTCTATGGCCTATGATTGCTGTGTGGCTATTTGCTTTCATCTCCACTATCCCATTCATATGAGCAAAAGAGTTCGTGTGCTGATGATAACAGGGTATTGGATCATGGGCTCAGTCAAATCCTGTGCTCACACTGCAGATGCCCTCAATATACCTTATTGTCAATCCAGGAACATCAATCATTTCTTCTGTGATGTTCCAACCATGTTGACTCTAGGCTGCATGGACGCTTGAGTTTATGCATACACAGCATTTGTAAGTACTTCCCTCTTCCTAGTGTTTCCTTTTATTTGCACTGCATGTTTCTATGGCCAGGATCTCCTTGCCATTGGCTGTATGTGGTCAAGAGAAGGAAGAAGTCCTGTTCAATCAGTAGCACCCTGTGGTGACTTTCTACTATGGTGGTGACTGTGGTGACTTTCTGCAATTCACCCTTTGCTTCCAATTATTTATGCCCAAGATCCTTCTGATCTCCAACAGAGGACAAGGTCCTGGATGTCTTCTACTCCACCCTGACTCCCTTGCTCAACCCCATCAACTACAGCCGTAGAAACAAGGAGGTGATGGGGGCCTTGAGCAGAGGTATTCTGAGGTTCTGCTCTGCAAGAGTGTAACAGTTCTCTCTAACCCTACTGCTTAAAGGTACATTAATTTCACCTTATACATGTGTTATGAACACTGGCATTCCAGGACTAAAGACAGGATTACAGTAGTCTAGAAAATTAAAATAATAGAGATTTGATAAAATAATTAGGTATTCCCAATCACTTTCTTGTGGTAATTTTTATTTTTTTTTTTCATTTCTCCTTTGGTTACAAATAATTTGTTAACTGCATGTTGAAGTCTAAGGGCTGCAGATATTCTCAAAAATGCAAGCATTTAAACAATACAGTACATTAGACCACAGTAATCAAAATATAGAAAGAACCCATATGTTGGTAGAAAGATGAATGGATAAAGATGTGTTGTGTGTGTGTGTGTGTGTGTATATATATATATATATATATATATATATATAAACTCTCTCTCTATATATATATATGTGTGTGTGTGTATATATATATATATATACATATATATATATATATATGATATTACTTACACATCCAAAATATTAAATACTGCCATTTGCATTGAAATGCCTGGAACTACAGGGTATTATACTAAGTCAAATGTGTCAGTCAATGAAAGACAAATACCATATGATTTCACTCATATGTGGCATTTAAGAAACAAAACTGATGAACATAGGGTAAGGGAAGGAAAAATAAGATGAAAATTGAGAGGGGCATAAGTCCCTATGTGATCATAGGGAACATTGAACTCTCTGAAACAAATTGAAGGTTTCATGAGGGGAGGTGGGTGTTGGGAAGGGATACTTGGTGATGGGTATTGAGGAGGGCACGTGAAGTAATGAGCAGTGGGTGTTAAACACAACTGATGAATCATTCCTTAAGTTCTACCTCTGAAACATATAAAGAAGATAGTATTTAAAAAAATACAGCCAATTGAGTCCTTGGGAAAAAAAATATAAATCCATTGGCCAGGAAATGATACAAAATGAAGGTAATCAGAATGGGTTGATCTTTATATTCCGGACTGAAAATCTTAATTCACATTCTCCAGTCTTCAAACCAACCCATTTAAACCTTTCCTTTCTTGTTCTTGTAAGAATATCTTAGCTTGATCTCATCATTTTTCTGGTAACTACAAGTATTCAAGCTCCAACCAAGATTCTTCAATCTCATATTCAATTTACCTCTTATTTTCTTTTTATTTCATTTTTCTTAATTTAAATTCTTCTTCATTAACATGCAATGTGATATTAATTTCAGGGGTAGGATTTGGTGATTCGTCTCTTACAAACAACATTCAGTGCTCATCATAACAAGTGCCCTCATTAATACCCATCACCCATCCGGCCTATTCTCCCACCCACCCACCCACCTCCATCAATCCTCAGTTTGTTTTCATCTTTAAGAATCTCTCATGATGCCATGCCTGTGTGGCTCAGTCAACTAAATATCTGAATCTTGATTTCAACTTTGGTCATGATGAGCAAGAAGCTGCTCAAGATTCTCTCTCTCCCCTGATCCTTGACCTGCTTATGCTCTAACTCTCATTAAAAGAGAGAGAGAAAGAGAGAGAGAGAGAGAGAGTCTCTTATGGCTCCTTTTCTTCTTCTTTTTTTCTTTTTTGTGTTCCCATATTTTCATCTGTTTTCTTTTTTAAATTTCACATATAAGTGAGACCATATGGTATTTTCCTTTCTATAATTTGACATTTCTTTTTTTTAAATTTTATTTATTGATTTGACACAGAGAGACACAGCAAGAGAGAGAACAACACAAACAGGGTGAGTGGGAATGGGAGAAACCGTCTTCCTGCCAAGAAGGGAACCCAATGCAGGGCTCGATACCAGGACACTGGGGATCATGTCCTGAGCCAAAGGCAGACGCTTAACTACTGAGCCACACAAGCACGCCAGACTAACTTATTTCACTTAGTATAATGCAGTGTAGGGCTATCCATGCTGTTTCAAATGGATGTTCCAAATGCAAAAAGATTCATTTTTTGGTGGCTGACTAATATTCCAATGTGTACATACATACCACATCTTCATTATCTCTTCATCAGTTGAAGGACATTTGGACTTTCTCCATAGTTTGGCTATTGTTGATAACAGTGTTATAAACATCAGGGTGCATGAGCCTCTTTGAATCTGTATTTTTCAATCATTTGAATATATATGTAGTCTTGCAATTGCTGCATTGCAGGGTTGTTCTCTTTTAATTTTTTGAGGAACTTCCATACTGTTCTCCAGAGTGGCAACAACAGTTTGCATTCCTACCAACATTGCAAGAGTGCCCCCCTTTCTCTACATCCTCACCAACATCTGTTGTTTCCTATGTTGTTCATTTTCAGCATCCTGACAGGTGTGAACTGGTATCTCATTGTGGTTTTCATTTGAATTTCCTTGATGATGAATGATGTTGAGCATCATTTTATGAGTCTATAAGGCCTTTGGATGTCTTTATTGGAAAAAAAATATCTGTCCATGTCTTCTTCCCATTTCTTAAATGGATTACTAGCTTCATGTGTGTGTATGTGTGTGTCGAGTTTTAGAAGTCCTTAAGTCTTTATCAGACATCTCATTTGAAAACAACTTTTCAATTCCATAGGCTGTCTTTCAGGTTTTGGGATTATTTCCTTCACTGTGCAGAACATTTTTATCTTGATGAAGTCCCATTAGTTCATTTTTGTTTTATTTTCCTCATCCCTGCTTATGTGTCTAGTAAGAAGTTGCTCGATTTCTTCTGCTGGGTCGAAAATGATGTTACCCATGTTGTCTTCTAGGATTTCGTTGGTTCCCTATGACACGTTTAGGTCTTTCTTCCATTTTGAGGGTCTTTTTGTTTACACTGTACAAGAGTAGTCCAGTTTTATTCTCTTACAAGTTGTTGTCCAGCTATCCGAATACTGTTTCTATAAGAGACTGTTTTTTTTTCCCCCATTAGATAGTCTTTCCTGTTTTGTCGAAGATTAGTTGACCATATAGTTGTTAGGGAATCTATATGAACCCTAAGAAAGCAAGCAGATTATCATAGGTCTAGCCTGGCAGGATAAGTAATTTTGATTGGGGAGGTGCAAAATGGACTATGGAAGAACAAGAGCCATTTTCCAAAAGGATTGATGGGAATTACATTCTATTCAGTGCACATTAATAAAACTGAGCCACTGCCCAATCACCCCTCAAAACTCTCAACTTTTATATCCCCAAAACCACTATTAACATTTAATAAGTTAATTTTTGTTACAGGCATTTCATCACAAATTTAGTGTTATTATAATTCCACTGAACCACATTTGGGAGGTTGGTTTTGTGTGAACCTCTCTGAACCACTATTTTTTAACAGATATACATGTTTAGATACTAGCTTTCAAAAAATCTTTCCATTACCTTTAGCTTGGCTTAAACCTGAATACCATGGATGAATGGTCATCATTGTTTATGGTAGAATTATCCTATATGCTTTTTTTTTTTTTTATGAAATCAGATGTAAGTAAGGAAACTAGAGTAAACATGTAAGAAACATTGCATCATCTAAAGCATCACAGTGACGGATGACTGCTATATTAGAATTGGAAAAAGGTATTTTTCCCCACAATAGAAGATCCACATGTTAGAGGATATACTATGAGTTTGGGTATGTGTATACCAAAACTAAACATGTATTTACAGGTTTTTTGATTATTAACTTTTTTTAACTTTTTAAAAGGATGATTTTTTAATGGTATAAGTATGACTGATCTTCTAATATATGATGGGGAATTTTCTCTTCACAAGAAACTGTATGATAGGGATGCCTGGCTGGCCCCGTTTTTAAGCATCTGACACTCAGCTCATGTCATGATTCCAGGGTCCTGGGACTGAGCTGCACATGGGGCTCACTGCACAGCAGGAAGCCTGGTTCTTCCTCTCCCCCTCCCCCTGCTGGTGATCCCTCTCTCCCTGTGTCTTTCTCTGTTAAATAAGTAAATAAGGTTTCTTAAAATTGAAACTGTATGATAATGCAGTCATATTTTCAAAAAGGAAATGTTTGTTTATTTTGAAAATTTTATCTCATATCACATAACTGCAACTTCAAATTTGGGAAAAAAAGAGAATAAGACATTGCTTAATATCAGTGACCACAATGGAATACTAAGCAGCCATCAAAAGAAATGAAATCCTGCCATTTGCAACTATGTGGATGGAACTAGAGGTATTATGCTGAACGAAATAAGTCAATCAGAGAAATACAATTATCATATGATCTCCCTGATATGAGGAATTTGAGAGGCAAAGTGAGGGGTTTGGGAGGTAGGGAAGGAAAAAAAAAAAAGAAACAAAATGGGATTGGGAGGGAGACAAACCATAAGAGACTCTTAATCTCATAAAACAAACTGAGGGTTGTTGGGGACAGGGGGTTAGGGGGATGGTGCTTGGGTCTGGACATTGGGGAGGGTAGGTGTTATGGTGAGTGCAGTGAAGTGTGTACACCTGATGATTCACAGACCTGTACCCCTGGGGCTAATAATACTTTCTATGTTTATAAAAAATAAAATAAAATGCAAATAAACAGTAAGTATACTATAAAAAAAATCAATGACTAAATGCTCATTGAGTATCAGGTACGGAAACTGTATGACCTTATCTTCATAAAGCTTTTACTCAAAGCAGGAAACATAATGGACTTTTCTAACACAAAGAAGGCAGAGACTTAGACATATGTCAAGAAACAGGAATTCACGCCAAATGAAAGAACACAATAAGGCCACACACGGTGAATTTAGAGAAATAGTTATAAGTGATGTGCCTGATGGAGAATTTAAAGCAGCAAGCATAAGGGTACATACTGGGTTAGAGAAAAAAAATGAAAGACTTCAGAGAGACCATTACCATAGAGATAAATGAGTTTAAAAACTTATCAGTCATAAGTGAATATTCAATAACTGTGATTAGAAAGATGCATGATGCAGTGAACAGAAGACTGGAAGAAAGAGAGAAAAGAATGAGTGATACGGAACAGAAAATAATGGAAAATATTGAAGCTGAACAGAAGAGAGAATGAAGAATCATGTAACAAAAGAATAGACTTCCCGATCTCAGTGTTTCCATTAAACATAATAACATTTGTCTAATGAGTCTCAGAAGTAACAACGGAAGGTTTTAGAGGGGAGGCAGGTGGGGAGATGGGTTGGTCTGGTGATGGGTATTAAGGAAGGCACGTATTACATGGAGCCCTGGGTGTTATAAGTAAATAAGGAATCTTAGAACATTACTGTATTGTAGTGTTCTGTACTCTATGGTGACAAACATAAAAAAATAATAAATCAAGTGTAAATAAATAAATAAATAAATAAAATAAAACTAGAACTACTTTATGATCCTGGAATCACACTAATGCATAGGTAACCACCTCCAAAGTACAAACACATTAACTCAAAAGGATACATGCTCCTATATTTTCTAACAACATTATTTAGATAAATTATAGAAGCAGCTCAATAATCCATTTATGGATGAATGGTTAAAGAAGGTGTATTATAATTACACATACGATGGAATACTAGTCAGCCATAATAAAGAATGAAATCTTCCCATTTGCAATGACATGGATGGAGCTACAGAATGTAATGCTAAGCGACATAAGTCAATCAGAGAAAGACAAATACCATATGATTTCACTTATATGAGGAATTTAAGAAACAAAACAAATGAGCAAAGGAATAAGAGAGAGAAACAAACCAGATACCAACTCTTTACTCTAGAGAACGAACTGATGGTTACCAGAGGACATTTGGGGGGCATGGGTGAAGTAGGTGATGGGGATTAAGAAGTGCACTTGTCCTGACCAACACTGGGGGATCTATAGAAATGTTGAATCACTACATTGTACACCTCAAACTAATATTGCACTGTATGTTAACTACGTTAACTACACCAGAATCAAAATTTAAAATAATTTAGAACATAAAATTAATGGATAAAAAAAATAAGAGTCCCAGAAGTAAAAGAGAGAAATGGGGACAGAAAATTTATTTGAGAATGGGACGCCTAGATAGCTCAGTATTGTAAGCCTCTTTATTTGACTCAGGTCATGATCTCAGGGTCTTGGGATCAAGCCCCACATTGGGCTCTCTGCCCAGCAGGGAGCCTGCTTTCTCCTCCCCCTCTGCCTGCCACTCTGTCTACTTGTGATCTCTCGTTCTGTGAGATAAATAAATAAAATATTTAAAAAATTTTGAGGAAATAATAGCTGAAAAATGCCTTAACCTGAGGAAGGAAACAGACATCCAAAGCAAGGAGCCACATAAAACTCTCCAAAAAATAAAATATTACTACTACTAATAATAACAATTTTAAAAATTTAACAAAACAGGCTAACACCAACACATATTGCACTACAAATTGCAAAATATACTACTAATAAAAAAGACTTAAAAAAGGAAAAAAAGTCTTAAAATCAGTAACGCAGAAATTCTTAAATTACAAGGGAAGACACATAAGGCTAGCTGCAGATTTCTCAAAAGGAACGTGGCTATCTAGAAGGAAGAGTCATGATATATTCAAAGTGATGAATGAGAAAAATCTGAAGCCAAGGATATTGTACCCAACAAGGATATTATTCAAATAGAAGGAGAGATTATTTCCCAGACAAACAAATCTAAATGAATTCATCACCACTAATCCAGCTGTGCAAGAAATGTTAAAGGGGACTCTTTGAACAGAAGGGAAAGACCAGAATGAAAAGACATAAAAGAACAGACAAAATCTCCAGATACAATGACAAAACAACTAAAAAAATAGCACTAAATGCATATCTATCAATAATTTGTCTGAATGTAAATAAACTAGGGAGTCAGAATGGAGAAAAAATAAATAAACAAAACAATAAGCCCCCCTATATTGTGTCTTGAAGACACTAATTTTCGACCCGAAGACACTTACCGATCAACAGTGGGGGTATGGGAAAACATTTATTATGCAAACTGATGTCAAGGAATAGACAGAGTAGCAATACCTATATCTGGCATACTAGACTTTAAAACCAAGACTGTCACAAGAGACAAAGAAGGCACTATATGCCCTAAATGGGACAACACAACACGAAGATCAATTATAAATATTTATGCACCCAATATGGAAGCACCCAAATATATATAACCAAAAAAATTATAAACAATGAGTTTGTTAACATTGTTAAATTTTTAAAAAAATAACAAACAAACAATGAGTTCCCGTATGATAATAATAAAATAATAGTATGGGACTTTAAAGCTCCACTTACATTAATGGAGAGATCATCTAAACAGGAAATCAACAAGGAAAATATGATGTTGAATGACAGATTGGTCCAAAAGGACTTAACAGATAAATCTAGAACACTCTATGCTAAAATAGGAAAATACACATTCTTTTTAAGCACACGTAGTATATCTGGTAGATCAAATATTAGGTTACAAATCAGGCCTCAAAAATTACAAAAAGATTGATATCATACTATGCATATGTTCTGAACACAACGCTATGAAAATTGAAGTGAAACACCAAAAAAAAAAAAAAAAAGGAAAAACCACAAATACTAGGAAGTTAAACAACATACTGTTAGCCAATAGTATATTAGCCAATAATGAAATCAGAAGAAATTGTTTAAAAAATACATGGAAACAAATGAAAACGAAAACAGAAGGGTCCAAAGCAATTGATATGCAACCCATAATGGTCCTAAGAGGGAAATATATAGGAATACCGATTAACTTAAGAAGCAAGAAAATGTTCAAAGAAACAACTTAAACTTATACCTAAAGGAGCTTGAAAATTAAACCTAAAGCCAGCAGAAGAAAGGAGATAATAAATATTAGAGCAAAAATAAATGATAAAAAAATAAACCAAAAAACAACAGACGATACCACAGATCAATAAAAACAGGAGTTGGTTCTTTGGAATAATTAATGAAATTGATAATTCCCTAGTCAAACTTAACAAATAAGAGAAGAAAGCACCCAAATAAATAAAATTACAAATGAAAGAGGAGTAAAACTTATCTACAGAAATACGATTATAAGAGAATATTATGAAACATTATATGGCAACAAATTGGATAACTTGGGGGAAATGGTAAATTATTAGAGCCACATGAATAACCAAAATTGAAACAGAAAGAAATATAATGCTGGAACAGACTGATAACCAGGAAGGAAATTGAGTCGGCAATCACAAGTCTCCCAACAACAACAAAAAAAGTCCAGGTCCAGGTGGCTTCACAGATGAATTCTACCAAATATAAAGAAGAGTTAATACCTATTCTACTGAAACTTTTCCAGAAAAAAACAAAGGCAAGAAAGCTTCCAAATTCATTCTATGAGGCCACCCTTACCCTGTTACCAAAACTCATCAAAGACAACACTAATAAAGAGAACTGCAGGCAATATGCCTCATGAAGGTGGATGCAAAAATTCTTAGGAAAATGCTGAATCCAACTCTATATTCAAAGAACCATTCACTACAACAAAGTGGGATTCATTTCTGCACTGCAAGGCTGGATCAATATTTGGAAATCAAAGAATATGATACACCACATTAATAAACACAAGGAGGTGAACCATATGAACCTTTAAATAAATGTAGAAAACTTAATTGACAAAGTATGACATCTACCAATGATAAAAAATGCACAACAAACTAGATTTAGAGGGAAAACACTTCAACATAATATATCTCAGATGTGAAAAATCCACAATGAATATCATACTCAAGTGAGAATGAGTGAGAGCTTTTCTTCTATGATCAGAAAGAAGAGAGGGATGCCCATTCCCCCCACTGTTATTTAACGTAGTATTGCAATTCTTACCCACAGCAATCAGAAAACACAAAGAAATACTAGGCATCCAAACAGTAAAAGAGGAAGTAAAATTTTCAATGTTTTCACAAGACATATTACTTTATGTAGAATACCCAAAAGACATCACCAAAAAGTTGCTGGAAATGATACACAAATTCATTAAAGAAACAGGATACAAAAATCAACATACAGAAAAGTGTAGCATTTCTATACATCAATAATGAAACAACAGAAAGATAAATCAAGGAACAAATCCCATTTCCAATTACATCAGAAACATTAAGATACCTAGAAATACATGTACCCAAAGAGGTAAAAGACTTATACTCTGAAAAATATAGAATGCTGGTGAAAGAATGAAGATGGCAAAAAGAAACAGAAAAACATTTCATGCTCATGGATTAGAAGAACAAATATAATTAAAATATCTGTATTATCCAAAGTAATCAACATATTGAATGCAATCCCTATCAAAACATGCCATAATTTTTTCACAGAGATAGAATAAAGAATCCTAAAATTTGTATGGAGCCACAGAAGACCATGAATAGCAAAAGAAAACTTGAAAAGCAAAGTAATGATGTAGGTATCATGTTCCAGACTTCCAGTTATTTTACAAAGTTGTAGTAATCAAGACAGTATGTATGGTACTGGCACAAAAACAGACACACAGATCAATGGAACATAATAGAAAACCAATAAATGAACCCAAAAGTACATAGCTAATTTTTGACAAAGCAGGAAAGAATACCAAATGGGGAAAAATCAGACAGTATTTCAAAAAATGTGGTTGAGAAACTAGACAGCAACATGCAAAAGAATGAAATTGGACAACCTCCTTACACCATAGACAAAAATGAATACAAAATGGAATAAAGACCCATACGAGACACAGGGAACTTTAAAAGTCCTAGAGGAATACAAGGCAGTAATCTCTTTGATGTCAGACTTTGCAACATCTTACATATCTATATCTCCTGAAACAAGGGATACAAAGGCAAAAGTAAATAATTGGCACTTCATTCAAACAGAAAGTTTCTCACAACTAAGGAAACAATCCACAATAGTAAAAGCAAACTATGGAATCGGAGGACATAAATGAAAATGGCATATTTGATAAAGAGTTAGTATCCAAAAATATAATGAACTTATAAAACTCAGTACCCATTAAAGAATAACTTAATTAAAAATGAGCAGAAGACACGAACAGACATTTTTTTTTTCCAAAGAAGACATCCCGAGGGCCAACGGACATGGAAAGATGCTCAACATCATTCATCATTAGGGAAATGTGAATTAAAATCAAGATGAGATGCCCCCTCATGAATCTGAAAAATACTTATTTGGTTTCCCACTAAATTGACCCTTAATACATCTCTGAAAACTTGTAAATAAATTATAAGAACTCCTTTCCAATCTTGCCCTGCGACCATATTGAACTATTTGTGACTTAAATTACAATATCCAAGTCTCTATGGACTTCCCCAGGTGAGCACGCATGCAATAGAAGTCTTATCTTTAATCTCTAGGAAATGAAGAACTGCCAATATGCTTTTAGATGAAGCCCATCCAAAATGTTACCATTAGCCTGGCAGTATTCAAGCATTCAGGACAGTTGCCAGCACAAATTCCAAGTAACTCCTGCCCTGAGACAGGGAATGATAATCAAGGTAGATTGATGACAGGTGCCTCAGTAGTGGGCTGGTTCCTTAGAGTTGATCTGACTACAGGCCCCACCCGCCAATGAAGGCTTCTCAGAGGACAGTGAAGTTAAAGTAGTTTGGTGTAGTTTGGTACTACTTCATATCTCTGAAAAGTCTGATATATTTCAATTCAAGCCCAAGGAAAACCCACACTTGGCCACTAACAACATAGGGACCAAACAGTGCCCACAACTGGAAAGGGAGCTACTTCAGACAACTGAATCGAAGGCAAAAGTGGCTTAGCCACAATACCAGGTGCTCACAACACACACAGGGGACATGTTTGAAGGATCAGCTGATGGTGAAATGGCCACATTGCACTGCAAGGCATTACAGAACCTCTTCTTTATAAGATCACTAATTGCAAGAAGAGGAGACATAGATGACAGTCATAACACCCAGAAACAAACACAGAGAGTGGAACAAAATGAGGAGACAAAGAAATGCCTCCCAAATGAAAATCAGAAAAGAATCGACCAGACACCAAAATGAAACCAAGTTAACTAATATGCCTGATAAATAATTTAAAGTAGTGATCATAAAGATATTCATGACCCTTGAGAGAAGAGTAGAGGATATCAGTAAACAGAGAGAAAAACAGAAAAAAAAGAACTACTTAGTTATAAAGAACATAATAAATGAAACTTAAAATACAATAGATGGAATAAATAGCAGGCAAGAAGAAGAAGAAAAATGAATCAAGCAACCTGGAGGACAAAAGAATAGAAATTAATCAAACTGAGCAGGTGAGAGAAAAAAATGCAAAATGAGAACAGACTTAGGGGCTCCTGGGTGGCTTAGTCTATTAAGCATTCAAATCTTTATTTCATCTCAGGTCCTAATCTCCGAGTCCTGGGATCAAGCTCCAAGTTGTGTTCCCTGCTCAGTTGGGAATCTGCTTCTCTCCTTCTTCCTCTCCTTTTGTCCCTCCCCTGATCGCTCTTTCCCTCAGTCTCTCTCAAATAAATATATATTTAAAAAATTAAAAAAAATTAAAAATTTAAAAAATGCTTTAGAATAAACTTAGGGAACTCAGCAATATCATCAAGTCTAATAACATCTTCATTATGGGGATCTCCGAAGAAGAATATAAAGATGTGGCAGAAAATGTATTTGATGAAATAATAGGTAACAATTTCCCAAATAAGGGAAAGAAAACAAATCCAGCCGCAGAAGGCACAAAGAGCACCTAACAAAATCATCCCCCAAAAGTCCACAGTAAGAAATGCGGCATTAATGGGGTGCCTGAGCAGCTCACTGGGTTAAGGCCTCTGCCTTCGGCTCAGGTCATGATCCCAGGGTCCTGAGATTGAGCCCCACATTGGGCTTGCTACTCCACAGGGAGTCTGCTTCTGCCTCTCTCTCTCTGCCTGCCTCTCAGCCTACTTGTGATGTCTGTCTGTCAAATAAATAAATAAAATCTTTAAAAAAAAAGAAATGTAGTATTAAAATGGGAAAAAGTAGTAAAAATTAATTAATAATTAATTAAAATGTCCAAAAGTAGTGATAGGACATTTTAAACGGAGTAATCTCTATGTGATGTATATGTAAGTGATGACTCACTAAATCATATTAATGAAATCAATATTGAATTGTATATTAACCAACTAAAATTTAAATAAAAATTTGAACCAAACAATAAATAAGTAGAATAAATAAATAAATAAATAAATAAATAAATAGGTAGAAGTAAGAAGAAAGAAAGCAGTTACACACAGGAGACACCCCATCAGGGTATCAGTTGATATTTCAGCAGAAAAACTGTTGTCCAGAAGGGAATGGCCTGAAACATTCAAAGAGCAGAAAGGAGGAAAAATATAGCCAAGAATACTGTAACCATGAAGGGTATCATATGGATTACAAAGAGAGATAAATAGTTCCCAGACAAGTAAATTTAAAGGAATCAATGACCACTGGAATAACCCTACCAGAAAAGTTAATGGGGACCTACTGAATGGGAATGAAAAGCCGTAATAAATAAGTAAGAAAAGTAGAAAGCACAAAAGCATGAAAAAATAAGTATAAACATCAGGGAACATGGACACCTTTGAATCTGCATTTTTGTATACTTGGGTAAATACCTAGTATTGCAATTGTTGGATTACAGGGTAGTCCTGTTTTTAACTGTCTGAGGAACCTTCATACTCTTCTCCAGAGTGGAAAAGCCACTTTGCATTCCCACTAACGGAGTAACATGGTTCCCTTTTCTCTGCATCCTTGCCAACATCTGTTGTTTATTATGTTGTTCATTTTTGCCATTCTGACAGGTATGAGGTGGTATCTCATTGTGATTTTCATTTGTATTTCCCTGATGATGAGTGATGTTGAGTATCTTTTCATGGGTCTTAAGGTATCTGGATGTCTTCTTTGCAAAAATGTCTATTCATGTCCTTTGCCCATTTCTCGCCTGGATTATTTTGGGGGGACTGTTGAGTTTTATAAGCTCTTTATAGATTGTGGATACTAACCCTTTGTCAGGTATGTCCTTTGCAAATGTCTTCTCCCATTCTGTAGATTGCCATGAAGTTTTGTTGACTGCTTCCTTCGCTGTACAGACATGTATTTTTGTTGTTGTTTGTTTATTTGTTTTTTTTTTTTTCTGAAGAACTTTCAATAGTTCATTTCTGCTTTGGTTTCCCTTGCCTCTGGAGATGTGTCTAGTGAGAATTGCTATGGTCAATGATAAAAACGTTGCTCTCTTTGCTCTCCTCCTTTGATGGTTTCCTGTTGCATATTTATGCCTTTCCTCCATTTTGAATTTATTTTTGTGTATGCTGTAGGAAAGTGGTCCAGTTTCTTTTTTGTTCGAGGATTTTATTTATTTATTTGCCAGAGAGAGAGCACAAGCAAAGACAGGAGCAGACAGAGGGTGAAGCAGGCTCCCTGCTAAGTAAGGAACCCAAAGCAGGGCTCAATTCCAGGATGCTGGGATCATGACCTGAGCCAAAAGGCAGACACTTAACCAAAAGTGCCACCCAGCCAACCAAAGATTTTGTTTTGTTTTTTTTTTTGTTGTTGTTGTTGTTGTTGTTTTTTTAAGTATAATTGATTAATTTATTTGAGAGAAAGATAATGCAGGGGGAGGAGCAGAGGGAGAGGGACCAGCACACTCTGCGCTGTGCAGAATGCCTGATGCAGGGCTTGATCTCAAGATCATAACCTGAGCCAAACCCAAGAGTCAGATGCACAAGTGACTGAGCCACTCAGGTTCCCGAAGAAAATGGTCCAGTTTCATTCTTCAGCATGTTGCTGTCCAGTTTTCCCAATACCAATTGTTGAAGAGACTGTCTTATTTCCATTGGCTAGTCTTTTCTGTTTTTTCATAGATTAGTTGACCATGGAGTTGTGGATGCATTTGTGGGTTTTATGTTCTGTTCCATTGATCTATGTGTCTGTTTTTGTGCAAGTACCATACTGCTTTAATGACTACAGCTTTGTGATATATCTTGAAGTCTGAAATCTTGATGCCTCCAGCTTCGTTTTTCTTCTTAATGTTGCTTTCACTGTTAGTGGTCTTTTGTAGTTCCACACACATTTTAGCAATGTTTCTTCTGTCTTCAGGGAAAACTGATATTGGTAATCTGACAGGGACTTTATTAAAAGTATTGTTGAGTTTTGGTAAAATAGAACATTTTAATATTTTTTTTCTTCCATGAATATGGGATTTTTTTTTCATTTCTTTGTGTCATCTTCAATTTCTTTCATGATTATTCTATAGTTTTAGAGTACAAATTTTTTACCTCTTTGGGTAGATTTATTTCTAGGTTTCTTATGGTTTTTGTTGCAAATGTAAATGGGATTGAATCCTTAATTTCTCGGTTTGCTGCTTCATTATTGGTGAATAGATATGTAACAGATTTCTGTGCATTGATTTTGTGTCCTGTGACTTTGCTGAATTCATGTGTTAGTTCTAGCAATTGTTTGGTGGTGACATTTGGGTTATCTACATAGACTAAATTGTCATATGTGCATAGTGTATATTTGACTTCATTCTTCCCAATTCAAGGCAATTTATGTCATTTTTGTCTGATTTCTGAAGTTAGGACATCAGTAATATGCTAAACAGTGGTGATAGTGGTCATCCCAGTGTTGTTCTGAACTATAGAGGAAAAGGTCATAAAGTTTCCCCACTAAGGAGGAAATTAGTTATGAGTTTTTCATATATAGCCTTCGTGATGTTGAGGCATATTCTCTGTATCTCTACTTTTGGAGGGTTTTTATCAAGAATCAATGCTGTAATATTTCACACATTTTTCTGCATGGATCTTGTCATTCTTATCACTTTTTAAAAAATTAATGTGGTTTATCACATTATTTGATTTGCCAGTATTGAATGACACTTACAGTCCAGGAATATATCCCACTTGAGCATGATGAATAAATCTTTAATCGTACTCTTCAATGTAATTTGTTAGTGTCTTTTTGAGAATTTTTTCATCAGTGTTCTTCAGGGATACTGGCCTGTAATTTTCGTTTTTAGAGGGATCTTTGTCTTCTTTAGGAATGAGAGTAATGCTGGCTTCACACAATGAGTTTGGAAGCTTATCCATTTCTATATTTTAAAACTATTTGGAAAGAATAGTTATTAAGTCCTCTTTCAGTGTTTGGTAGAATTCTCCTGGTAAATCTCTGGCCCTGGACTTTTGTTTGATCAGAGATTTTTGATTACTGCTTCAATTTCTTTGCTGGTTATGGGCCTGTTCAAATTTTCTATTTCTTCCTCTTTCAGTTTTAATAGTTTATGTATTTTTAGGATTCTATCCATTTCTTCCTGATTGCCCAATTTGTTGGCAAAATTTTTTTTCCTAATGTTCTCTTTGATTGTTTTATTTCTGTGGTGTTGGCAGTGATCTCTCCTCTTTCATACATGACTTTATTTATATGAGTCCTTTTTTTTCTTTTTGATAAATCTGGCTGGATTTTATCAATTGTATTAACCTTTTCAACTAACTATCTCATAGTTTCATTGACTTGTCATTCTCTATTTTCTGTTTTTCTTTCATTTATTCCTGTTGTATTCTTTATTTTTTTCTTCCTTCTCCTGGATATAGGCTTCATTTGCTGTTCTTTTTCTAGTTCCTTGAGGTATAAGTTGAAATTGTGTACTTGAGCCTTTGCTTGCTTCTTCAGGTAAGCCTGCATTGCAATATACTTCCTTCCTTGGATGACTCTTGCTGCATCCCAAATATTTAGGGGTGTTGTATTTTCCTCTTTATTTTTTTAAATGTAATCCTTTAACAATTTCATTAATTCATTCATCAGAGAGAGTACAAGCAGAGGGATCAGCAGACAGAGGGAGAAGCAAGTTCTCTACTGAGCAAGGAGTCTGATGTGGGACTCAAACACAGGACCCTGAGATTATAACCCCAGCCAGATGTAGACCCTTAATGATCTGAGCCACCCAGGCATCCCAATTTTTTGTTTATTTCTTCTTAATTTCCTGGTTAATTCATTCATTCTTTTGTACCATGTCCTTTGATGCTCATTTATTTGTGGTCTTGTGGTTGACCTCATATTTCATAGTGTTATGGTCTGATAATATGCATGGTATGATCTTAATATTTTTGTACTTATTGAGAAATGATTTGTGACTGCGCAATCTATTCTGGAGAATGTCTCATGTACACTGGAAAAGAACGTGTATTCTCTTTTAGGAAGAAAAGTTCTGAACATGTCTTATGAGTCCGTCTGTTCCAATGTGTCAGTCAAAGCCATCGTTTCCTTGTTGACTTTATGCTTAGATTATCTTTCTGTTATAAGTGGGGTTTTAAAGTCCCCTACTGCTATTGCATTTTGATCCAAGACTTTAATTACATTTGTAATTTTTTTTTTAATTTGGGAGCACTCTAGTTGGAGCATAAATATTTATAATTGTAATATCTTCTCAGTGGATAGGCCCCTTAATTATGAATAGTGTCCTTTTTCATCTCTTTATGCTCTTTCATTTAAAATCTAGTTTTTCCATTGAAATTGGACTATTTCCTTACACCACACATGAAAATAGACTCAAAATGGATGAATGGCCTCAATGTGAGAAAGGAATCCATCAAAATCCTTGAGGAGAATGCAGGCAGCAACCTCTTTGACCTCAACCGCAGCAACTTCTTCCTAGGAACATCACCAAAGGCAACAGAAGCAAGGGCAAAAATGAACTATTGGGATTTCATCAAGATAAAAAGCTTTTACACAGCAAAGGAAACAGTTAACAAAACCAAAAGACAACTGACAGAATGGGAGAAGATATTTGCAAACGACATATCAGATAAAGGGCCAGTATCCAAAATCTATAAAGAGCTTATCAAAATCAACACCCAGAGAACAAATAATCCAATCAAGAAATGGGCAGAGGACATGAGCAGACATTTCTGCAAAGAAGACATCCAGATGGCCAACAGACACATGAAAAAATGCTCCACATCACTCGGCATCAGGGAAATACAAGTCAAAACCACAATGAGATACCACCTCACACCAGTCAGAATGGCTAAAATTAACGAGTCAAGAAATGACAGATGCTGGTGAGGATGCAGAGAGAGGGGAACCCTCCTACACTGTTGGTGGGAATGCAAGCTGGTGCAACCACTCTCAAAAACATTGTGGAGGTTCTTCTAAAAACTGAAAATAGAGCTATCCTATGACCCAGTGATTGCACTACTGGGTATATATCCTAAAGATACAAATGTGGTGCTTTGAAGGGGCATGTGCACCTGAATGTTTATAGCAGCAATGTCCACAATAGCCAAACTATGGAAAGAACCTAGATGTCCATCAACAGATGAATGGATAAAGAAGATGTGGTATATATATATATATATACAATGGAATACTATGCAGCCATCAAAAGAAATGAAATTTGCCATTTGCAACAATGTGGATGGAACTAGAGGGTATTATGCTTAGTGAAATAAGTCAATCGGAGAAAGACAACTATCATATAATCTCCCTGATATGAGTAAGTGGAGATGCAATGTGGGGGGGTTAGGGTGTAGGAAAAGAAAAAAATGAAAGAAGATGGGATTGGGAGGGAGACAAACCATAAATGACTCAATCTCAAAAAACAGACTGAGGGTTGCTGGGGGGGATGGGTGAGGGTGGTGGGGATATGGACATTGGGGAAGGTATGTGCTATGATGAGTGCTGTGAAATGTGTAAACCTGGCGATTCACAGCCTGTACCCCTGGGGATAAAAATACATTATATGTTTATTAAAATAAATTATTAATTAATTTTTAAAAAATCTAGTTTTTCCAACATAGGTATGGCTACCCCAGCTTTCCTTAGACATGAATTAGCATGATAAATTATTCCTATTACTTCACATTCATTTTGCAGTTACATTTAGCTCTAAAAGGATTCTCTTCCAGGCAGCATTATAGATGGGTCCTGCTTTTATATCTATTCTGACACACTATGTCTTTGATTGGAACCTCATCCATTTCCATTCGGGCTGATTATTAATAGATCTGAATTTAGTAAGATTGTATAACCTGTAAATTCATTGTTTCTAGAAATTTTCTTTGTTTCTTTCTGAACTTTGTTACTTTTGGTCTTCCTTTCCCACTCACAGAGTCACCTTTACTCTTACTTACACGACTGATTTAGTGATCCTAAACTCCATTGTAATTGTCTCAGAAACTCTTTATCTCTTATGCTATTCTGAGTGACAACATTGTTGGATAAGATATTCCTGGCTGTATATTTTTCTCTTTCAGCATGTTGAATATAGTAGGCCACTCTCTCTTGGCCTGCCAAGTTTATGTGGAAAGATCTGTTGCTATCTTTACAGGGTTTCCTTTGTCAGTTTGGTGCCTCTTCTCTCTTGCTACTTTCCTTATCTCTGTATTTTGTAAATTTTACTAGACTATCATCTTGGTGTTGGCTTTCTTTTGTTGAATTTGATGGGCGATCTCTGTGCCTCCTGGATTGGGATGTCTTCCTTTTCCCAGATTAGAGGTTTTCAGCTCTTATTTCCTCAAATAAACCTGTCCTCCCCCCCTTCTTTTGTGACTCTTATCATACAAGTATTAATGATTTTATGGAGTTGCTGAGTTCTTTAAGTTTACCTTCATGATCCATTTTTATTTTTGCCTCTTCTTTTCAGCTTCATGATTTCCATAATGTTATCTTCTGTATCAATTATCTTTTACTTATCTTTTTCAATCCATGTGGTCATTACATCCAGTCAGCTTTGCATCTCAGTTATAACATTTTATTTCAGCCTGACTTGTTTTTGAGTCTTATAGTTCTATAATAAGGGCCTCCTGGTATCTTTTATGCTTTTATAAAGCCAGATTATATCCTTTTGATTGTTCCTTTAAATTCTGCTTCACAGATATTACTTACATCTATTTTGTTTAGATCCCTGTCCGTGACCTTTTATTCTTTCTATTGGAATCAATTACTCCATCTTATAATTTTGTATAGGTGTCTGTCTTCTTCTCTGTGTTAGGATAATATATTATGTTTCCAGCTCAGTGAATAAAAGGTATATAAAGAAGAGATCATATACTGTCTAGGACCTGATACTGGTGACTCCAATATTTCTGGTGTATGCTGTGCATATGCTGTTTCTGTGTTTTGATTGCTCTTTCCCTCAAGTCAGTCCTCTTCAGAGTTCCTCCTTCCTATATTCAGAAGTGTTTGACTTTGTGGCAAGTTTTAACTAAGTGTGTTTTGGTCTTCCTGCTAACAGACATTGGATCCTATTTCCCCTAGAGCCACAGCTCAAACAGCAGTCTTGGTCAGTACACATGGTACAAGGGTGGAGGGGGCTGTTTTGTTCTTCTTGGGTGGGGCCTACTGCTACTCTGACTCTTAGGCACACTTGCCTAGTAAAAATGATCCTGCAGACCACAAGGGGGCAGAGCTTGTTGTAAGGGACCCAAGCCTCCCACGTGTGTGCTCTGATGCTCCCTGAAGTCTGTCCTACTGATCCATAGGGGTACAAATGGCATCACCCAGCTATATGGTCCCTAGAGAGGGGCCTTTGTGACCCCTTCTGTTCAGGAAGGCCTCAAAGAGCAGTGAACAATCTCACCTTGTTCCTCAAATTGCTGTCTGTGTCCCAAATTACTGCCCATCCAGTGGTCCAATGGTACCATTTTTTATCTAAGGCTTTTATCTAAGGCTTTCTGGATGGATTTACCTCCAAGTTTGAGGGACCCACCATGGTGAGGATCCATGCTGAACCTCTTGGGGAGGGTCTTATCATGCTGTGACACGTGCCAGTTTTTTCCCAGAAGAGCAATCATTTGAATGTACAGGGGCTCAGACTTCATAGTAAAGCAGAGAAAAAAGGTTGTGTCCAGTTTAGCTGTCCCCAGTAGCTGCTTCTGTTACTGTGCTATTGGACTGGACAGCTCAATGATGTCTGTTGGTTATTTTGTCACTGGAGAAGCAGTCCCACCCCTCTCAAATGCACACTAAGAAGGGGAGTTATGTCTCCCAGTGTGACACAGGATACTTCAGACTACAAAGTGCAATCCCTGGCCTCTGTCTTACTTCTCTACTATAGTACCTCTAGCGCCACTAAGCTCCACACACTTGATTGTTGCAAGCAATTTAGAAAACTATGGAGGTTCCTTAAAAGTTAAAATTAGAATGGCCCTACTATCCAATCATTGAACTACTAGGTGCTTATGCAAGAATACAAAAGTACTAATTCAAGGGAATACAGTCATCAAGAAATTTATGGCATCATTATCTACTGTAACCAAATTCTGGAGATAGCCCACCTGTCCACTGACTGGAGAATGCATGAATAATGTCATATAGAGGGATATTACTCACTATAAAAAGACGTCTTTCCATTTAAAACTGCATTTACAGTCTCCCATGTAACCATGGAGCTAAAGAGTATAATGTTAAGCAAATAAGTCAGTCAGAGAATAGCAACTATCATACCATTTCACTCATACAGAGAATTTAAGGGGAAAATGAGCAAACTGGAGAGATAGAGAGAAAGAGAGAGAGAGAGAAAGGAAAACCAAGAAACAGATTCTTAACTATAGAGAGTGAATAGATAACAGAAGGGAGTTGGGTCGTGTAATGGTAAACATAGGTGAGAGAGAATAGCGAATGTACTTGCTGTGATGAACACTTTTTTTTTTTAAATTTTAATTTATGTTTTCACTGTTCCAGGATTCATTGTTTATGCACCACGCACAACACTGGGTGTTTTATGGAAGTGTTCAAATCCTGTATTGCACACCTTAAACAGATTATACTGTTTATTAACTAACCACGATTTAAATGAAACTTAAAAAAGGAACAGTACTACAAATACAGCCACAAAGCAATTAACAAAATGGCAATAAACACATATCTATCATTAATCACTTTGAATTTAAATGAACTAAATGCTTCAGTCAAAAGACATATGGTGATGGAATGGATTTTTAAAAGAAGAAAACCCATCTATTTACTGCTTTTAAAGTCTGATTTTAGATCTAAAGACTCATGCAAATTTAAACTGTAGGGGTTAAGAAGCATTTACTATGAAAATGTGTGTTAAAAGAAAGCAATGTTGGCAATTGTTATAAGGACAAAGGGTATAAAAGAAAAACTGTAAAAAAAGGGATAGAAGGAAACTATAATTATGAAAGGGACAATCCAACGAGAAGATAAAAAAATTGTAAACATTCATGTACTCAACATGGGAGTACCAAATACATGAATTAATAACAAACATAAATAAGCAATGAAGAGTAACACGATAATAATGGGGACATTAAACACCCATTTACATCAGAGGATAGATCATCCAAACAGAAAATGAACAAGGAACCAGTAGCTTTTATTTTTGGACTAGATATATTTAACAGATATATTCAGAACTTTACATCCTAAAACAGCAGAATGCACATTATTTTCAAGAGCATATGGAATATTCTCCAGAAATGATCACATGTTATGCCACAAAACATTATCTCCAAAATTTTAAAAAGATCAAAGTTATACCATGGAACCTTTAAGACCACTAGAAATAAAGCAAAGAATAATTCCAGGGAGAGCTCAAGTAAACGGAGGTTTAATAATGTGATTCTAAACAATGAATGACTTTACCAAGAAATCAAGGAGGAAGTCATAAAACGCATGGCAACAAATGAAAATGAAAAGATAATGGCCCAAAATCTTTGAGGGGTAGGAAAAACTGTTCTACGTGGAAAGTATATAGCAATACAGGACTACATCATATAGCATAAATAAATCTCAAGTACAAAAGATAACCTTACATCTGAGGAGGTAAAAGAGCAAAACAAACAACCAAAAAATAGTGGAAAGGAATAAAAGGGGACACCTGGGTGGCTCAGTGGGTTAGGCCTCTGCCTTCAGCTCAGGTCATGATCTCAGGGTCCAGGGATGGAGCCCCACGTCAGGCTCTCTGCTCAGTGGGGAGCATGCTTTCCCTCTATCTCTCTCTCTGCCTGTCTCTCTGCCTACTTGTAATTTCTGTCTCTCAAATAAATAAATAAAATCTTTAAAAAATATATAAAAATGTAAAAAACAAACAAAAGGACTAGAGCGAGTCAAGTATCATATGGTTTCACTTATTTGTGGAGCATAACAAATAATATAGAGGACAAGGGTAGACGGAGAGAAGGGAGTTGAGGGAAATTGGAAGGGGAGGTGATCCATGAGAGACTGTGGACTCTGAAAAACAACTTGAGGGTTTTGAAGGGGCGGGGGGTGGGAGGTTGGGGGAACCAGGTGGTGGGTATTAGGGAGGGCACAGTTTGCATGGAGCACTGGGTGTGGTGAAAAAACAATGAATACTGTTATGCTGAAAATAAATTTAAAAAAATTTTAAAAAGGACTAGAACAGAAATAAAGACAGAGAAAGTAAAATTTAAGAAAGGAAAATATGGGACAGAACAGTAAAATTAGTGGGTAGTACTTGGAAAAGATAAACAAAATTGATAAATCTTTACCAAACTCAAAAAAAAGGACTCAAATGAATGAAATCATAAATGAAAGAGAAGAAATAACAACTGACATCACAGATATACAAAGGGTAACAAGAGAATATAATGAAAAATTATATACCAAGAAGTTGGACAACCTAGAAGAAATGGATAAATTCCTAAAGAGACAAAACCTTCCAAAATTGAATCTAGATGAAATAGAAAAATTGACAGACTGATTACTAGCAATAGAATTAAATGAGGAATCAAGAAACCCAGAAACAACAAAAGTCCAGGACCATATGGCTTCACAGGTGAATTCTACCAGCATTTAAAGAAAACTTAATACCCAGTCTTCTAAAACTATGCCAGAAATACAAGAAGAAGTGAAATGTCCACATTCATTTTATGAGGCCATCATTACCTTGATACCAAAACCAGATGAAGACACAGTAAAAAATTAAAAATAAATTTAAAAAAAGTAAGAGAGAGAGAAATAGAGATCAATCTACATGGCAATGATTCTGATGAACATATATGCAAAAATCCTCAAGAAAATTAGTGAAGAGAATCTAACAATACATCTAAAAACTAATTCATCACTATAAAGTTGGATTTATTTGTGAACCACAAAAGAGGAATGGTTTCAAATACAGTGGTTTCAAATCACTCAGTGTGATACATTACATCAGTAAGAAAGGAAAAGGCCCTATGATTATTTCAATAGATGGAGGAAAAGTGTTTGACAGAAAATCACCCCGAACAAAGGAGGTTTTGAGGAAACATAACAGTAATAATAAAGGCTGCATATGAAAAAAAAAATAACAAATAAAAACACAGCTAATATCATAGTCTACTGAAAAACTGAGAGCTTTTGCCCTACAATCAGGAATAAGACAAAGAAATCCACTCTAAACACTTTGACTCAATGCAGGACTTGAAGCCCTAGACAAAGCAATGAGAGAAGAAAAATAAATAAAGGCATCAAAATTAGTAAGGAAAAGTAAAACTTTAAACAGTTGCTGGAGACATAATACACACAGGAAATCATAAGGACCTCAGCAAAACATCACTATAAAATCACTAAACATTACAAAAAATGATAAAGGAATTCAGGAAGGTCGTAGGACACAAAATAACCCCACATATATCCATTTCATTTCCATATACTAATAACAAGTAAGAAGGAAGCAAAAATTAAGAAAAAAAATTGCCTTTGTGACTGCACCAAAAATCATAAAATACCTAGGAATGTATTTAAACAAGGCAGTGAAACACCTATACTTTGAAAGCTATAAAACATATATGAAAGAAATTAAAGATGACACAAAGATGATTTAAATTGTAAATGAGATCTCTTTTACTCATAAAGCTTTTCCTTGGTATGCTAAGTTACTCAGAAAGTACAGCTAAACCAATGATAAACCTTGGGTTACATTTGGGTAAATGCTATAACTATTATAGAAATTCTATGCATTTCCTAAAGTTTTAACCTTTTGATAAGGTCATCACTTGATATTGTAATTATTGAAATGTTATGTGTCACAGAAGTAACCTAATTTTCTTGCCAGTTACATTGTAAAACCATATCTATTCTGAGTTTTTGTCACTTATAATTGTTATAATTCTCTTGTAAAATAAGTTTTACCTTAAAGGAGATTCATGTAAAGGATTTCAGGACAAATACAGGTATTTGATATGTTAAAAATCCTAAAACTGAAATGGGTAAAAATTTCCAGAAGTAAAAGCTGCATTCAGACTAAACCAGAATTAGTAACATGGGACTAGACAAACTGATGTTTGCTCTATCAGACTAGAAAAACAAATCAAAGCATTCAACTTTTCTTTCTATCTGAACCCTCTAAAACTCAAAAGGACTCAGCAAGTATTCTTTCTTCCATGGCAAAAGGTCATTTGCATAAGTTCAATAAGAATCTATTCTCCTTATAACAGGACACCATTGAAAACACTGGTTATTTTACCAAGGCTTTGACTGGAATATGATATTTGAGAAAGACTCAGATATGACCAGACAGCTTAAAAGAACTAAGGTGGACTTTATAAAACCCAGAGCCATAAAGTGCCTTGAAACTGTTGGCCTGATACCTTGCTTACAGAGTTCCCAGCAGCCTCACCAGGTGAGTAAAGAATGTGACTTCCTGGAAGGTGCAAAAAACTCAAGATATTTTGGGGACCTCAGAAAGAGGAATTCGGTCCTATTTACAATTGCACCCAAAACCATAAGATACGTAGGAATAAATCTAAACAAAGAGGCAAAGAATCTATACTCAGAAAACTATAAAGTACTCATGAAAGAAATTGAGGAAGACACAAAGAAATGGAAAAATGTTCAATGCTCATGGATTGGAAGAACAAATATTGTGAAAATGTCTATTCTACCTAAAGCAATCTACGCATGTAATGTAAAGCAATCCTTATCAAAATCCCATCCATTTTTTTTAAAGAAATAGAACAAAAAATCCTAAAATTTATATGGAACCAGAAAAGACCTCGAATAGCCAAAGGAATATTGAAGAAGAAAGCCAAAGTAGGTGGCATCACATTTCCAGACTTCAAGCTCTATTACAAAGCTGTCATCATCAAGACAGTATGGTACTGGCACAAAAACAGACATGTAGATCGATTGAACAGAATAGAGAGCCCAGAAATAGACCCTCAACTCTATGGTCAACTAATCTTTGACAAAGCAGGAAAGAATATCCAATGGAAAAAAGACAGCCTCTTCAACAAATGGTGCTGGAAAAATTGGACAGCCACATGCAGAAAAATGAAATTGGACTATTTCCTTACATCACACACGAAAATAGACTCAAAATGGATGAACGGCCTCAATGTGAGAAAGGAATCTATCAAAATCCTTGAGGAGAATGCAGGCAGCAACCTCTTTGACCTCAACCACAGTAACTTCTTCCTAGGAACATCACCAAAGGCAACAGAAGCAAGAGCAAAAATGAACTATTGGGATTTCATCAAGATCAAAAGCTTTTGCACAGCAAAGGAAACAGTTAACAAAACCAAAAGACGACTGACAGAATGGGAGAAGATATTTGCAAACGACATATCAGATAAAGGGCTAGTATCCAAAATCTATAAAGAGCTTATCAAAATCAACACCCAGAGAACAAATAATCCAATCAAGAAATGGGCAGAGGACATGAGCAGACATTTCTGCAAAGAAGACATCCAGATGGCCAACAGACACATGAAAAAATGCTCCACATCACTCGGCATCAGGGAAATACAAATCAAAACCACAATGAGATACCACCTCACACCAGTCAGAATGGCTAAAATTAACGAGTCAAGAAATGACAGATGCTGGTGAGGATGCAGAGAGAGGGGAACCCTCCTACACCGTTGGTGGGAATGCAAGCTGGTGCAACCACTCTGGAAAACAGTGTGGACGTTCCTCAAAAAAACTGAAAATAGAGCTATCCTATGACCCAGTGATTGCACTACTGGGTATATATCCTAAAGATACAAATGTGGTGCTCCGAAGGGGCACATGCGCCTGAATGTTTATAGCAGCAATGTCCCCAATAGCCAAACTATGGAAAGAATCTAGAAGTCCATCAACAGATGAATGGATAAAGAAGATGTGGTATATATACACAATGGAATACTATGCAGCCATCAAAAGAAAAGAAATCTTGCCATTTGCGATGATGTGAATGGAACTAGAGGGTATTATGCTTAGTGAAATAAGTCAATCGGAGAAAGACAACTATCCTATGATCTCTTTGATATGAGGAAGTGGAGATGCAATGCGGGGGGTTGGGGGAGGTAGGAAAAGAAAAAATGAAAGAAGATGGGATTGGGAGGGAGACAAACCATAAATGACTCAATCTCAAAAAACAGACTGAGGGTTGCTGGGGGAAGGGGGGACGGGAGAGGGTGGTGGGGATATGGACATTGGGAAGCGTATGGGCTATGATGAGTGTTGTGAAAGGTATAAACCTGGCGATTCACAGACCTTTACCCCTGGGGATAAAAATACATTATATGTTTATTAAAATAAATTAATTAAAAGAAAAGAAAGAGGAATTAGCCCAAATTGGCTGGTATTGCAGGCATATCTGATGGCAAGTACTTGGCTTGGCTTCTGGCCTGGAGAGACTATTACAAGCTCAACCTAGAGATTCCTTATAAAATGTTCCAGCAAAACAGATTCTAAAACATCTATATGATCACTCGCTGTTCTTGCTGAGCTTATGTAAATAATTAGGACAAGTTTGTTAAAACTGGATTTGTTTTTCAAATAAATTAGTCCTGATTTGGCTACCTTTGAAAATGAGGGTTATTTTAGAAAGAAAAATGATGTTTCAGTAACACACCTTTGTGAATATTAAGTTCTAGATTTTGTTGTCTTTAAATGTTTATATACCTAAGCTAAACAACTTGAGGTAAACTTCAGAGAAGTTACACAATAGCTCGCTTAGATGATCTTACCTAATATTCTGTAGGGATAATAACAGAACCCATGGGACACAAATATATGTTAGTTTAATAGATACCTTTTCAGACTGGGTAGAGACTCTTTCCGCCAAACATGAGATGGCAGAAATAATGGCCAAAAAAACTACTAGAAAAAAATAATTCCTAGATTTGGGTTGCCTCTCGCAATCAGGTCAAAACAACAGCCCTGCATTTGTGAGTTCAGTCTCACAGACAGTGGCCAAGGCCATGGGCACTAATTGGAAACTACACTGTGCCTACCGGCCCCAAAGTTCCAGACAAGTAGAGAAAATGAACCAGACTCTTAAACAAATCTTGACAAAGTTAATTCTGAAAACTGGCGGTGGATGGGTGGATCGCCTTCCCTTTGCCCTCCTTAGGGCGTGACGTACACCCTACTTAAACAAGGTTACCCCATTTAAAATAATGTTCAGGGGACTCCCTCCACTCTGCCCACAGCTACAAGAGGTTGCCCTAGCAGAAATAACTGATCAGTCCCTACTCCCAGTCACTGCAGGCACTAGAGTCCGTCTTAAAAAAAAAAGCCCATGCAGGGATCCGAACTGCCTACACTGAGTCGCAGACGGAGATGGAACCACATCCTTACCAACCCGGAAACTTGGTTTAGTTATGCTGCCACCAAATAAAAACTTGAAGCCTCACTGAAAGGGACGATTCACAGTCATCCTGATCACCCCCATGGCAGTAAAAGTAAAAAAACGTCAGGACCTGGATTCACACATGTCACACCAAACGAGCCAAAAGCAAAAACACCCCCCAAAAATAGGAGCCACTCCCAATGGACCCCACCAACTGTGGACTAAAACTAAGACTCAAAAGGGTTTCATAACTTGGTCACCTTTAACCCTGTTCCTACTCAGCAACAGCCAGGAAACACCTCATAGGCACTAACTTCCTTAAGGCCCCTGCCTGAGCCTGGTTTGCTTGCAGTTCAGAAAAAGTCAAAGAATTGACTAATCTCCAAAGAAAAGGGGGGAATGTTGGGGCTGATTCCACATTAAAACCTGTTAAACCCCTAGGGCCTGACTGGGCCTACTTAGCCATAGTGATTCCATGTTGCCTAGGTAGCCTTTTGTTGTTTAATAAATGCCTCAGCAGTTACTGATACCAGTTCTGGGTAACTGTTGCTAAAACACATACCTAAAACAAGGCCATTTTGTTGTTTAATAAACACCTCAGCAGTTACTAGTATCGGTTCCGGGTAACTGTTACTAGAACACACAGGTAGGAGACATCCAATCAGACAAACCCACATACGTAGAGGTCTGTGGATGTGCCCTGTAAAACTAGCCTGTAAGACCAAAGCGGGGTTGCTCTCTTCGGAGGCACCCCTGGCCGGTCAGTCTGACTTCTAATGCTTGGTATAGAATAAAGCTTTACATAATGTTCCCCTTGTTTAAGCCTCGTTCCCCTGGCTGGTCAGTCTAACTTCTAATGCTTGACATAGAATAAGGCTTTGCATAACTTTCACTTTGTCTCAGTCTCGTTCCTTTGATAACGGACCCAACACAAGAATTAGTTACTTTAAAATGCCACAGGAAAGATCAAATCAATGTCTCCTGGACCAAAAACCTCACCCACTTGAATAATAACTGAACTCCTTGCCTCCTTCCTGTAAAATGGTTCATTCTCAGCTCATTCATATTTATAGTAGATCTCTTAATATGGTTTCCAAGCTAATAGCAGTTTATAAGCAGCAAAATAGAAGAATGAGAAGATGGATACAAAAACACTGACAAAACTAAACCACATGCATGAAAGGATAATCATTGAAAAGATTCAAAATGCTACTGGGTAGGTGTGGGCGTGCATGAAAGCTTACACACAAAATGTCCGAATGAATGTATTCCAGCAACAGAGGAGGCTCAAGGCTCTGCTACAATACAAAATAATAACTGATGCCCAGAATGATGGCTCTGAGATACCAGACTTATGGCGTCTCAAGTACATTCCCTTTAACAAGGCAAGTGAAAACTGACTGTTCTTTAGTACTTACTAAATACCTTATGTTCTAAGGGCTTTATATACATTCATTCTTTTTTTTTATTTATTTAAATCTTTTTTTTAATGATTTATTTCTTTTCAGCGTAACAGTATTCATTGTTTTTTCACCACACTCAGTGCTCCATGCAATCCATGCCCTCCCTAGTACCCACCACCGGGTTCCCCCAACCTCCCATCCCCCACCCCTTCAAAACCCTCAGGTTGTTTTTCAGAGTCTGCAGTCTCTCATGGTTCACCTCCCCTTCCAATTTCCCTCAACTCCCTTCTCCTCTCCATCTACCCTTGTCCTCCATATTGTTTGTTATGCTCCACAAATAAGTGAAACCATATGATACTTGACTCTCTCTGCTTGACTTATTTCACTCAGCATAATCTCTTCCAGTCCCGTCCATGTTGCTACAAAAATTGGGTATTCGTCCTTTCTGATGGAGGCATAATACTCCATGGTGTACATGGACTACATCTTCTTTATCCATTCATCTGTTGAAGGGCATCTTGGTTCTTTCCACAGTTTGGCGACCGTGGCCATTGCTGCTATAAACATGGGGGGACAGATGGCCCTTCTTTTCACTACATCTGTATCCTTGGGGTAAATACCCAGTAGTGCAATTGCAGGGTCATAGGGAAGCTCTATTTTTAATTTCTTGAGGAATCTCCCCACTGCTCTCCAAAGTGGCTGCATCAACTTGCATTCCCACCAACAGTGCAAGAGGGTTCCCCTTTCTCCACATCCTCTCCAACACACGTTGTTTCCTGTCTTGCTAATTTTGGCCATTCTAACTGGTGTAAGGTGGTATCTCAATGTGGTTTTAATTTGAATCTCCCTGATGGCTAGTGATGATGAACATTTTTTCATGTGTCTGATAGCCATTTGTATGTCTTCATTAGAGAAGTGTCTGTTCATATCTTCTGCCCATTTTTTTAAATATGATTGTCTGTTTTGTGTATGCTGAGTTTGAGGAGTTCTTTATAGATCCTGGATATCAACGTTTTGTCTGTACTGTCATTTGCAAATATCTTCTCCCATTCGGTGGGTTGCCTCTTTGTTTTGTTGACTGTTTCTTTCGCTGTGCAGAAGCTTTTGATCTTGATGAAATCCCAAAAGTTCATTTTCGCTTTTTTTTCCATCGCCTTTGGAGACATATCTTGAAAGAATTTGCTGTGGCTGATATTGAAGAGGTTACTGCCTATGTTCTCCTCAAGGATTCTGATGGATTCCTGTCTCACATTGAGGTCTTTTATCCATTTCGAGTTTATCTTTGTGTATGGTGTAAGAGAATGGTCGAGTTTCATTTTTCTACATATATCTGTCCAATTTTCCCAGCACCATTTATTGAAGAGACTGTCTTTTTTCCACTGGATATTTTTTTCCTGTTTTGTCAAAGATTATTTGACCATAGAGTTGAGGGTCCATATCTGGGCTCTCTACTCTGTTCCACTGGTCTATGTTTCTGTTTTTATGCCAGTACCACGCTGTCTTGGTGATCACAGCTTTGTAGTATAGCTTGAAATCAGGTAACGTGATGCCGCCAGTTTTATTTTTGTTTTTCAACATTTCCTTAGAAATTCAGAGTCTCTTCTGATTCCATACAAATTTTAGGATTATTTGCTCCAGCTCTTTGAAAAATATTGGTGGAATTTTTATCGGAATGGCATTAGAAGTATAGATTGCTGTAGGCAGTATAGACATTTTAACAATGTTTATTCTTCCAATGCAAGAGCATGGAATGGTCTTCCATCTTTTGGTGTCTTCTTCCATTTCTTTCATGAGTGTTCTGTAGTTCCTCGAGTATAGATCCTTAAACTCTTCGGTTAGGTTTATTCCGAGGTATCTTATGGTTCTTGGTGCTATAGTAAATGGAATCAATTCTCTAATTTGCCTTTCTGTATTTTCATTGTTAGTGTATAAGAAAGCCACTGATTTCTGTACATTGACTTTGTATCCTGCCACGTTACTGAATGGCTGTATGAGTTCTAGAAGTTTGGGGGTGGAGTCTTTCAGGTTTTCCATATAAAGAATCATGTCATCTGCGAAGAGAGAGAGTTTGACTTCTTCCTTGCCAATTCGGGTACCTTTTATTTCTCTTTGTTGTCTGATTGCTGTTGCTAGGACTTCTAATACTATGTTGAACAAGAGTGGTGAGAGTGGGCATCCTTGTGTTCCTGATCTCAATGGGAAGGCTGCAAACTTTTTCCCATTGAGGATGATACTTGCTGTGGGTCTTTCATAAATAGATTTGATGAAGTTCAGGAATGTTCCCTCTATCCCTATACTTTGAAGCGTTTTAATAAGGAATGGATGCTGGATTTTGTCGAATTCTTTTTCTGCATCAATTGAGAGGACCATGTGGTTCTTCTCTCTTCTCTTATTGACTTGTTCTATCACACTGATTGATTTGCGAATGTTGAACCATCCTTGTAACCCAGGGATAAATCCCACCTGGTCATGGTGGATAATCTTTGTAATGTGCTGTTGGATCCTGTTTGCTAGGATCTTGTTGAGAATCTTAGCATCCATATTCATCAGTGATATTGGTCTGAAATTCTCCTTTTTGGTAGGGTCTTTGCCTGGTTTGGGGATCAGGGTAATGCTGGCTTCATAAAAAGAGTCTGGAAGTTTTCCTTCTGCTTCAATTATTTGAAACAGCTTCAGGAGAATAAGTGTTATTTCTTTTTTGAAAGTTTGATTGAGGGGTGCCTGGGTGGCTCAGTGGGTTAAGTGTCTGCCTTCAGCTCAGGTCATGATCCTGGGGTCCTGGGATCGAGTCACACATTGGGCTCCCACCTCCATGGGGAGTCTGCTTCTCCCTCTGACCTTCTCCACTCTCATGCTCTCTCTCTCTCTCTTAAATAAATAAAATCTTAAAAAAAAAAAAAAAGTTTGATAGAATTCCCCAGGGAATCCGCCAGGTCCTGGGCTCTTGTTTTTTGGGAGGCTTTTGATCACTGTTTCAATCTCGTTACTAGATATCGGTCTATTCAGGTTGTCCATTTCTTCCTGGTTCAATTTTGGGAGTTTATAGTTTTCCAGGATTGCATCCATTTCATCTAGGTTGCTTAGCTTATTAGCATATATCTTTTGGTAATAATTTCTGATGATTGTTTCTACTTCCTTGGTGTTTGTTGTGATCTCTCCCTTTTCATTCATAATTTTATTAATTTCGGCTTTCTCTCTTTTCTTTTGGATTAGTGTGGCCAATGGTTTATCGATCTTATTCTTTCAAAAAACCAGCTTCTAGTTTCATTGATATGTTCTACTGTGTCTCTGGTTTCTACCTCATTGATCTCTGTTCTAATCTTGATTATTTCCCTACTTACATGTGGAGTTGGTTTGATTTGTAGTTGATTCTCCAGTTCTTTAAGGTGTAGAGACAGCTGGTGTATTCTGGATTTTTCAATTTTTGTGAGGGAGGCTTGGATGGCTATGTGTTTCCCCCTTAGGACCGCCTTTGCTGTATCCCATAGGTTTTGGACCGAAGTGTCTTCATTCTCATTGGTTTCCATGAATTGTTTAAGTTCTTCTTTGATCTCCTTGTTGATCCAAGCATTCTTAAACAAGGTGGTCTTTAGCTTCCAGGTGTTTGAGTTCCTTCCAAACTTTTCCTTGTGATTAAGCTCCAGTTTCAAAGCATTGTGATCTGAGAATATGCAGGGAATAATCTCAATCTTTTGGTATCAGTTGAGCCCTGATTTGTGACCCAGTATGTGATCTATTCTGGAGAAGGTTCCATGTGCACTTGAGAAGAATGAGTATTCTGTTGTTTTAGGTTGGAATGTTCTGTATATATCTATGAGGTTCATCTGGTCCAATGTGTCATTCAATGCTCTCATTTCTTTATTGATTTTCTGATTCGATGATCTGTCTATTTCTGAGAGAGGCATGTTAAGATCTCCTACTATTAATGTATTCATATCAATATGACTCTTTACCTTGATTAATAGTTTTCTTATGTAATTGGCTGCTCCCATATTGGGGGCATAGATATTTACAACTGTTAGATAATCTTGGTGGATAGTCCCTTTAAGAATGATCTATTGTCCTTCCGTATCTCTGACTACCATCTTTAGTTTAAAATCTAATTTATCTGATATGAGAATCGCTACCCCGGCCTTCTTTTGAGGCCCATTGGCATGAAAGATGTTTCTCCATCCCTTCACTTTCATTCTGGGTGTATCTTTAGGTTCAAAATGGGTCTCTCGTAGACAACATATGGATGGGACCTGCCGTTTTATCCAATCTGCAACCCTGTGTCGTTTTATGGGCGCATTTAGGCCATTCACATTGAGAGTGATTATTGAGAGATATGTTTTTATTGACATTGTGTTATCTTTGAAGTCTTTCTTTCTGTCAATTGTCTCTATATTTCTGTTCAATGCTATTCTTGGGATTTTTCCTCTTTTATAGAACCCCCCTTAATATTTCCTGCAGTGTTGGCTTGGTGGTTGCATAGTCTTTTAAGCCTTGCTTGTCTTGGAATCTCTTTATCTCTCCATCCATTTTGAATGTCAGTCTTGCTGGATAAAGTATTCTTGGCTGCATGTTCTTCTCATTTAGTGCCCTGAATATATCTTGCCAGCCCTTTCTGGCTTGCCAGGTCTCTGTGGACAGGTCTGACGTTATTCTGATGGGCTTTCCTCTGTACGTAAGGAGCTTCTTTGTCCTAGCAGCTTTCAAGAGATTATATCTACAGTTATGATTTGTCAGTTTTACTATCAGGTGCCTGGATGGGTTTTTTTGTTTTTTTTTTTTTTGTTTTGTTTTGTTTTTGGTTTTTTTTTTTTTTTTTGGAATTTATAACCTTGGGGGGAGACCGTTCTGCCTCTAGTACATGAATGCTGATTCCATTTGCGAGATTGGGAAAATTTTCATGAAGAACTTGTTCCACTATATCTTCTAGACTTCTCTCTTTCTCCTTCCCTTCAGGGATTCCAGTAATTCTGACATTGGAACGTTTCATGGCATCATTTATTTCCCTGATTCTGTTTCCGTGGCTTCTAAGCTGTTTGTTCCAGGCTTCCTCCTGATCCTTTCTCTTTATTGGTTTGTCTTCCAGATCACTAATTCTATCTTCTGTCTCAGTTACCCTAGCTTTTAGAGAATTTAGATTAGATTGGAACTCGTTGAGAGCATTGTGAACATCATCCCTGGTGGCTTTCAATTCTGCCTTAATTCTGTTTGGTCATCCATGGCTTTCTCCAACCTAGCTATTGCCTGGATAATTGTTAGCCTGAATTCTCTTTCCGACATATTATCTATGTGGCTAGCCCTTAGTTCTGTTGCAGAAGGCCCATCCTCTGTATCTTTCTTCTGTTATGGATTCTTCCTCCTAGTCATTTTGGTGAAAGATGACTAAACAGATGTAGCTGGATGTATCGACCGTGGTGCAGTCAAGGTGCACCCTGGAACACTTCTGAGCACTCAGGATTCCCCACCCAAACGAGAGAAAAAAGAAAAGAAAAAGAAAAATTGAGAGAGAGAGAGAGGAAAGAAAGGGAAGATAAAAGAGAAGGTTCAGCCCAAATGGGCCCTAAGGTAAGATTTATGAATTATACAAACAAAAACAGACAAAAAGACTTGCAAAAGTACATGACAAGAGAATATATATATATATATATATATATATATATATATATATGAAAGCAAAAAAAGTAAGAACCTCGTCAAAAAGAACCCCAAGTATAAGATTTATATACTATCAGGACAAACACAAATACACAGAAACACTGGCGGAAGTAAAAGATGGGAGCATGATTATAGATTCTCAGTGTGGGCAAGGAAGGTTGTTGTGATTCTTCCTGGATGTATCTTGATATCTTTGTTAATGGACTCAAGTTTCCTAAGATAAAAGGGGATTAAAAATTGGTTTACCTATAGGGGTAGCATTGGTTGGAGAAAGGGGCTTACCTTGATGTTTAACTCTATATGAATATTAGATAATAAAAATAAAAAAGGAATAAACTGGACTAAACTAAACTAAATTTTTTTTAAAAAATAAAAAAAAAAATAGAAAAGCAAAAGAAAAATACAGGAGTATGTATCAAAAAGTTCAGGTTAGAAGTTTATTATGGAATTTGATGTACTGGACATCTCACTGTGATGGTAAATAGGTTAAAAAATTATCTATATAAAAAAAGAAAAAAAAAAAAGAACCAGAGTAGTGGGAATGAGTTAAAAATAAAAGTTGTATCTATGAAGTAGTGGTGGTTGTTCTCTTGTAGTCTTTTTTTTTTTTTTTTTCCTTCCCTGGTTTGTTTTCTGGGGGAGGGGGCTGCCACATGGGTTTTCAGTCCATGATGTTCCCTGAGTTAAATCCTCCCGCCCCCCTCAAGGGGGTGGGCTCTGAGTAAACCGGTTTTTTCAGGCTTTTGTTCTCTGGAGGTTTTTATGTTTGTTCACTTCTTTTCTCTCGCCTTGACAGCTTTTGATGGTTTTTTGAGGTTTAGAGGAAAGCAAAATGCACCCCGACCACCCTCTCAGAGAGAAGCCTCAGTCTGCTCCCCTGCGGGTGCTGCAGCCCCTCAGCCACTGGCAGAGCAGGTTCCTAGTTGCGGTCCCTGGGGACGCAGGATCTCCTGCTTGTACACAAAACCACGGCAGCGGCGGCTATCTGGGCAGCTCCAGACCACCAGAGCGGTTCCAAGCAGCAATTGCACACAGATTTTCCTGCTGGCAGGGGCTGCGGGTGCCTGGTCTTTCTGGGTCTAAGAGCGTCGGGCTTGCGTGCACCTCTCCCAGGGGAGGGTGTGGGGCACGGGCATCTCCGGTTCCAGCATGGCGCAGGACCCAGAGCACCAGGCTGGGCCTTCGTGCACCTCTCTCAGGGGAGGGTGTGGGGTGCGCGTATCTCAGGCTGGTAGTTCATGCGTGTTGTGCCGTCTGGCGTGGCTCCCAGCCCCTCACAGGAGCCAGACTCCATGTGTTCTCGGGCGCGCTGGTGGCTCAGGGACCAAGACCTGGTTTCTCCACCACACTCTCTCTGGCTCAGCGCCAGGGAAGGCTGTCCTGGGTCCCGGGACTAAGCCCCTGTTCCTAGCTGCCCCAATTCCCACAATTTCCCCCCCCCCGCAATCCTTTGCTCTTTTTGAGTGCTTTCAACCAGACTCCAAGTTAATGCTGGTCCCCAGTTGCAGGGCACTCTCATATTGGGGTATTCCTTTCCAATAAGTCGCCTCTGGTGGCTCCCCCCCTTTTGTTTATCTTCTGATATCAGTCCGACGTTCCCACCCTGCTTTACCTGCCCACTGGCGTCTTCCGCCCCCGCAGAGATCCAGCCGTGTGTAATTCTGATCTCAGGCTGATTTCATGGGTGATCGGAGTTCTTTGGTAGGTAATCAGCTCACTTTAGGGTACAGGTTGAAATGGCGCCTCCTCCTACTTCCCTGCCATCTTGTCTCTCCCCTATATACATTCATTCAATAAAAGTGCCTACTAAGCACTTATTCATTGAATCCTTGCCCAGCCAGACCTGAGATAGGGTTTATAATCTCCCATTTATGAAAGGGGAGAGAGTATTAAACCTATGTACGGTCCCAAAGCTGGTAGATAGTAGGGCTGGAAGGTGACTCCAGATCTCTGCGTTCTAGATGTAAGCTCACATTTTCGGAGCTGTTCAAGGAGAAGCCTCAGTGCAGAAAAGTTGGGTTTTTGACTACCATCTCATATGGAAGAACACCTGGAGGGAGACCTTAAGGCATTTAAGAAATGTCTGTAAAGAGGGGGGCACCTGGGTGACTCAGTCATTAAGCATCTGCCTTCAGCTCACATCATGATTCTAAGGTCCTGGGATTGATCCTGCATCAGGCTCCCTGCTCAGGGGGAAGCCTGCTCTCTCCCTCCTTACATTTCCTCTCTCTCTGTGTGTCAAATAAATAAATCTTTTAAAAAAAGTCTGTAAAGTAAAAAGACTTCAGCTATTTCTATATATATATATAATATTAAATTAAATAAATAAATTATATTAAATGACCTATTTTTCACCTTCAGATGCTCTGCCTGAAGCATATATACAGATAGTAGAAAGGGGTGGGTTTACTCTCCTTCACCTCCTCTTGACTTACTGTTTGTTTGCAGTCTGCTCACAAACAGCCTAGCAAGACAGAGACCTTCAATCCAGTCATTAGCTATGACTCCAGAAAAAGCCTTTGAAACAAACACAAAAGAAAAGGTCCCCTGGGAATATCAATCACCTCAACTCTTTTCCATTCCTTCTTGACCCCTTTATCGAGTCCCTCTTTCCAGCTCAGATGGCTGACATCTGCTTCAACTTTCTAAGACTCTTACTCCTGGGAAATTTTCTTGACATTGCTCCTGATTTCTCATCCTTCTATGATTGCCTTCAGGTAAAAATTACTTCAAAATTAACTATTTTTTTTTCATTTTTTAAAGATTTTATTTATTTATTTTTCTGAGAGACAGTGCACCTGAGTAGGGGAAGGGGTAGAGGGAAAGGTAATGAGAGAATTTCAAGTGGACTCACGCTAAGCACAGAGCCCAGAGGGGCTCAGTCTCATGACCCCAAAATCATAACCTAAGCTGAAACCAAGAGTCTGATACTTAACAGACTGAACTGCCTAGGTGGCCCCAGGAAAAAAAAAAAAAAAAAAAAAAAAAAAAAAAAAAAAAAAAAAAAATTAAAAAAAAAAAAAAAAAAATATAAAAAAAAAAAAAAAAAAAAAAAAAAAAAAAAAAAAAAAAAAAAAAAACTATTTCTAATTCAAACCATGAATATTAGACTCAGGTAAATGTTTCTTTTTTTTTTAATTTTTATTAATTTCTTCAATTTCTTTTCAATGTTCCAGAATTCATTTTTGATGCACCACACCCAGTGCTCCATGCAATACATGCCCTCCACAGTACCCACCACCAGGCTCACCCAACATCCCACCCCCCGCCACTCCAAAATCCTCAGATTGTTTTTCAGACTCCACCATCTCTTATGGTTCCTCTCCCCTTCCATTTTCCAACTCCCTTCTCCTCTCCATCTCCCCATGTCCTCCATGTTATTTCTTATGCTCCACAAATAAGCGAAACCATATGATAATTGACTCTCTCTGCTTGACTTATTTCACTCAGCATAATCTCTTCCAGTCCCGTCCATGTTGATACAAAAGTCGGGTATTAATCCTTTCTGATGGAGGCATAATACTCTATAGTATATATGGACCACATCTTCTTCATTATCCATTCTTCCGTTGAAGGGGCATCTTGGTTCGCTCCACAGTTTGGTGACTGTGGCTATTGCTGCTATGAACGCTTGGGTACAGATGGCCTTTCCTTTCACAATATCTGTATCTTTGGGGTAAATAGCCAATAGTGCAATACAGGGTCATAGGGAAGCACTATTTTTAATTTCTTAAGAAATCTCCACACTGTTTTCCAAAGTGGATGCACCAACTTGCATTCCCACCAACAGTGTAAGAGGGTTCCCCTTCCTCCACAACCTTTCCAAAACACGGTGTTTACTGTCTTGTTAATTTTGGCCATTCTAACTGGTATCAGGTAGTATCTCAATGTGGTTTTTATTTGATCTCCCTGATTGCCTGTGACGATGAACATTTTTTCATGTGTCTGTTAGCCATTTGTATGTCTTCATTGGAGAACTGTCTATTCATGTCTTCTGCCCATTTTTTGACATGATTATCTGTTTTGTGTGTGTTGAGTTTGAGGAGTTCTTTTTAGATACTGGATATCAGCCCTTTGACCGTATTGTCATTTACGAATATCTTCTCCCATTCCGTGGGTTGCCTCTTTGTTTTGTTGACTATTTCCTTTATTGTGCAGAAGCTTTTGATCTTGATGAATTCCCAAAAATTCATTTTCGCTTTTGTTTCCTTTGCCTTTGGAGACATGTCTTGAAAGAAGTTTCTGTGATCGATGTTGAAGAGGTTACTGCCTATGTTCACTCTAGGATTCTGATGGGTTCCTGCTTCACGTTGAGGTCCTTTATCCACTTCAAGTTTATCTTTGTGTATGGTGTAAGAGAATGGTCGAGTTTCATTCTTCTACATATAGCTGTCCAATTTTCCCAGCACCATTTATTGAAGAGACTGTCTTTTTTCCACTGTACATGCTTTTCCTGATTTGTCAAAGATTATTCGACCATAGAGTTGGAGGTCCATATCTGGGCTCTCTACTTTGTTCCACTGGTCTATATGTCTGTGTTTGTGCCAGTACCATGCTGTCTTGGTGATCACAGCTTTGTAGTAAAGCTTGAAATAGGGCAACATGATGCTCCCAGTTTTGTTTTTGTTTTTCAACATTTCCTTAGCAACTCGGGGCCTCTTCTGATTCCATATAAATTTTAGTACTGTTTGCTCCATCTCTTTGAACAATGCCTGTAGAATTTTGATTGGAATGGCATAGGAAGTATAGATTGCTCTAGGCAGTATAGACATTTTAACAATGTTTATTCTTTTGATCCATGAGCATGGAATGGTCTTCCATCTTTTTGTGTCTTCTTCAATTTCTTTCGTGAGTGTTCAGTTCCTCGAGTACAAATCCTTTACCTCTTTGGTTAGGTTTATCCCCAAGTATCTTATGGTTCTTGGTGATATAATAAATGGAATCAATTCTCTAATTCCCCTTTCTGTATTTTCATTGTTATTGTATGACAAAGCAACTAATTTCGGTACATCAATTTTGTGTCCTTCCACATTACTGAATTTCTATATGAGTTCTAGTAGTTTGGGGATGGAGTCTTATAGGTTTTCCATATAAAATATCATGTCATCTGTGAAGAGAGTTTAACTTCATTGCCAATTTGGATACCTTTTATTTCTCTTTGTTTTCTGATTGCTCTTGCTAGGACTTCTAATTCTATATTAAACAAGAGTGGCTAGGGCGGGCATCCTTGTCATGTTTCTGATCTCAAAGGGAAGGCTGTCAGCTTTTTCCCATTACGTATGATATTCCCTGTGGTATTTTCATAGATGGCTTTTATGAAGTTGAGGAATGTTCCCCCATCCCTACACTTTGAAGTGTTTTAATCAGGAATGGGTGCTTTATCTTGTCAAATGCTTTATCTGCATCAATCGAGAGGATCGTGTGGTTTTTCTCTCTTCTCTTTTTGATTTGTTCTATCACATTGATTGATTTGCGAATGTTGAACCCTCTTGCAATCCAGGGATGAATCCCACCTGGTCATGGTGGATAATCTTTTTAATGTACTGTTGGATCTTATTAGGTAGGATCTTCTTGAGAATCTTATAATCCATATTCATCAGGGATATTGTTCTGAAAATCTTTTTAGTAGAGTCTTTGCCTGGTTTGTGGATCAGGGTAAGCTGGCTTCATAAAAAGAGTCTGGAAGTTTTCCTTCCACTTCAACTTTTTGAAACAGCTTCAGGAGAATAGGTGTTATTTCTTCTTTGAAAGTTTGGTAGAATTCCCCAGGGAATCCGTCAGGTCCTGGGCTCTTGTTTTTTGGGAGGTTTTTGATCACTGCTTCAATCTCGTTACTAGATATCGGTCTATTCAGGTTGTCAATTTCTTCCTGGTTCAATTTTGGAAGCTTATAGGGTCTAGGAATGCATCCATTTCTTATAAGTTGCTTAACTTATTGGCATACAACTGTTGATAATTTCTGATGGTTGTTTCTATTTCCTTGGTGCTAATTGTGATCTCTCCCTTTTCATTCATAATTTTATTAATTTGGGTCTTCTCTCTTTTCTTTTGGATTAGTTTGGCCAAAGGTTTATTGATCTTACTGATTCCTTCCCAAAACCAACTTCTAGTTTCATTGATACATTCTACTGTATGTCTAGTTTCTATCTCATTGATCTCTGCTCTAACCCTGATTATTTCCCTTCTTATGTGTGGAGTTGGTTTGAATTGTTGTTGATTCTCCAGTTCTTTAAGGTGTAAAGAGAGCTGGTGTAGTCTGGATTTTTCAGGGTTTTGTTTGTTTGTTTGTTTTTTGTTTTTGTTTTTGTTTTTTGAGGAAGGCTTGGATAGCTATGTATTTCCCCCTTAGGACAGCTTTGCTGTATCCCATAGGGTTTGGACAGAAGTGTCTTCATTCTCATTAGTTTCCATGAATTGTTTAAGTTATTCTTTGATTTCATGGTTGATCCAAGCATTCTTAAGAAAGGTGCTCTTTAGCTCCTGGGTGTTTGAATTCCTTCCAAACGTTTTCTTGTGGTTGAATTCCAGTTTCAAAGCACTGTGATCTGAGAATATGCAGGGAACAATCTCAATCTTTTGGTATCAGTTGAGCCCTGATTTGTGATCCCATATTTGGTCTATTCTGGAGAAGGTTCCACGTGTATTCGAGAAGAATGAGTATTCTGTTGTTTTAGGGTGGAATGTTGGGTATATAATCTATGAGGTCCTCTGGTTAAATGTGTCATTCAATGCTCTTGTTTCTTTATGGATTTTCTGCTTGGATGATCTATTACTGAGAGTGGCATGTTAAGATCCCCCACTATTAATTTATTCATATCAATATGATTCTTTATCTTGATTAACAGTTGTCTTATGTAATTGGCTGCTCCCATATTGGGGGCATAAATATTTACAATTGTTAGTTCCTCTTGGTGGATAGACCCTTTATGAAGGATGTAGTGTCTTTATCTCTGACTATAGTCTTCAGTTTATAATCTAATATTTCTGACATGAGAATCACTAACCCAGCTTTCTTTTGAGGCCCCTTGGCATGAAAGATGCTTCTCCATCCCTTCACTTTCAGTCTGGATGTATCCTTGGTTTCAAAATGGGTCTCTTATAGACAACATATGAATGGGTCCTGTCATTTTATCCAATCTACAACCCTGTGCTGTTTTATGGGTGCATTTAGGCTATTCACATTGAGAGCGATTATTAAGAGATACATTTTTATTGACATCATGATACCTGCGAAGTCCTTGTTTCTATAGATTGTCTCCATATATTTCTGTTCAAGATATTCTTGGGTTTTTTTCCTCTTTTATAGAACCCCCGTTCATATTTCTTGCAGTTCTGGCTTGGTGTTCACATACTCTTTTAAACCTTGCCCGTCTTGGATGCTCTTTATCTCTCCTTCCATTTTGAATTATCAGTCTTTCTGGATAAAGTATTCTTGGCTGCATGTTCTTTTAATTTATTTCCCTGAATACATCTTATCAGCCCTTTCTGGCTTGCCATGTTTCTGTGGACAGGTTTGAGGTTATTCTCATGGGCTTTCCTCTGTGTGTAAGGAATCTCTTCCCTGTAGCTGCTTTCAAGAGCTCCTGTCTAAAATAATGATTCATCATTTTCACAATCTGGTGTCTCAAGGTCTTTCTAGATTCTTTGATCTTGGGGAGAAACCTTTCTACCTCTAGGACACGAATGCTGGTTCTACTCCCCAGATTGAGATAATTTTCATGGAGAATTTTTTTCTTCAACTGTATCTTCTAGTCTTCTTTATTTCTCCTCCCCCTAAGGGATTCCAATAATTCTGACTTTAGAACATTTCATGGCATCCTTTATTTTCCTCACTCTGTTTTCATGGCTTCTAAGCTGTTTTCCAGGCTTTCTCCTGATACTTTTTCTCTATTAGTTTGTCCTCTAGATCACTAATTCTGTCATCTGCCTCAGTTACCCTCGCTGTTATAGAATTTTAGATAATATTGGAACTCATTGAGAGCATTGTTACCATCATCCCTGGTGGCTTTCACTTTTGCCCTAATCAATTGCATTTTGTCATTAAAGGTTTTCTCCAACCTAGCCATTGCGTGCATAATTGTTAGCCTGAATTCCCTTTCTGGCATACTGTTTATGTCCATATCCAATAGCTCTGATGGAAAAGGCACAGTCTCTGAATTTCTCCTCTGTTGGGCATTCCTCCTCCTAGTCATTTTGGTGAGAAATGGCTGAAGGGAAGTGTAGCTGAATGTATCAACCCTGGCCCAGACAAGGTACACTATGGAATGCTTCTGAGCAATCAAGTGTTCCCACAAAAAAGAACGGAAAAAAAAAAAAAAGAAAAGAAAAGAAACGAAACGAGAGAGAGAGAGAGAGAGAGAGAGAGAGAGACAAAAGAAAAAATAAAAGAGAAGACCCAGCCAGAATGGGCCCCAAAGGTAAGATTTATAAAGTATACAAACAAAAACAAACAAAAAGACCAACAAAAGTAAATGACAAGAAAAACAACAACAACAACAACAACAAAATAACCCAGCCAAATTGAACCCCAAGTATAAGATTTACATACTACCAGAACAAAAACAAATACACAGAAACACTGACAGAAGAAAAAGATGGGAGTGTGGTTATAAATTCTCAGTGTGGGTGAGGAAGTTTATTTTGATTCTTTGTGGATGTATCTTGATATCTTTGTTAAAGGACTCAACTCTCCTGAGATAAAGGGGAATTAAAACTGGTTTATATACAGGGGTAGCATTGATTGGGTAAAGAGGATTACCTTGAAGCTTATCTCTATATGAATATTTAAAAAAAATAAAATAAAATAATTAAAAAATAGAAAAGCAAAAGATAAACACAGGTATATGTATCAAAGACATTCAAATTTAAAGTTTATTATGGAATTTGTGGTACTGAACATCTCGTTGTGATGGTAAATAGGTTAAAATTATTAAAAAATTGAAAAGAATGAGAATAGTGGGAACGAATTAAAAATAAAACTATCTCTGAAGTAGTGGTGGGTGTCCTCTTGTGTTTTTTTGTTTGTTTTGTTTTTTGTCTTTTGTTTTTTGTTTTTTGGCTGGCTTTCTGGCGTAGGGGCCTGTCACATGTTTTTTCAGGTATCCTTGCTAGAGTTGAGTCCTCCTGCTCCCTATCAAGGGCCTGGGCTCTAAGGAACCTTGTTTTTTTAGGCTTTTATTCTCTGGAGGTTTTTGTTTGTTTGTTTTTGTTTTTGTTTTTTCCCATTGGCGGCTTTTGGAGCTTCTTTGGAGGTTTAGAGGAAGGCAAACTGCACCCAGACCTCTGTCTCAGAGAGAAGCCTCAGTGTGTTCCCCTCTGGGTGCTCCAGATTACATAAATTCCCCCTCTGTTGCCAGCAGAATGCGTCCCCAGTCATGGTCTCAGGGGTCGCAGGAGCTCCTGCTTGTACCCAAAACCATGAGAAATAGTAGTCCAGAGAGCTGGCTTCCAGCGGCTGCTGCCCCCACAGCTCTCTAGGCAGGTCCAGACTGCCAGACGGGTCCCAACCAGAGATAGCACACTGAGATTTTCACGCTGGCCCAGTCTGGGAGTATTCAGATTCTTCTGGTCTTAGAGAGCACCGGCTGGTGCCCACAGGGACCTTTCTCAAGAGAAGTTGTGGAGCGTGACTCAGACCCCAATGGCACAGCACACATGCAGAGTGAAAAGGGGTGTGGTTCTAGAGAGCGCCGGCTGGTATCCACACCAGACTCTTTCACGGGTGCCGCGGGCTCAGGGAACAAGGCCTGCTTTCTTTCCTGTACTTTCTCTGGCTCAGTGCCAGCAGTGGCCATCCTGGGTCCATGGGCTTATCCCCTGTCCCTAACCACCCAATTCCACCAATTTCCCCTTAAGATCTTTTGCTCTTTTTGAGTGTTTTCAACCAGACTCCAAGTTAATGCTGGTCCCCAATCACAGGGAACTCTTGTATTGGTGTACTACTTTCCAATGGGTTGCTTCTAGTGGTTCCCTCCTCCTTGGTTTATCTTCTGATATCAGTCTTATGTTCCCATTCCACTTTACCTGTCCACTGGCAACTTCTGCCCCCATAGAGATCCAGAAGTGTATAATTCTAATTTCAGGCTAGTTTCATGCGTGATCAGAGTTCTTTGGTAGGTAATCAGCTCACTTTAGGGGACCAGTTGAAACAGCACCTCCTACTTCTCCACCATCTTGCTCCTCCTCAGGTAACCTTTTCATTCTTAACATCTGCTGGCCACCAATGCTGGGGTTACGGGGCCACCAACCACCTGTAACTTTTTATTCCAGCATCTTTCATTCTAATCTCACAAAGATCCTGCCTGTGGAATATACAGCAAGTATATTGTCTTTTTCCATGTCTATCTTTTGCATATATGAATGAATATAGAAACACATGCATGCATATGTATTTCATACACCAAGCAAGAATGACCCCTTTAAAGTGTCATACTTCTTCAAGATTTTTTTTTTGTTTTTTTTTTTTATATTTTATTTATTTATCCGACAGACAGAGATCACAAGTAGGCAGAGAGAGAGAGGAAGGGAAGCAGGCTCCCTGCTGAGCAGAGAGCCCGAAGCGGGGCTCGATCCCAGGACCCTGAGATCATGACCTGAGCCGAAAGCAGAGGCTTTAACCCACTGAGCCACCCAGGCACCCCTTCTTCAAGTTTTATAGAAGCAATGAGTGACACATCTTTGTGTCACAGAATTCTCAGTAGTCCTGCTTGAGTTATAGCATGTCTTGAAATGGGTTCTAATATTATTACAACAAGGCTAATGCCCATTATAATAACAGATTTCTGAAAATTTAATACAATTAATCTAACTCTGATTAATGTCAATTAGTATACCATGCTTATATGCACAAACACGGAAAATAAATAAATGTTACAAGAAAAGAGAAACCTAGTTGCATGAAAATCTACCCAAGCATTTCATTAGCAAATCTGTATAGGTCACATAGCTCCCCTGTGTCTCTAATGTGTTTTTTAATTGATTACCTAGTGCTAAGGGAAACTGCCTACAGGTTTTCCAATAACTTTAGAGCCTTGAGGATGGACAACAGATTTTTTCTGATATCACTGTACTATTAATACTATTATTTAATATGTCTCAAAACTTAACCTAAATACTTAAATTATATTTGCTGGAGAACTACCTTCAGCACTTTGGTAACTCTGGTCAATAGTGACGAGTAACCAGATCATTCAACAAGTATTAATAAAAGTCTGCTCTAGGGCAGGGAGTACAAATGCTGGGCATGGGAGTACAAATATGAAAAATAAGCAGCCTTTCTTTCCTGGGGCTCAGGTTCCATGGGTCCTGGAGGGAAGTGATTAAGTAACTAGAGTATATTTGCCAAGTACTATGACAGGAAAGTTCAGTTCACTAGGGGTTCATAGTGGGTAAGTCAGAAACGCAGGTGGATGGGACACCTACACTGAAAGAAAAATAAGGAACAAGGTTTTGATGAAGAAAGCAATGTGAGTGGTTCTGGATAAGAGATTAGCCCATCAGAGAAGAGAAAGGACTAGTGAGTTTACGTACCAAAAAGGTCTCAGCATGGCTGGAAGTAGAGAAACACTTACCAGAGAAGCTATTAAATCTTCAGCTTCAAGTCCACCACTTGCACCAGCCCTTTCCAAGGCCCTAGAAGGAACCTCACAGTGGGTTCAAATGTTTCCTTGTGTACAGGAAAGAGTTATGCTAGCAAGCCTGAGACTGCTATCCTTGGAAAGGCCTGCTCTCCCTGGCTGGCATCTGGGATCTCAGACTTCAGGAAGGTTCCCACCATTCCATAAATGATTAAGAGTGGCTCACTGCACCTACAATGTTTGTTACAACCAGCATGCTTTATGCTGAAACACTTGCTTTCCTCCTGGGAGTTGATAATTTTGGTACATATTAGACAGATGGTGTCTACATGACAATCTCCCAATAAAGAAAACCCGGGCAGTGAGTCTCAGATGAGCTTTTCTGGTAGGCAACAGTTCAGACTTGTCACAATCCACTGCATGAAAAGTTAAGTGCATCTTATGTGACCCCACTGGGGAGGACTCTTGCAAATTCGTACCTGATTTTCTCTGGACTCTTCCCAATGAACCTTTTCCTTTTGCAGATTTTGTCTTGTAAACTTCCACTGTAATAAATAATAGCCATAAAGCTGTGAGTGCAATTAAATTCTCAGCCTTGGGAGTCCTCCTAGCATAGCATTAAACCTGGGAGATCTTGGAAACCCCCAATACAGGATGTTCTATAAAATGTTCAAAGATAAGAAAGGTTTGTATCCCTTTCCCTAAAGAGGATCCCACAATGGTCTTTGAACCACAGAATCTGGATCCTCCTTCAGCTGGGTGGGGGACAGTAGTTCTATTTGGAGGTGTCATCAGCCATCAAAGTGGAGAGACACACAACAGGACAGCCCCTGAAAAGATCAAAACAGATGGTAGAAAGATAGAAGTATCACTTTCTTTCTGTAAATATACTTGATATGATTCTGGACATAAGTTAGAATAAAGAACTGTTGCTATTACACTAAAAACAACAGAACACTATCTGTAGGAAAAATACCTGAGAAAAGAAAGGACAGCCGAATGCGAGGTCTTCTGTGGCCTCTATAGTCATGGCCAAACTTGTCTAAAGAATTTGGCCTCATAAAGTCTTAGAAGCTGTAAAACATTTGCGAACCACTTTAAATAAAGTTGTGTAAAATAGTCACTGAGCCTTGATCACATGTGAGTCTCTGTTCTAGTGCAGTGGATGCTGACGTGTGCCTCACCAGCCTCTCTTCAGGGCCAAAACACTCATTCCCCCAGCTGCTGCTGGCATTGTTGCCTGCTGAGAGCTAGGAGCTGAATCCCTCAGAACTGTCTGGTCAATGGGAGATGCTTTTTGCCAAGATTACAGATCCTTCCTGGATGCCTTTGGCATCCAGTAACTGTCCAAGATGGCAGTAAATAACTCCAGACTACCTGCCTCAATTTAGGGAAAATTAAATATTATCTGAGCTCTAGGGCTCCTTGCGGGATTGACTGAATCTCTGTGGCAACTTTATCACAGTTCAATTTCTCCCTTGATCAACTGTGCTTTCCTCTCTCCCTCACTAGCATTTCTAAGAAGAGTTAGTCAACCTACCTGCATGCAAATCTCCATTTCAGAGCATATTTCCTGGGGAAAATGACCTAATGCAGCCAGTACAAATGGAGTAAAAATAATGTAGACAGTGGCTCAGTCCTTAAGGACCCTACAATTTAATTGGGAATTGAGGTAGGTCAAGAATGTTCCATGAAACTAAGGATCAATTTAAAAAAATAAGTAACATACAAAGTAATGACAGAGTTACACAGGTCAAAGGAGGAAGAAATAAAACTTGGTTTGGTGAATAAAAAGATGCTTCACAGAGAAGGTAGATTTTGAAATATTACTTGAGAATCTAGAAATCATTGGCATTTTCAGAGAGTGAGTCTTTGCCATCCAGCCATTAAAGAGAGTGAGGACAAAGTGAATGGCTTAATGAGTTGTTATATGGTGGGACAGATGGAGGGAAGTAATGGTATATATGCCTGAGAAGGAAGGCAATGGCAAAACTCTGGAGCCTTGCGAATGCTACAGGAAAATGAAATTCCTGATAGGCACTGGGCATCATTTGTAGGTGTTCGAACATAGGTGTGACATATTCAGATTGGGCTCAGAGGAATGGACAAGGCTGGCAACCAAACCTCAGAAATTATACCTCTAGAGGCTTCTCCAGTTCTACTCTGCTCCAGAACTGCCACTCGGGACAGGAGGCCAAGAGCTAAAGCCAAGGATTCTTAGTACAGCTACCAACAGGTTACAGTGAGAGCACCCACAGTGGTTAGTGATGTTTGGATCAAAGCACACTCAAATCCAGAGCAAATAAACACATCTACATTTAAGGAATTAAGAGCAGAAGTGAAAGCAAGTTCAAGGAGTTTAGGGCAGGTTGGAAGTCAATGTATTACCTAAAGAATTATACACAGCCTCTGGCTTCTGGTCAGAGGCCAAGCATAGCCATGATAGAAATGACAGGTTGAAAGAACTAGAATTAGAATTAGAAAGGGATGAAGGTCTGTAAGTCATGCTCTGGACCAAAACAGGTTCGTTAGTTATCTAAAATGTGTACACAACCAGCAGAACCAAAGCTCACAAGTGACCTAGCTGGAGGAAAGCAGCGAGCCTTGCGGCTACTGGGGGAGAGGGGGAGGAGACATAAATGAGTTATAGGCTTCCTGACAGTAGTGTGGCTGAAGGTAAAATATACGTAGATACCAATCTGTCAGGTTAAAAATTAAGTCAATGGTTTCTCTGTTTCTTAATCCAGGACCCGAAGCCATTTTGTACCAGGGAATTGACAAGGATGCAGAAAATGTCATTAAGTTGCAGATACAACTCTGATGAGTTACAGCTTAACCCTGGCTTGGAATCAGAGGTCAGCTTCATAAGAGACCATCTGGAATTTGGTATGACTGCCAGAAGGGAAAAAGTGCCTCATGGCTGGCCACTGAGCTCCCACAGTCATCAGTGCTGCTCTTGGTTGAGGCAGGTGGCATCTGCTAGCAGCCCTTAGAGTAAAAATAGCAACATAACCTCTATGCATGGTTCTCCTCCATCTACCCACACCTGAGCCTTATCTCCATGGGGAAGCTGGGCCTGAGCAAGCCAAAAGACCTGGTCTAGATGTGCTGCAGGTCACCTGTCTGATCAGACACCAGGAGCTGCTTCTGTGCTAGGGCTGCTCCTCCCCCAACCCCCAGGCTCCTCTGAATTACACAATGGAAAATTCACGCCCACTTATAACAACTGAATGGGGTGGCTTTCCTGAATGACTTGAATCCAGGTTTATTTTGCATACCCTTGACTGGAGTGACTACAGTAGCCAAACTAACTGGCCAGCTGCCCCAAGTGGATGATTCTAGGGGTTAACCTAGACAGCCAGTCTCACAGCCTCTCACTCACAATTCACCTAAAACTCAGGGATTTTTTTTTAAAGATTTTATTTATTTATTTGTCAGAGAGAGAGCACAGGCAGGCAGAGAGGCAGAGGGAGAAGCAGGCTCCCTGCGGAGCAAGGAGCCCAATGTGGGACTCGATCCCAGGACGCTGGGATCATGACCTGAGCCGAAGGCAGCGGCTTAACCAACTGAGCCACCCAGGCGTCCCAAACTCAGGGATTTTTAGCTGACAATTCAGATGAAGCTATGTTCACATGTGAAAATTTTGCTAGGCCACTGCTCCATGAAATTGAACTGACGAAACAATTTCTAAGAGAAAATGTCACAAAAGAGGTAATAAAATTTAATAGAACCTGAGTAATAAAGATGAGATTCAATCTGCAGTAAAATAGAGATGGATTGTTATGCCTGAGTTTTTGCATCCGAGAGACCACCAAGGAGCCAACACCGATGTAATCACATGAGGGTTTATTTGACAAGCTTAACCTTGGGCCCAAGTGTACCCGACACAGCGGAGTAAGGACTTGGACCCTGAACCAGATTACGATCAGAGTTTTTAAAGGCAGAGCAGGGGTGTCAGTAGGTGATTGGGCCACGACTACTAGCCCTATGTTCCTGTTTTTTTTTTTTTCCTTTTTCTTTCTGACATAATCTATTATAACATCAAGCCATGTTATTTGTGATATGAGTTATTACAATGATAAGCCATCCTATTCCTGATCGATCATTGTGCTTGCTCTGGTCATTCTTCCTGGAGCTGTCCTATTCCTGATTGATCATTGTGTTTGCTCCGGTCAGTCTTCCCAGAGCCAGGGGTCATTTACCAGTCTCGGAGACCTAAAATGGCTGCCAGGGCCAAGATGGCTGTACTTATGTCAAGGCTTGGGGTGGGTATGGCCTTGTTTTTCTTGGCCTCCACAGATTATGTGGTGGTCAACTGTGTTTGCAGAATGGTTACTCAGAATTCCTGAAATGTAAGAAAAAGATAATGAAGCAGGTTTTCAAAACATAACAGAATTTTAAAAGAAAATGGTGGGGGTGGCGGGATGGGGAAGGTATGTTCTCTGTTGACAGGACATAAAATCACTTTGAGGATTCCCTGAACTAACAAATCATCTGACCTATTGGCTCCACTCTACGGTAGTCCAAGTTTTGTCACTTAACACACAGGCCCATGGGAGCAGAAGACACGGGTTAGTGAGCCCACGCTCCACTCATCTCTCAGAAGATGCCTTTTCAGGAAAGCCTCCCTCATTCCTCCATCCCCAATATCAGCCATGTTGCCACTTGGAAAATATTAATTGGATTGGTCATGTCGATCCTTCTCCCAAAGATTTATAGTTAAGTCATCCTTCCAAATAAGTTCAAAAGCTCAATAAGCAAGAGAATGTTCTTTTTCAGCTTCAGTGCTGTCCACATCCACCAATTACTAAGTGCCCTTCTGGCCACAACTAGGCTCTCTCACAGCTCCTCCCCAAATGAGCAAAGATGGTGGGGTGCCTGGGTGGCTCAGTCAGTTAACCATCTGCCTTCTGCTCGGGTCATGATCCCAGGGTCCTGGGATGGAGCCCTGTGTTGGTCTCCCTGATCTTGGAGTCTGCTTCTCTTTCTCCCTCCGCCCCTTCCCCTGCTTGTGCATGTGCACTCTTTCTCCAAAATTAATAAATAAATCTTAAAAAAAATAATCACCGGCAGAGACAGAGTTGGCCAAATTATTTTAGGTTTCACGGACATACAACATGCTGCATGTTACCCCAAACTCTACTGAAAATCAGGAAAGAAGACTAACACTCATGGAATACCTACTGTGTATCTTGTACATTATATCATTTTCCCTAATTGGAATGCTTCTCTAAGAAACTGCATTTCTATTTTCTCACTTTGTCCAATTATTATTAATTATTATCAACAGTTTTAAGAGGTTAGATACTACAGCCAGACCACTTAGGATTGTATCCTTACTCTTCTACTTACTAACTGCATAACCTTGATTAAGTCCCTAAGACTTCATTATGCCTCAGTTTTCACACATGTAAACTGAGTAAGATAATGTCTCTTTCACAGTTCCATTATGGACTATATCTACTCTATCATATTAGAGCATTGACAATATTACTCTTCTCTTTATATGTCTGTCTCCCAACCTCATTTCGTTCTATCCCAATTGTTACCTTGGAACTTAGAAGCCTGTCACAGAAACAGGTGCCCAATAAATATATGGGTAAATAGATGCATTTTATTTACACATTAGCTCTATGATGTAGATATCACTATATTTGGATTATAACCAAGGAACTTGTATCTTCAAGAAAAGGTGCATATAGAAAACAGCATCAAGGTTCCTCAAGAATTAAGAAATAGGACTACTATATGATCCAACAATTCCACTTCCCAGTATATAGCTGAAGGAAACAAAATCACTCTCTCAAGGAGATAGCTGCACCCACCACGTGCACTGTAGCATTATTTACAATATCTAAGCCATGGAAACAAACCTAGGTGTCCACCGAGAGATGAGTGGAAAGAACAGGGTGCACAGATATACAATATAATGGTAGGAAAAAGAAGGAAACTCTGTCATTTCCAACAACATAGATGGGCCTTGAGGACACTTTGCTAAGTGAAGTAAGTCAAAGAAAGAAATACTCATGAACTCACTTATATGTGGAATCTGAAAACAAAGAAACAAAAACAAAAACAAAAAAAACCCACCCAAATTCCTAGAAACAGAACAGATGGACAGTTGCCAGAAGCAATGAATGATGGGCAGGGGAAAGGAGTAAAGGTGGTGAAAAGATACAAACTTCCAGTTATGAGACACATGAGTTCTGGGGGTGTAATATACAGCAGGCACTGTACTGTACAATCAGAAGTTCAAAAAGTGCAACTTGAAAGTTCTTATCACAAGAATAAATATTGTAACTATGTGAGGTCATGGATGTTAACTTATTTTAATAATCATTTCACAACATATACATATATAAAATCATCATGTTGTATGCTTGAAACTAACATAAAGTTTTATGTTTAAAAAAGGGAGGAAATGAAGCTATTTGGCAGAAGGGAGATTTGAAATCAAGAGTCCATGCTTTCCTACTGTATCACACAGAGAAATTGAGAATGATGATAAAGCCTTGCTATTCAAAAACACAACTGCATGAAAGCTTCACTTGGAGGAATTTCCAACAAATACAGTATAGTACAAAGTGTTTTCAGGTTGTTTCATTTTAGAGATTCTTATTATAATTAAGTCATTATGTATCTCATCCTTAGACTTCTATTTCTAGCAGAAAAGTGAAGTACAGTGACAATCAGTATTTCTCATAATGGACTGTGGTCAAAAAAGGAAAAGGCTGTGGAGTGCAAATGAAGGCAGGAACAAAAGGAGACAAATACAGACAGAATTAGGAGAACAGTCTTCACAAGTGGCGAGATACCATGGTAACCAACACCAATGTTTTCCCTGGAGACCGCTGACCATGAGAAAGTTACATGATTCAGAAATATTACCCATGCTGGGTCTGTTCTAGGAAGAACGCCCAGCTGCTCTGTCCGTCTGCCTCAGCCTCCAGAGAGAACTTGGAAGAGGCTGAAAGGAGCTGAGAAGCTGACAAGAAAAGAGATTAAGAATATAGGGAGAAACCTACTATGCTATGCTTACATAGGTCCATTATGAGATGCCTCTGTCACACTGCACACATCAGCCACGGGGAGGATATTCTCTTCTGGCCTAAGAAAGCTGGCTTAGATTGACAAATGAAGGGCATTTTTCATTTAAGATTTTCTCAAGCTAGGAGTTGGGAGTATTTGCTGCTTTTAACACAAACAAAATGCAGCACAGTTGAAATACACTTTCAAGATGCATCAGTGTGTTTTGAGATAGGATCCTTACAATATGCTCTTCACTCAAAGGATTATATGCTTTCCTGCCTATTAAGGCAGTTACAGAAGCAAAAGGAAACCCATTCTAAATAACAAGCTTTTTACATATAAACACATATGGCTAAATCATATGTTATAATTTTATTTGTGCAATTAAGCCCTGCTGCTTCTAGTTCTTAAATTTATAATCATCTTCAGACCTGTTATTGCTGAGAGGTCATTAACATACTATTTATAAAATCTCAGCTCTAGTTCTAATGTGCATATGCATATATGAGCTACGAATCATGATCCATAACTCTTTTCTAATAAATCTATGTCTCCTTCCAGGAGTGCACTCTAGGCAATTGCTCTGTCGAAGCAATTAATTAGCTAAAGCTGTGCATATTCCTGCCAGTGCAATTAGGAGCCTCAGTCGAACAAGGAGGCGAGATGCAGCAATGGCAGCAGAGAGCGAAAGCCAGCCACACTGATAAGGTGGCTTAGGAAACAGGAAGATAAAAAGTAATTATGTGAAGGCCTCAAGTATACCTATAATTCAGAAAAATAACAGTCTCATAACATGATAGGAACAGAGGGAAGAGGTCACACACCCTTCTGCCTAGTTCTTAATGGGACAAATCATACTCCTGGGTACCAAGACCTGGAGAATGTAGTCAAAAAGCTAAAACAGTGTGGGGTGCTAACTTCACAAAGCAAGTCTAACTTCACAAAGCAAGTCAGACGTCACTTGAGTCACATGCTTCCTCATCTTTACAGTGGCTTCCCTCATCTATATATCATGCATACCCTCACAGAAGCCCAGAAAGTTGCATTTATGCTGTTGCATGTATGCAGACCTGTGGCAATGGGTATCACACATACACGTGTACACACAAAAGCACACTTAGAAACTATGAGAGCTTTTGAAGTTATGCCTTTTGTGTTTAAGAACTTGAAAGTATGAATTTTCAATGAACAAATACACAACTGTATATAACAAGAACCGGAGTTAGAGAAGAAATCATATATATATGTATATATACATATGTATATATATATATACACATATATGTACATACATGTATATGTATATATGTATATGTATATAACAAGAACCTGTATATATACACATATATATATGATTTCTTCTCTAACTCAGGTTCTTGTTATATGTATATGTATATGCATATATATACATACATATATGTATATATATACATATACATGTATATGTATATATACATATATACAAATATATACACACACACCCAGTGGAAGGAGAAATCATACACACACACACACACACACACACATATATATATATATATATATATATATATATATATATATACACACACCCAGTGGAGGAAGAAGGCTCAACAACTAGTAGGTCAGGGTGAGGGGGAGCTGGAATACATGCATGTTGATGCGGGAAAGCAGTTCGTGAGCTCTTAGCATCAGTAAATCAAATGGAAGTCACTCGGGTTTTCAGTTTCTGTCTTGTATTCATGTGTGTGTGTGTGTGGATGAGAGGACTCAAAGATGAAAAAGAAGAAAAAGCAGGTGGGGTAAAAAAAAAAAAGGGAGTTAAAGGAAACTCTGTAAAGATCTTTACTTTCAAGAAATAGTAAAGTCTGTACTTTGTGTGAGATGGTGTGTAGAAATGTCTAACACAGAAAATAAGAATACACAAAAGTCTGTGGAATTTTCACAGTCCTCTTTCCAAAACTGGCTCATTTTTCCATCCATTGAAAAGCACAAGGAACTCAAGACCAAGGTTACCATATACTGAAGATGTGGATAAAATGCCATATTAAAGTCTGCACATAGCTGATTGGTCAAAAGCTGGCAGATAATTGGATACGAACAACCAAAGTTACAGGTGCAATGTCATGAATACCATTCTACACACTCAGAGAAAGAGAGGGAAGAGGGAATATGATAAACCAGGTAAAAGAGTGTTTCTTCACAGGTTGTTAACACTGTAAGCTATTTTAAAATCCTAGTGACTAATATTTAAAACAGTAACATCAAGAGCAAACATTTATTTAGTGTTTACTGGGCGAGTGGCAGGCATTTCTAAGCATGCTTAAGTGCAGTAACTCATTGAATTTTACCCTCATACCGACCCTGTGATGTGGGTATCATTATTTTTGTCACTACACGGGTGAGGAAAATGAAGCATAGAGAGGTTATGTGCTGTGCTCAAGGTTCACACCTACTCCTTCCGGAGTGGGGATTTGAATCTAGGCACTCTGGCTCCGCGCTCTGCTGCCTACAGGAACAACAATGTTTGAGCTCTTATAATGCACTAGAATCTGCTCTGAACAATGTAATTACATAATTTGATATTTTCTTGCAGCCCCATGAGGAAGGTACCTCCTTTCCTGCAAATACAAAACCCGAGGCTTAAAACCTGCCAAAGTGATACATCCTCTAACTGCCAGAGGCTGGACTGAAACCGAAATCTGTGAAGTGCCCAGGGACGCCAGGCGACAGTCCCCTGTCGTTCCATGGTCTGCTGCAGAATCTGTCTTCCACAGTTGACTCAGACTACCGATACCTTCTTAACTTCACTTGAAGCATTTTGGCCCCACCTTGGGCTCCCAGACCATGCCTACAATTCTGCCTTCACAACCACACAAGTGCTGAGGCTCCCGTGCTTAAAATCATGAAATAAAACATACATAGACTTTATTAAACCCCGTGTATTTAAACTCTACACATTTCTCCCATGGTCTCCACCATTTATTGGTATTTATATCCAAGGTATTTAAACCTAAATTGTCATTCTTACATTGTCCAGGTGGCAAATGTCACCTTCTAGAGATATCTTGAGAAGAATGAATTTTTTAAATTCTAAAGAATATTTTGACATCTTTCAGCTTATTAATGCTGGGAGAAGTAGATTTGGAGATTTCATTTTCTAGTTTTCACTACCCTCACCTTCAAATGGCCTAAAATATGTCTCTAAAAAACCTTGCATATTGAAAGTTACGTAAATAATGTGGGTGAAACCAAGTAATGGAGAACAGAGCTGGTAGGTGTTCCTTGTCTGCCAGAATACGAGGTAAAAATTATGATATCTAATCTAATGAAAGCTGATATGGCTCTTATGAAATATATTTATAATTTTTAGAAAAAAGAAATATTCTGCAATATCCACAAGTAAGAAAGTTATTCAAAATATAATTTCACAGAAAAATTATAGACTATATGTAAAGTATATATCATCTTGTTTATAAGTATGTGTTAGTACAATATAAATAACCATGCATATATTTGTGTGTGCTAAAATATATTCTATTGTCAGGGATGACAGATCAAAAAAATGTTTATGATATTCTATTCCATTCCAGGATTAACATTTAGTTATATGTTAGTTTATCTTATTTTCAGGAACAATTATACATAAAATAAATATACTGAACTAAGACTGATTTCCTTTAAAAAAAAAACAGTGGTATAAAAGAAAAAAACAAACAAACTGAACTAGATAGACGGTTCCAGGTTTTTATCTTAATTCTCTCAGTAACTTAGCTAAGAATAACAATAAAAACCACCATCTTTTGGATAGCTATGACCAAATGACACTGGTTAGTCCTTCACATATATTAACTTTGTTTCTCACAACACTCCTATGAGATGAGTAATTAATGCAGTAGGAAAATAGAACTAGAAAGAAAGAGTTGTCACTAATCAAATAAATGGTAGTTAAATTACATAATGATATTATTTTGTCCATTATGTTTGCAAAAATAAATTGTGATATATCTTGTCAAATATTAAGGAAGACAACGAAACTGGTGCTCTTACTGCCACTTATTAACTGTGCATCCTTAGGCAAGCTAATTAACATCTCTGTGGTGCAATTTCTTTAAATTCAATTCTGGAATTTCTTTTTGTATAAGTGCAATAATACCATATATCTTAAAGACTATGGTGAGAATTTAAAAAGCTAATTCATGTAAAAGTTTATTCACAAGAGTTTCTGACACACAAGAACAAGTAAGTGTTAACTCTCATATTGCTAATGACAAAAATTCTTTTGGAATATAAATTAGAATTATGTATCAAAGCCATAGAGGAGTTCACTGACAATAATACATTCCTGGAACTAACTCTATCCTAAGGAAAACAGACAGTATTCTGCATATGCAAAAACAAAGCTATTCATTGTCACAATATTTATAATAGCAATAAAAAAGGAAATTCTCCTGCATTAGGAGAATTATATAATCATAAGTATTCCTCTCATTATAAAGGTATGTTAAAATCCAGTGATCTTGAAATCTTGATCTTAAAGACTACGTAGAATATGGAAAACAATTTAGGCTATAGCCTTAGATGAAAAAATAAGTTAGTAAATTTCACATGCCCATTTATGCTTACATTTTTATTTATACTTACATATCAGTATACTGGACAGAGTAAGTTTAGTGACATATTGGAAAAAAATGTTCTAAAATTATGTTGGATTTATTCCATTGGTAGAATGCTAAGTGTGATTTTTTCCATTGCCAATCGTGTATTCCAGTTTCTGCCCTATTTATGTTGAAACACACAGTGATACTTCAGGGTACCACCCTCTTCTCTCCAGGCTCACCACAATCAACTTAAGCTTGATCAACCAATGAAGAATACTTTTGAAAAGGCTGGGATTAACTACAGACTTCATTTCTAATTTGTCCTTAACTGAGTGAATAGTACTATTTGTAAAAAAAAAAAAAAAATCTGAAAATAATCTTTGATAATGTGTGTTTATGGACTCACTCCTGAGACTTTTATAACCAATCTCTTCTTTGTCAATAGCTCCTACTAAGACTGATAATTAATGGGAGCAATACGAATAATTTGTAGATAGTGCTTGGGGATCTTACATCTTCCAATATTTAAATAATCTTAAAAAAAAACTATTAAAACATGAAAGAATCCAAGGAGTAGGAAGGGAAGGAATATGTAAACAATTGTCCTTTTAATTTCTTTGAATACCTTGCCTTTTCACAAAAGACACTAATAGCTTGAAGGTTTTCATCATTTGAACTACATCTCAGTTAATGGAATCCCCCCTACAAAATTACATGCATTATCTAACTTCTGACAAAAAGAGAGAAAGAGAAAGATTAAAGACTTTTTAAAAATCTCTTGAAAAGATGCCTTGGTTCTACCTTCCTCATAAAATAGGTATGAAGGTTAATGGTAAAGACTACATAATAACATTCTCAGCTGTTTTAACCAACCATTACAAACACTAGTGGGAATGTCTTTCCTATTGAGAATACTTCCCCCCCATCTTGGGCATAAAAATGGTGTTGGATTTCTACCTGTATTCAAGATTCCTGTGTTATTCATATTTGTTTTTCCAACACCAAAAGATGCAGCAATTTGTGAACAATCTTAGTCAATCGGAAAAATATTTAAAGCAATTCCCTAAGTACTGTATCATTCACTATCTCTCAAAGGTTGGAACTCTTCAAACAAATCATATTAACTTTTATTTTCAACATGTGATATATGCTGAATGCTTTTCTCCAAAACTGCATGTACTTATGATAAAAAGCCATATTTTCATTAATCATTGTAACAATGCCCTTTTTTTTCAATGAAGTTTTTGTCATATTGTGTTATTTTTCCATTGCTGGATGACATTTTGTTTTTAGTGGCTGAAGATTTTCCTGCCAAAGCATTTGATAACATCCCAGAGAGAACCTTGGGTTGCATACTTTCTAATTCTTCTACTGTGAAGTTTCATGTTTTTTAAAGTTCTGCTTTGGAGAGTTTTATAATTAAACATGGAAGATGAAATTTTAGATTTTATTTACACAGGCTATTAAATGTTACCAGATGAGTAAGGAAGGAAGACATAAAGGTGAAAGTCATTCTTTCACAAAATAAATATCAGTTCCTTACTGTTCTAGGCCCTGGATTTATTTAGCAAATAATGTGTTAAATAAGGCAGACATACTACTTCTTGTATAACTTACTTTCTGGTGAATGATGTCCAGTTCTCTTTTGGAAGCTCTGAAGTTAAGTTTATGGATAAATGCATAGAAAATGGACCACAGGCATTCTTCATGCCTTGGTTGGAGTTGGGAGACTATACTGTTCCAACATGTATTTCTTTTTGATTTGCCTCTTTTCTATGTAGCCTCAAATTGGGAAGAAGGAGGAGAGAATAGAACAGTGTTAGAGGAGATCATCACCACTGGCTGACCTGTGTAAGCTGTAAACAGGCAATGTCAGCTTCCTCACCTCCTCCCATCCTTGGAATGTATGCCATGCCTGCCATTCCCACACTAGGAGCTGTTTCAAGGACATAGCCTTGAGAGTAATATGTTGTTGAGACCATCTGGATGATAGACATGATAGGACCTAGTTAAGGCCTCCACATAAATCTGCAGGATTCTGGAGGGCTGGTGCCAAAATCTACTCATCTTATGGCTGCTAAGACAAGCCTCATATGTAAGCTCTCTCATGTATTAAACCTGCCACTGACCAACCTGGAATGATTCACCTCTTTATTTGGCCTCTCCTTGTCTTCTGTGTATGGGGGCCAGTTTTCAAACCAACAAGCAGGAGAAACTATTTTTCCCCTTCTGTTCTCAGGACAGTTGATTGTAACAACTTCATAGAAGCTCATATGCTGTAAGGTTGGCTTCCATGAGCTCCAAGAAGACAAATGGATCAGCAACCTAACAAGAATGAAAATAAGAGAAACCTGTGACTGGCACAAAGATCAGAGGTACAAAGATCAAAAGAGGTGTTGGAAAGCCAAATGAGCTTAATATCTTCAGCTATTATGTTTTTCCTGAGGTTTATTCCATTTCCCAGAGAGCAACAGAGTCCATAGTACTCTTCATTCACCTGCCCCTGCCTGCTCCAGTATTATGCAGAATACAAAGAAATAGTTTAAAAGTTGTCATCATGGACTCCAAGTTGCTTACATCCTTACCTTGGAAACTCTTGCTGACCAAAAAAAAAAAAAAAAAAAAAAAAAAGGAAAATAATTCAGCATAAACTCAAAGGAAGCTACTTGTTTTGCAAGATACTATGCTCCTTTTCATTCTATGAGGGAAGTGAACAATAAATAAACGAGGCCAGTCTCTAGAAGCGCTATGATAGAAAAGGACTGCTAAGATCTCTACATAAATAAGCCTAGGTAGCATAAACAAAATGTGAAAATGACAGGAAAACCTATCAAAGACCTGTGTGTGCCTAGAGAATCCACCTGGACCAGAGACTTGGACTAAAACTTATATAAATCCCAAGCTGCTCATCTAGAGTCAAAGACCCATTGGAAGTCCAGGATGAGAAGAGCCGTAAGTGGACCGACCCACTTAGGTGCTCAGCACAAGAGTAGCAACAATGCGACAGTCAGGAGGATGCATTCTCATAGCCTGAGTACCCATTCCATGCCAGAACGGTGGTGGACGGAGCGAGCCACAAAGGTCACAAAATAGGGGGAAAAAAAACATGTCACCGTAGAGCTTAGGTTCAGGGTTTCTGAGAGTGGCAGTCCTAAGGAAAGAATAAAATGGACTGAGGAATGGAGGACAAGGCCAGGTTAAATAGGGTGAAGGGCCAGACTTGTAAGTCTGGGATAGAACGGCATCCCAGGCAGAGTCTTGCAAAGGCCCTGAGATAGTGACTAGCCTACTATGTTAGTGGAACAGAAAAGTGAGTGTGACTAGATCACGCTGCATAAAAAGGAGAGCAGTTGGAGAAGGTGTCCAAGAGGAGGGGAGGGACCAGATTACAAAAGGCCTTTTACAAAATGAGTTTGGGAATGGTTAGTGCATTTAGTGAAAGCAGAGGAACAAAGATTTACATTTAAATTACCCCTCAGTTGCAAGCATTTGCATAAATGCTACTTCTTTTCATCAGGTTCCCCCTCTCCCAAACACAGTATATGTTGAAGGTGACTGTATTTAACAGGCTTGCTTAGGATAGCCTCAGTTTATGCCACTTGCCCCAACTTATGACTCATAGTATCATGATTCATTCTCAGATATGTCCTGGTTTAGACCAGGAATGTCAAACATTTTATGTCAAAGGTCAGAGAGAAAAGATTTTAAGTTTTTTAGGCCAGATGGCCAGGAGACTGCCACTATAGCACAAAAGCAGCCACAAATAGTATGTAAACTAGTGAGTGTGGCTGTGTTCCAATAAAGCTTTATGGATAATGACACTGAATTTCACCTATAATTTCAAGGTGTCACAAATATTCTTTATTGATTTTTCCCATTTAAAAACACAAACACCACTCTTAGCTCATTGGCCATTCAAAGACAGGTAGCTGGATTTGATCCTCGGGTTGTAGTTTGCTGATCACATTTTTAGATGACAAATTAGATGGCGACCCTTATAGCAACTAGCTTTTATGGAGGACTTACTATGTATAAGGTCGTCCTCACAACAAGCCTAAGTGGTAAATACTAGCATTATATGTGTTTTGCAGTAAAGAAACGAAGGCATATCTAAGCAATTCTCCCAAGGTCTTCATGAGAAGAAGTGGCAGAAAGGCTATCACGTGTGGAGGCCCCACTGTCAACCACAGTGCTGAGTAGTATCCTAATACATTACCATTCTCTCCCGTCTCATATCATTCTTCCTTCTCATCTTCTAATGTTGACATACTTTTAGTCTCTTTTTCTTTCTTCATTATGCCTTCTTGTTTCTTTTCTCATGCCCTCCTTTCCCATCCTTTGCAAAATTATAACAGAGCTACATGCTAGAACCAGAAACCAACCAACTAAAAGTTAGATTACACAGAATAAAGAACCAATATTTTCAACCTCTGCAATCACTAAATATTTTTAGTTTTCTTTAGAATTTTTTCAAGATTGTATTTATTTATTTGGCAGAGAGAGAGAAAGATCACAAGTAGGCAGAGAGGCAGGTAGAGAGTAGGCAGAGAGGCATGAAGAGAGAGAGAGAGGGGGAAGCAGACTCCCCGCTGAGCAGAGAGCCCGATGCGGGGCTCGATCCCAGGACCCTGAGATCATGACCAGAGCCAAAGGCAGAGGCTAAACCCACTGGGCTAAATCCACCCAGGTGCCCCAACTTAGAATTTTTTTAAAGATTTTATTTATTTGTGTGAGAGAGAAAAAAAGAGAGAGAGCACATGGGAGAAGGAGCAGAGGGAGAGGGACAAGCAGACTTGGCCTGGATCATGGAGCCCAACGTGGGGCTCAATCCCAGGACCCTGAGATCATGACCTGAACCAAAACCAAGAGTCAGGCATTCAACTGACTGAACCGCCCAAGTGCCCCACTCCTTAGAATTTTTAAACAATTATTCCCTTCATATTTTTCAAATGAAACCTGTTTTCCCCCTAAGCATCAGCTCTCTAGGTAGAAATGTATCTATTACCTCTCATTTTATTTCTCTTTCAACAACAGGTATGCTCAGTTGCTTTCTTTGAAATTGAACAAGTCTGTTACCCTACCTCTTACTTCACTCTGGTCTTAAGTTAAAAGACATCCTGATAAGTTACTACCTATTCTTAAATCAGAAGCTTCAACGTGATTTTCTTTTTTTTTTATTTGTTAAAAACAATTTAGTAGAAAACGGTAGTGTACCTCAGCAATCAAGTGGCATCTTTTTCTCTCCTCCCATTAAAAAGTATGCTTTTCCAAATAAAAGACATGCACATGCAAATAACCCAGGCTGTAATTTTTCATAGGATTTTGCTGACATTTATAAACTACTTGAACTTTACTGCTGCCTTGTTGCTGGCAAAACTTCAACAGAGAAAGTGGTCCTGGCATTAAGCACCCTCCCCTTTTTTTCTGTCTGTACGATCATAATAGACATCCACGTTAAATAAACACTTTTCAAATGCTTTAACACCATGAATTCTGCTGAAAGTCTCCAATTCAAGAACCTGGGTTCCCAGAATTCATTTATAAAAGAGTCGTTTGAAACTTAGAAGATCAAATCCTCCATATGGGTATCAGAGATTTAAGAATTGAGCCCTGTCTGGCTCTGTGCTCAGTGGGGAGTCTGCTAGAGATTCTCTATTTCTCTCTCTCCCTCTTCCTTTGCCCCACCCCCTGCTGGCCCACACTCTCTCTCCCTCCTTCTAGAATAAAATTAAATAAAAAAAAATCACTAGGTGACCTTAGAACTAACAGTCTAAACAACCAGTGCAATAAAATGTTTCCAACAGATTCTATGTACTCTCTTCAAGAACATTTGGTAAATTTATACTATAGGTCATTTTCAATTCATTCAGAGTTGCAGCCTTTAATGATCAATAGAATCCAGAATACAGACCTATTGTGATTGAGACATGCACTTTTTTCCCCCAAATGTAAATATGATCACATGCTTTCCCTATTCAAAATCTTACACAGGCTCCCCACTGAATATTTGGGATGTGTGAAGTCCATGTTATACCACACCGAAGTCTCCATAATCTGAGTTCCAGTAGTGTGACATAATGTTCCAGTAGTGTGACAACTGTGTGTACTTTACAATACTTTAGGGATTCCAACTACTCCAGTACCTATAAATCACAGGCTGCCTATTTCTTTCTCTCTGCTGTTTTTTTTTTTTTTCAACGATTTATATGAGTGAGACAATATGTGTATAGGGAGAGGGGCAGAGGGAAAGAATGTCCAAGTAGAATCCTCAGTGAGCGTAGAGTCCGAATGGGGCTTGGTCCTATGAACCGTGAGATCATGATCTGAGTCACTCAACCAACTGAGCCACCCGGGCACCCCATATTTCTGCTTTTTATCACACATTGTTCCCTCCTGGAGGCTCTTCTCCTACCCCAGCCAACTGGCACCCACACATTCACCTTTAAGTCACTTCTGTTCTAAGGAGTGTCTCCTTCCTGTGATCATATTAAGATAGAGTCAGTAACTCAAATACTTATTTTTTTCTTTTATATTTATTTTGCAAGATACCAGATAATGCAAGCATTTTAATTTATCACATATCCTGCTTCAGGGCTCTCTTCCCTTTCACTTTTACTTCAGTGCATCTACAAGGATGCATTCTGAAATATACTATTTTCTCCTTTTCACCTATACCTTTTTCCTATCTTTTCAACACTTGTCAATGAATTTTTAAGTGCCAAGGTGTAAAAGGAATTGAAGAACAAGTTGTAATACAAGTTAGGCCCATTAGAATTTTAAAAATATGTAAGGGGGAGGGACGCCTGGGTGGCTCAGTTGGTTAAGCAGCTGCCTTCGGCTCAGGTCATGATCCCAGAGTCCTGGGATCGAGTCCCACATCGGGCTCCTTGCTTGGCAGGGAGCCTGCTTCTCCCTCTGCCTCTACCTGTGCTCGCTCTCTCTCTTTCTCTCTGACAAATAAATTTAAAAATCTTTAAAAAAAATATGTAAGGGGTGATGAAAGGGTCAATCCATTTTTTTTTAATGAGAAACTCAAGTCCTCAAACTATAAGTCATTTTCTTTATACAATATTCTGTACGAGCATCTCATTTTCCTATACTTAGAACTCTTTTGGGCATAAATTGGGAAAGACATTAAAATGTGTATTCTTCAACTATAAAAGGACACATAAGTCTAATCTGTATATTTTTTGTATCTTTTCTGATCTTTCCTTTGATGCTTTTCTAAGTTTTAGGCACCTAACAGGCTCTATGCTCCTACTACTATCTAAATTTGATCTATTTATTCTTGTCTTCATAACCTAATGAAAATGTATTATTTTCATTGAGGACTTACTTAATTAGTAGACATCTATGTTGAGATGTGTATAATTTACTTACTTGCTTCTATATCTTTCTGCAAAGGAACAGTGAATTAAGTACCACTGACTTAAACTGTTCATTTTTCTTATCTCTATCAATCAATGCAAAGGTTTGCTCTGTAAAATTCTTTTCAATATCTCTAACCAATCTTAAAGTGATTTTCACTGAAAAAAATCTTCTAGAATTGCAAAGTTTCAAAAATGGTTAATGCTTAATGTTACTTTAAAAGTGGTTAATGTTTAATGTTATTTAAAACAACTTATTTATATTATCATTATATATATATATCTTTGAAATATTTAGAGTCCAAGCATTTATCAGACCTGCACAAAACCACTGATAGGAAATGATGATTCTGCCATGTCTCTTACTACATATTTGATAACCAAATACTACAACCATATGTTATTTAAATACACTACTTAGCATATTTAGTATGAATTATACTATGTCTGAATTGGCAATTTAAAAAGAAGTCGATTATAAACACAAATATTGCTAAATATAGTCTAATCTTTCTTTAACGATTCATCAGATTCTTCAGACTCACACAGCACTTCAGAGACATCATTAGGAACATCTATTAACACTGAAGTTCATCCTTCCAGTGGAGATAATAGACATTGAAAGTCTATTCACCGAGATTTAATATGAGAAAAGACACAACACATTATGTTAAGTAAAGAGCATACCAATATGAATATCATATTTAAACTTGTTAAGTATGTGAATGTGTACACAGAAAAAAGTGATAAGGAAACAACCCAAATAGTAAATCTCTGGGCAGCAGAAATAGTCTAAAAAAGAAATTTTCTTCAAGTCATCAAAAGAGGCAATTAAAGCATCGGGTTTGCTTAAGAAAATACATGATAAGAGTAGGAACTTAGTAGACGTCGCAAAGAAAATTTGATTCCTACAGAGTGTGGCTTAATATTCTTTGGAGTATCTTGGAAAGTATCTCCCTTCAGAAGCAAAAGGAAAGTATCCATAGACAGATGGTGTGGAAATGCTCCAATAGGGGTGAGAGAGTCAGAAGACGACACTAGAAGCTACTGAGACAAGTGTGTCAGAAAGTTATCAAAGCTATCAATGATGCCCAAGAATAAAGCGATATAATTGATAACTGATATTCACTGTTGTATCACTCTAAAAGTGATCAAACACATCTAAAGCACAGCTAGACCTAATAAGTATTTGATCCATAGGCCTGGGTTCCCAAGAACTGGGAGATGTTCTGGGGTCTACCAAAATGAGAAGGAACACCCCTTCCTGGGTAAGCTACTGCTTTCACTTACATAACAAGAAGGCAAATATTACTGGATGCCAAGACACAGACTGATCAAAGGTCTGCACTCTTTATCCTTGTTACATCCAGTGCCAAGAATTAGCTGGGTATTATACACAGTGCTTCTGCCCTTTACTTAAAGAAGAAATTGGTTACTATCCAAAATTTCTCAGGTGCCAGAGCTGGTGTTACTCACCGAATCTTTAATAGTGGATGACAAACGGATTGCCTGGATTTACAGCACAGCCTCTTAAAGCACAGCCTGGGAGATAGGGGAGAAGCACTATTTCTCATATTGCTTTTCTGTGGGAGGATGTGGGGCCCATGACAACTCACTTACCTCATTAATACCATGCAGCTGCTGGTCTAACTACACATTTATGGAGTACATTTTTTCTAGTCCCTTATTCTGCTCTATTCTACACATCCCACAATAGTGTAGATGCATGAAAAGCAAGCATAGAGTGGACACCAAAGTGTTCAAAACATGGGATTTGTAGATGAACTATATAGTCAGTTATTGCAAATACAGCTTACTTTTAGGAAAGATCAGAGATCTGAGAGGCTCCACATTGAGCAGTGCAGTCATAGTCCTTCGAGGAAAAAAATAAGTCACAAGGCAAATGCACAGACCTCCTACCTCACAAATTAGATTTACCTGAAGATCTTCCATGATAGTAATCAGATGGTAAAGGGCTAGCCAGAAAGTATCTCATGATATAATAGAAAGAGTGCAAGTATTGGCCTTTGGCTTCAAATTTAAGATTGGTCACATGAGTCCTCTTATCTGATACATAGACTAAGGTTTTTATAAAGCACAAATGGCATTTTGAATAGCCTGATACACTCTGTCATTGAGACTTAAAAGCTCAAAGTCTGCATTCATATGCTCAGAGAGCAGAATCTTCTCTCATAGCATTGCACCCATAGGCTCAGGGTCTCCCACAACTGGGTTCCTCAGAATCACCTGGACAACAGATTAAAACTCAGGTTGTTAGACACCACCCCCAGATTTTGATTCAGTAGGTCTGGGATTCTGCCTTTTTAACAAATCTCAGGTGAGTCTCATGCTGCTAGCTCGGGGGTACCTTGAGAACCACTGCTATTGACAGGGTTTGAAATTTATGTCCTGGTTCAGTGACTACCTAACCCACCTTGACCTCTATCTCCTTCTCCTCTCCTTTCATTTCTTCTTCCTCTTTCTCCACAAAATTATTATTTGGAAGCTGTGTTCATGGCACAAAGTTGAATAGAAAGCATTCTTCTATTTTTAGAGCAGTGAAAATACTCTTTATGAAATCATAATGATGGGTACATGTCATTATTCATTTGTCCATCGCTCTAATGAGGGCTGTTGATAATGGGAGAGGCTACATAGGTGTTAAAATGAGCTAATGTGTAATACAACTCCCGAAAAAGTAGTAACAGTACTTATTTACAGACTGTTTCATTATGAAATCATTTTTGGGTGGAACAGTAGTATTCTGGGAATAGAATCTGAAATAGTGTCATTTTCCCCAATGATGTAGGTAACTGACAAATGAGGTAGGGTCATTTTTCTTTTAAATCTCTTCAAAAAGAAAGACATTATTTGTATATTAGGATACTCCATAGGTATAAAAAGATTGATTAGGTTTTAATATAACAACTCCACTGGAATAGATTTAAGGTCACAATAGAAATCAGTTTTTTTTAAGATTTTATTTACTTTATTTTGACAGATATCACAAGTAGGCAGAGAGGCAGACAGAGACATAGAGAGGGGGAAGCAGACTCCCCACCAAGCAGAGATCCAGATGCGGGGCTTGATCCCAGGACCCTGGGATCATGACCTGAGCCACCCAGGTACCCCTAGAAATCAGGTTTTATTAGACCTACTATCAAGTGCCAATTCCCAACAACCTCCAGAAAAAAAATGTGAAATACATTTTCTTCTTTTCCTTCTTTGCAACTGGTTATTAGAATATCTGAATTAGTTAATTAAATATGAATTTGATGGCCAAACCAAAGACTCACAAAAGACAAGTTCTGATCACTAGACAGACTATATTCTTAAATTTGTGGATTTTGTAATTATTTCAATTTAAATTCACGCACATTTCTAGTACTATATCCAAAGACCATTAACACTGGATATTTACTGAAAGGGTCAGAGATTGATAAGGACTATAGTTTGTAACCTTTTAAAACCAGAAAGTATCAATTTCAAATTATAGAACATAGATTAAATGTCACTTATGCATTGAAATAAGCTGAAACACCTAATCACCATCTCCGGGAATCAACACTTAGCTTCTTTTCTAATCCTCCAACACAGAGAAAGGATACTAGGCTATTCCCTTGTTTTCTATTTGATGAACATTAAGTGCTTAAATTTGGGGATTTCACTGATCTCTTACACAAGGGCAGACACAAACTGTTTTCTAAACAAGAGATGAAAAACTGTATTTATAACCACATCTGTAAGGATTTCCTTTCTCTATGAATGTGTTTAAAATTAACCAGACATATAAATATCAAGAAGTTCTTATTGCTTTATGCCACTATGTAAAATCCACAAAATCGTTCCACTTTTCTGTGGCAAGATGGCAGACATTCCTTCATTCATCCACTCATCCATTCAGCTAGTATTTTAGCTCCAGTGACATACAAGAGAGGATACAGACCAGAGCAAGACAATAACAATGACAACAAATCAGAAACATACAGAATTATTTTTTTAATAATTTTTTAAAGATTTTTTATTTATTTATTAGTCAGAGAGAGAGAGAGAGGGCGCGAGCGAGTGCACAGGCAGAGTGGCAAGCAGAGGCAGAAGGTAAAGCAGGCTCCCCGTCGAGCAAGGAGCCCGATTCGGAACTCGATCTCAGGACACTGGGATCATGACCTGAGCTGAAGGCAGCCGCTTAACCGACTGAGCCACCCAGGCGTCCCAGAAACATAAAGAATGATTTTGACTCAACTATATGCGAAGCCAAAGAGAGCTTCATTAATGGAGAGAGAGTTTTTGGATGAGCCCACAACATTACGTCTTCTGGACAATTCCAGACACAGCGACAAAGCTACTATTCTTTCAAAGAATCAGAAAACCCAGTTTAGGCTGCTGGAGGGAGTCAGTGTGGTGTGAAGACTGAAACACTCCCTTCCCTTACAGTGATGATGTGTACTCAACTTCAGCTTTACTGATTAAAAGGAAGTTTTCTTCTGATTTTGTTTCTCTGCTGCAGGTAAGAAAATTCCACCCTTAACATCTTTCAATGATAATTGAGGGTGTTGCAGAAAATCCAGATAACTGATCAGCACTCAGGAAAAAGTTAGTATTCTGCCAAAGCAATTGACTGGCAAAGTAGGAAGTCAAAAAATACCATTTAAATTCTGTCCAGGTGACTGAGCTTGTATAACGCATAGGGAATGAGGAAAGAGCAGTGAGAGAGCCTTAACAGGGGCCTGGAGCCCTAGTAGTGTGTGCAGAATCCCAGCAGTGAGATGAATGGCTCAAGCAGGGGGATGGAAGTTCTGGTCTTCAGGACCCAACACTCATCGCTCAGATACTGAGAGAAGTGATACTGAGATACTGAGATATTCTCAGATACTGAGAGAAGCTACTGAAGGGAGAAGCTATTTCAAAAGGCAGTTCCTGATGGTCCTGAGAGAAACCGAACGTTTTCTGAGATGGAAGAGCAATGAAGGTGTAGTTGGTCCTAAGATCAGAATAATCTCAACCCAATGTCAGTTGGTCCTAAGACCAATTTCATCATTAATTGTTGACTATTTAAAATAGTGGGCCATCTTCTAAAAGCCTACTAAGTAATAATGAGAAATTACAACATCAGCAACTGAACGCTTTACAAGGAACCCTGGAGACTTAACTTGTTCCTTTGTAATGTAAGATGCCAGGACTGAAAAACAGGGAGGGATTTGCTCAAGGTCACAGGTAGCAGATAAGAGACTGAAAACAGGGTTTGGCTCACCAACCCAAGTCTCTTTCTACCATAACCATGTAACCACAGTGACTCACTAGAGGTTTAAAACTAGAAAGCTCGTCTAGTTGATAATGAGGAGAGGACTAGTTATTCTGCCTTTTTGCAGTAAACTTTACACTGTCTTATTTTCCATTCACCAGGGAAGTCAGTTGTTGTGCCCCGGAGTTTTCGAGTTGGAGAGACCACCAAGGAGCCAAGCACCGATGCAATCACGTGAGGATTTATTTGACAAGCTTAAGCTTGGCCCAAGTATACCTGACACAGTGGAGTAAGGACTTGGACCCCAAGCTTAATTAAGGCAGCGATATTTATAGGTTCCTGTTACTAAAGCAGGGTGGGGATTCCTGGAACCAAAGCAGGGTGGGGGTCTCTGGAAACAAAGCAGAGTGGGGCTTACTAAAGCAGGGTGGGGGTCTCTGCAACTAAAGCAGGGTGGGGCTTACTAAAGCAAAGTAGGGGAAAGTTCAGCCCTTGGGCACAGGGGTCTGAGATGGTTGCCAGAGCTAAGATGGCTATACTTATGCTAAAGCTAAACCTGAGGTGGGATGGCCTTAATTTTCTCGGCCTCCACACAGTGTTTAATGATGTATATGATCTATAGTTATATGCATTTTCTTCAAATAAAGAGCACCTCCTTCCTCCTGTCAGTGCCCCAATATAATCTCAAAATAGATCTGCCTGAGTTGAACATCTGAATAATGTAAGACAACCTGCTAACAAAAATCATCTTTGAACTCTATAACGTTTAAAAGCCATAATTCTAAAAACACACCATCTTAACCACTACCCAGTTGTTTGGTCTGAATGATACTGTACCATGTTCTGGTTTTAAGAGGTATTATTTTAAATATCTCAAAATATTTAAATATTCAGCAGATCTTGACCGCTGAAAGGCTATAGGACATCTTGTTTACTGTGAATTTATAAGCACAGTTGGATTTTTTTTTACCTTTTTAAAAGAGCCTTGATATCTGTAGAAAATCAAATTTTTAGATTAGTTGCTATCATGGGAGGGGGTAGAACTTAGGACAGACAGCTGGGCAGGTTTCTAAATTAGCACCCCTTCACAGAAATACCCTTTAGCTATCTGCCTCATGTTTTAATAGGGATAGAGGAAAAACAGATCCTTCTATTAAAAAATGTTTAATTATCCATCAAAATACAGGAATTATTACACGTGCTAAATAAATCAGAGACAGTCATTCTATTTGAATTAACTTCATTTCACCAGCATTTTTTATGCATCCAGAACATGAGAGACCTCTCACAGAAAGAAAAGGCTGATGTGTATAGATAGGATTTTAAAATCTTTTTTTCAAAATAGAATTTTTCTAGATTTCACATGGGTACTCTAGAGGTAACTTTCATATGAAAAATTTATTCTGATCCTCCACAGTGCCTTAAAGGTTTAAAAATTTAGAAAACAGTATATAATGTGTTCCTTTTAACTAGCTCCACACTATGCACAGACTTCTACGAGCTGAAACTGTCAATTTCAGCAGCCTACAGGCTTTCAGATCTCAGAATTAGTGCAAAGCCTCCAGCTGTACCCCTTAGTTCACCAGGATAGGAAGATCATACATAGGTCTGGTCTTCAGAGATCAATTTATGGTTTGTTCTTTCCCTCTCTGAGTCAAGTGAATATGGAAACCAATTTACATTTACATTACAAATTATGTAAGAGTAGAATAAGGGAGTGGGTTAAGTGGGCTTGTATTTTCTAATTAATGCAGTGATATTTTGGAGCCCTGGCCAGCCACTTGCTGATGGTCGCACATCAATGTGATTCTTCTGCAATACGCTCTAGAGCTTTAGGAACCATATGTCCAGTCAGGAGTGGTTTTAATGCCTCCCCTAAGTGCCCTCCTCTTAAGTTTCCCTGAACAGGTTTCTCTATGTTCTGGCTCCAAACACTGTGGCCAACCACCAGGTGAGGAGGGACTCACTGTGCTACTGATTACACAAGCAGGGGCACGGGAATAGGCTGGAGGTCAAGTGAAGGATCCTCCTGTTTGACTGAAAACACACACTGGCTCACTATCATTAAGTAAGCCATCATTTGAATCCAGGTCTTCCTTTCTAATAGTAAGCCCGATCTAATGAAACCAAGGCTCTTCTATGATCACTGTGACATTCCCAAATGTCATTCAGTTGGTGAAAACAAAGCAAACCATTGATTTATTCCTATTTAGAATTAGTAATAATAATATATTTTTCCAGTTTATTCAAGCGAGGAAAGGCATGGACACTTTCTTTCTTCTTGCAAATGATTTAGGCAACTAAAAAAGGGCAATTTTCAGAAAACAAGTTAATCATTAGGAGAATCCCATCAATGGATACCTATGATTAGTTTAAAATTAGCTTAGTTTTTAAAAAAATTAGCTTAGTTTTATTAATTTTTTAAAGCATGATCCTTCAAGGACTTCATCTTTATTCCAATTTGAAAGACTATGAAAGGAAATGTAAATGTTTTCCTTCCCTTGCTTTCCATTCTCTGCTTAGGAGTAGACAACATTTCTTCTTTACCAATAGTAACAAAAGTGTTGGTTTTATTGTCTAGCATGAGTATTTTATACCAAAAACACTAAAGCGAACAAACTCCAGTCCCAAAAATAGGAATTTTCAACCTCTGAATTGTAATACAGTAACCCCTGTTTTCTGAAAGTTCCTGTTACACCACTATACTTTTATTAAAGACCTGCATTAAGACAGTAAATTCAAACTGACTAACGCAAGTCTTTTGTAAAAGTTAAGTGGCATAAGGTGAGCTTTTAGGAAATGGGATATTCTTTGCTTCACATAATTTCAGCTTACAAAAGGCTTCCCAGGAGGCCTACTTTCATGTTGGAAGGGAAACCTGTCCACACTTACTTCATTTTACCTAGAATGAAACTAATCTCTTTGAAAGAGATACCACCTTACACCAGTTAGAATGGCCAAAATTAGCAAGACAGGAAACAACGTGTGTTGGAGAGGATGTGGAGAAAGGGGAACCCTCTTTCACTGTTGGTGGGAATGCAAGTTGGTGCAGCCACTTTGGAGAACAGTGGGGAGATTCCTCAAGAAATTAAAAACAGAGCTTCCCTATGACCCAGCAATTGCACTACTGGGTACTTACTCCAAGGATACAGATATAGTGAAAAGAAGGGCCATCTGTCCCCCCATGTTTATAACAGCAATGGCCATGGTCGCCAAACTGTGGAAAGAACCAAGATGCCCTTCAACGGATGAATGGATAAGGAAGATGTGGTACATATACACCGTGGAGTATTATGCCTCCATCGGAAAGGACGAATATCCAACTTTTGCAGCAACATGGACGGGACTGGAAGAGATTATGCTGAGTGAAATAAGTCAAGCAGAGAGAGTCAAGTATCATATGGTTTCACTTATTTGTGGAGCATAATAAACAATATGGAGGACAAGGGTAGATGGAGAGGAGAAGGGAGTTGAGGGAAATTAGAAGGGGAGGTGAACCATGAGAGAATATGGACTCTGAAAAACAACCTGAGGGTTTCGAAGGGGTGGGGGGTGGGAGGTTGGGGAAACCCGGTGGTGGGTACTAGGGAGGGCACAGATTGCATGGAGCACTGGGTGTGGCAAAAAAACAATGAATACTGTTACGCTGAAAAATAAATCATTAAAAAAAAAAAAAAAGAAAGAGTGTTTGTATTTCAAACCAGGAAAACATTGCTAAAATGGTGAATGATAACAAATCCATAAGAATGTCAATAGGATAGGGGCGCCTGGGTGGCTCAGTGGGTTAAAGCCTCTGCCTTCAGCTCAGGTCATGATCCCAGGGTCCTGGGATCGAGTCCCACATCGGGCTCTCTGCTCAGCAGGGAGCCTGCTTCCTCCTCTCTCTCTGCCTGCTTCTCTGCCTACTTGTGAACTGTCAAATAAATAAATAAAATCTTTAAAAAAAAAAAGAATGTCAATAGGATAAAATGAACAAAATGCAAATATTTGCATTGAGCCTGAACAAACTTACTTTGGCCTCAAGTTCTCAGGATCCCTGCTTGTCCAACACAATATTAAAAGACACAAGTTTCCTGGATTATTTCCGTTTCTATGGCCATATGGCAGGGATGTCCTCACAACAGATGATACGCTCATCACTAAAAGCCTAAGTCATTCAGCTGGTAATAATGACAGGAGTGGTGCTCCCAACTCATGAATCAAAGGCTAAAGAACCACAGTAGGTGTTGCAACAACAATAGAGGATACTCCCATAACAATGGCAGAATCAGAAGTATATTCTCAGAGAGCAAGACAATCCATGACTCTGGGAAACAAACTGAGAGTTCAGAAGGGGAGGATTGAGGGGGGGAGGGGTAACTGGGTGATAGGCATTAAGGAGGGCACATGATGTGATGCGTGTATATATTCACATGACTTCTTAGAATGTAGTCTTGTTAATGCACAGTTAAAAATTCTCCTGAAAGGCGCGCCTGGGTGGCTCAGTGGGTTAAAGCCTCTGCCTTCGGCTCTGGTCATGATCCCAGGGTCTTGGGGTCAAGCCCCACATCGGGCTCTCTGCTCAGCAAGGAGCCTTCTTCCTCTTTTCTCTCTCTCTCTGCCTGACTCTCTGCCTACTTATAATCTGTCAAACAAATAAAATCTTAAAAAAAAATTCTCCTGATTGTGAACTACTCAAACAAATAAAAATACACAAAATAGCAAACTGGGAATGGAGTCCAGAAATAGTAGCCAATAAAGAGTAGAAGACCTTGAGCATTAGAATCAGGCTCTTTTCCTCTCTCCCACTCATTGATTCTAGGACTTTGGACAAATGCTTCATCTTTACCACCACCACCAATAACCAAAATAAGTTCAATGATAATCGCTTGCATTTTATCATTTAATTTTTATGTCATTAAAATAAATATGCCTTTTGTGTCCTTTTTAGAGATGAGAACACCAAGATTGAAGATGTTAAGTTGGTTGTTTCTGGTCACATGACTTTAAAATCTGAACCCAGGAAGCTCAGGGCAGATACAACTACAGGCACAGTCACACGTCTAACCCCTGAGGGAGTCCCGGAGTCTCTGAGAACACCTACAACTACAACCTAGTTGGTGGGGAGCGTTCAGTGATACCATTAAGCAATGGTTTGGAACAGAGTTTGGAGCTTGGTAAATACTTAGTAAATGTATAACAATTTTAACAATAATGAGGAAATCTGTTAATAAGTTACATGTATGTTAATATGAAGTTAGCCCCCAGCAAGGACCTGATAAAGAGAAAAACTTGAGTCAGATCATAAACAAATACCTGTGCTTAAGTGTGTGGGCTGGAAGGGGGGATGGGGAAAGTAGATGTGTATATGTGTGTCTTAAAAACCAGAGTAGTGAATAATAGGAAGCATCCTTATTAAAGAAAAATGTCTACTAATATAGAGGTTTGGTAAGTATCATTGCAATCAGGCAACAGGAAGAAAGAAAGAGAATGGAAAAAGACATTCATTTTGTAGAAAGTGGAAATATGGGTAAATTACAGCCTGAGAGAGACAACCAAAAACCTGCTATTTAAAAAAAGGTGTGATTCAGCAAAGGACAGTTTTTACAATGAATAAAAAAAAAAAAAATCACTTTCCTAAGCTAAAAAGAAGAATTGCCTCTTCTCTACAATTAAATGATGCCCAATGTCTGGAAAGCATTCAGTAGATGCTAATTGAATAAGTGAATTATTAAAATATAAGCAAAAATCAACAACAACAAACTTGTCAATTAATGGTAGCAACCTAAAACATAAAATATGTAGGATTAAGGAAAAATTCATCTGGGGCCACTGGGTGGCTCAGTCTTTAAAGCATCAGACTTCTTGGTTTTGGCTCAGGTCATGATCCAAGGTTAAGCAATAATGGAGCCCTGCTCAGGGTGGAGTCTGCTTGAGATTCTTTCCCCTCCTCTCCTTCCCCCTCTGCTCCTGACCTGGCTCCCACTTTCTCTCTAAAATAAATTAATTAACTGATTTAAAAAAAGGAAAGAAAAAAAGAAAAAAATTGCATCTAGTCTATAAGATGATGTAAAATAACTGAATAAATTTGTGACCGAGCTCATTATTATAAATATATATAAATATGCATGTATACACATACATAGATGAACATAATTCATTCCCAGAAATGAAACAAACTATTTTGTATTTCCAAAAACAGCTGGTATCAGCCTTTATATTCTAAATATTTATAATAATATTAATATTAATTAATTTAATTAATTAAAAATATTAATATTAATTCTTAAATTTATTTTTATTTTTTTAAGATTTTATTTATTTGCCAGAGAGAGAGAGAGAGTACACACAAGCAGGCAGAGCAGGAGGCAGAGGCAGCGAGAGAAGCAGGCTCCCTGCTGAGCAAGGAGCCCCATGTGGGACTCGATCCCAGGACCCTGGGATCATGACCTGAGCCGAAGGCAGTGGCTTAACCAACTGAGCCACCCAGGCGTCCCTAATATTAATATTTTAAATAGAAGACTGTGGAGGGTTAATTGCCCTATCAGACATGAAGTAATATTATAAGGTCCCCGTAACTAAAGCAATATGATCCTGTGTCGCAACAGAACCTATGTATCAGCCTATCTATAGATGCTGGTATTTCAGATTATTTTCTTTGGTAATATTTAGCAACCTTGTTTGTATTATTAAAATAAGCATGTAGTTAAGCAAACACATTAAAAGACTTCTGAAAGAATATCCTTTTTGTATGAGAAACACACATAATGAGAATACGAAGTCTTCCAACTACTATCCATGACCATGAAAACTTTTCTGAAAGGAGACTTTAATTTAAAATTGTCGGAGTTGCCACAGATCCCTGAGGGAGGGAAGACACCATTGGTTAAAGTACCCTTGATTCTCAGTACAGCAATTTATAAAATCTTGAATTCTTCTGTTAATTTGTTTTTGATGAAACTAGAAAGTATCAGTGTATACACAGTCCTAAATAAAAGTGCCAAGATCTTAATGTACCTACTCATTAAAATGAAACTTCTTGGGTGCATTTCATTTACATGATATCAGAGAAATTGCTTTTTCATCTATTATCTTAGGCAGTTATGGTATAGAAACTATCAATTCATGGGTGAATACGTGCATACACACGTGCATGTGCGTGTGTGTGTGTCTGTGTGTGTGCATGTGTGCACGCACTTGTGCATGTGTTTGGGAAGAAGGGTTGCAGGAAGGAAGGAGAGTAGAAAATTCAATATCAATTTATTTTATTCAAAACTCAGGATTCTGGGTCTTATGATTTCTTGTATTTTACCTCAAATCTTATAGTACGAAAATATAAAGTTATTCAATACACCAATACCTAGACACAGTCCTTCTTGGGTCTCCTATTTCCTTTTGAGATTACACAGTTTAATTATCCTGGTCAGTTTCAGGTGGAAACTGAAATCTATGGTGATAAAACTAAATGAGTCACATCAGGGGAATTGTGGACCAACTCACTAAATTATATCATCTTTTAGCCTCACCTAAAGTGAAATATGTGGTTAGGTTGGTTGATTTCAAGATTTTAAGATGAAGGGATCTCTTTCAACCCCATTTTCACTGTCCTCAATTCAAGCAAGCAAGCGATGCTTGTCCCTTCAGGGGACATACTCATCCAAGACTCAGGCCTCACCAGACCACTCGGGAAAATCCTATGACCTTGCCTTTCACAAATAAGCTCTGCTTTAAAGTACATTCATCTGCCTTTGCTCTTCCTTCTCCAATCTCCCCAGTCATGGACTTTCCACATATTGTACCAGCTCACTGAGCACAGGGTTCATGCCAGATGCTAAGAGACCTTTCAAGTTCTTAGACCTTTCAAGTTGACTTTCACTCCCCTTATTTTATATAAGTTTAGTCATCTCCTCATAATCCCAGAAAATTATAGAATTCCAAACCCCAGTTGGTCATTCTGGTCTTTGGATAAATGTTACTATAATGGAACACTTGAGGGTCAACAAAGCCTCCAAATAAAACCATGCAGTTTCCAAATCTGTCTCAAGATGCTAGCTGGTGCAGAGGGAGACAGAATTAAATCACATTAAGCCAATATCATGATTAAATTTAATGTCTCTGAATTATTATTATTTTTTAAAGATTGTATTTATTTATTTTATGGGGATCATGAGTAGGCAGAGAGGCAGGCAGAGAGAGAGGGGGGGAATCAGGCTCCCTGGTGAGCAGAGAGCCAGATGCGGGGCTCGATCTCAGGACCTTGAGATCATGACGTGAGCTGAAGGCAGAGGCTTAACCTACTGAGCCACCCAGGTGCCCCGAATTATTAAAAAAAAAATATATATATATATATTTTTTTTTTGAGGAGACAACTTCTAAGAAATCTCATGTTATACAGGTTTTCAGGAACAAATAGCCACAGGGCCTCAGAATGATATAATATCTGTGAAATAATATAAAAGCAAATTTACTGGTGCTAGTTTATGACATTCATGAAACGAAAGACTGGGGATGCCTGGGTGGCACAGTCGCCTAGGTGTCCGACTCTTGGTTTCAGCTCATGTTATGATCTCAGGGTCTTGGGATCGAGCCCCAGGTTGGGCTCTACACTCAGTGGAAAGCCTGCTTGAGATTCTATCTCTCCCTCTCCCACTGCCCCTCTGCTTGCTCTCTCTCTCTGAAATAAATAAATAAAATCTTTAAAAAAAAAACAGAAAAGAGAAAGACTGTTGAAATAAAATCATCACTGCAATGACTAGTGTCCAATTTTTTTTTTTTTAATTTCAGGAGTCATTCAAGCAGCAAAAATATTAAGCCTCCTGCGTTAGGTAACCGCAAAACGTTTCCAAATTTGAGTTTTATGAATCTACTTATCTCATCATGTAGCTCTTCCTACTGGTAATTCCTGTGTGACTCTTCCCCATTGAATCAACCACTAAAGCAGCTCTTCTGCTTTTCTGAAGTGAACACTGCCTCCCTTAGCCTCACAGTGTGGGCACCTATATCCCTGCAGGGCAACTGGAGAAAGTTAAGCAGTGCAGGTAAGCAGGCCCATGGTAGAGAAGAAACCACATTCTAGTTTGAAAGCAACAGACAGACTTGTCGATTATAATCTGACTAGTGTTCTTTCAGGAATACTGAGCTGCAAGATAAGAACAAAACTTTGATAATCCAAATGCACTTTGATAGAACATCAACTGAATTTAGCACAGAAGAGGAACATATTTTTTTAGATTTTATTTATTTATTTGACAGAGATCACAAGTAGGCAGAGAAGCAGGCAGAGAGAGAGGAAGGGAAGCAGGCTCCCTGCTTAGCAGAGAGCCTGATGTGGGGCTCGATCCCAGGACCCTAGGATCAGGGTCCTGAGCCGAAGGCAGAGGCTTTAATCCACTGAGCCACCCAGGCGCCCCAAAGAGCAATATTTTTAAGGTTCTAATTAGCTGGAGGCAGAGAGAATACCAGAAGGAAAATAAATGAAAGCTACTCACCACTTCAAAAGCTAATCTTTGCAATGCTTTCATTAGCAGTTTAAAAAAAAAGAAAACAACAACACATACACACTTTTGAACTAGAAAAGAAATGATTTTAATTTCTGATTGCTATAGGGTGTAGTTTAACTCCCCATTCTTTCAAAAATAGGCAATGTCAGGAATTTCTTTTACTGCTATTGGGCTTATAAAATATTTTGTTTGTGAAGAAGCCAAAATAGATATATAAGAGAGAGATTAACTGTTGAACTGCTCATCTAGTTCCTTCAATGAAAGATAAGCATCTGTTATAGTAAGTGAAAAAGGAGAGGAAAGTTCTTTCTAGAGAAACCACCTCCTTAGGCTGGGTGTAAAGGCACTATTTTCACATTTAAACAAACACAGTATAAAAATATTTGAATTAGGCTATAGAGAAGTTGCAGTAAGAATGGCAATTGGGAGAATGTACAATCTCCCTTAAACTTCAGGAAGGGGGTTGGAGGGGAGAATAATAAGTGAAAATACCCTTAGCTAAGTAAAACCAGAAAATGTGTGCATCAACCCAAAATACATCACTCAAAGATCATACAAGTTTGTCAACAGTAAAATAGGTAAAGTCAAGATCATGTCCCTAGTACCAATACTTTAAAAGGTTTCCTACCTGAAGGTCTGGCCTTGAGAAAATCCTACCTGTCAGAAACAATGTGGGGTTTGTTGGGATTGCGGCTATTGGATCAATGATATTATGGGTATAACATGTAGGCTGAGGTATAATAGATAAGTTCTAATTACACAGTATCTACATGATATCAATCTTAAGAGACAATATATCTTATTCTTTTAATAACATGTAATTCTGATCTGTTATTACTACCATGGCATGATTTTCAAAACACATTTTAGCATCCTTGTCATTTTCTCTCCAGCATTACCACCAGACACGCCTGTGGACAGGTTCCTTTGGGACACTTGGCCTACCCCTTCTGCTAGCACAGGGGAGCCCTTCACACTACCTTGAACTCAAAAGCAGTACTAAAGTACAATAATTTTACAACCTTGATACATACTGGTATCAAAAATGCAGTTTTGAATTTCTTGCACACACTGTTAAATAAAAACCTTCTCTACTTACTTAAAAGCATGGCAGGGTTCGAATGACAGCAAATAAGATGTGGGCCACTTAGGGCAGAACCAGCATGAATCAATCATAGGGATGGGAATAATAATAAAAACAATGGCTAGGGTGGACCAGGGTGGCTCATTCAGTCCAGCCTCTGATTCTTGATCTCAGCTCATGTCTTGATCTCCCAGGGTCATGAGTTCAAACCCCATGTTAGGCTGGGCGGGAAACCTATTAAAAAATAATAAAAACATAAAAAACAAAAACAAAAGACAAAAAAAGTACAAAACAAAACAAACAAAACCTTTGGCTAGTAGTTCTTCAGCACTTACATATCAGCTGCTATTATTTAGATCAAGTCCTAGACAAAACAAAAGGCACAGGGTTGAAATAACTTGCACAGAATCACATGGTAAGTGGGGTAGCTGGATAATAACATTGGGTATCTAAAGAAATAAGGCATGGTGAAATTAGACGAGAGTTGCTTGAGATAATTTTGAGGGGAGCTCATGCATGATCCTGAATGCCAGGATAAGACAAAGATAATACTTCTATTCTACAAATATTAAAGAAATATTAAAGGTTTGCTTGGACAAGCTAAGGAAAAGAAGTTATTCCTCAAGATAAATGTGGTATATCCACAAAAAAAGTTCTCTAATTTAATGTCGATGCTTTCTTAGCCCATGTGAATGTCTGAATGTTCTTAAACCCATAATTTAAACATCTATGCACAGTCCAATTATTGATTGTATTTTGAAAAGACCAAAGCCTAACTCATTAACAATTTTCTTTATTATTATGTTCAGTTGGCCAACATATAGTACAGTAGTTTTTGATGTAGTGTTTCAACAACTCATTAGTTGCATATAACACCCAGTGCTCATAATAACATATGTCCTCCTTAATACCCATCACACAGTTACCCTATCCACTCCCCTACCCTTTTGTAACCTTCAGTTTGTTTTCTGGAGTCCAGAGTCTCTCATGGTTTGGAATCAGAGACGGAGAAAAACCAACAACAATTTTATAGCTATCTTTCACTTCAGGTGTTTTTAGCCTCTTGCAGAAAGGGCCTAGTGTTTTTATTTTCTCGCATTTCTATAGATTTGAATCATAAATATTTATGATATGGTGTTATTGGATGTTCATCTTCATATACTTATAATCAGTATCGGGGGGTCTATCATGGTATCAGAAAGTCAGCTCTTGGGGCACCTGGGTGGCTCAGTTGGTTGGGTGTCTGCCTTCAGCTTGGGTTGTGATCTCAGGGTCCTGGGATTGAGCCCTACATAAGGATCCCTGCTCAGTGGAGAGTCTGCTTCTCCCTCTCTCTCTGACCCTCCTCCCTGCTTGTTCGTTCTCTCTCTCTCTCAAAGAAAAGAAAAAATAAGGAAAAAAAAAGAAAGAGAGCTCTTATCAAAGATAATTCAGTGGAGGTAGATCCTCTCATACCTCTCTCTAAATAGCAATGATAAGAAAAAGAGGTCATGGGAATGTGAATGTAGCTAATTAACACAAACCCTCACGCAACTACTAGAAATCTTAATCATTAATTAGTAATACCATTAATCAGTAATACCATTATCAAAAAAAATGAACACATAGCAGCACATACTGTTATCAAAACAAAAATTTCAAACCTTTGTTGCAAAAAATATCCTTTTGTATTATAATATTCTATACAGAGAAAAACATTTTTATTACTATTATATCAACAAAGGGGCATAGGTAATTAAACTAGGAAATTATGTTCCTCTCCATTAATGTTACTTTTAGAAATTCTAGATCGGCCATTAGATAACCGAAAGTAGCAATACTAAAGCCACTTTTCAAGAAGACTATACATTCAGTTGCATTATTTCTGTTTTCCTGACAACCTGCCAGCATTCATGACCCAACCAAATTCCCAACAGTGTTACAGAACAAGCTTTTAATAATGCAAAGGCCTTTCTTTCTTTTGATGGGGTGTTTTCTTAGTGAAAACGGAATCACCCATCAACAATCTGCTCATCAGTTTTCCTTTCAAAGTCCAAATTGTAATTTAACCTTTGTTAATTAATTCCCAAATTATTTTACACTGGATGCTAGTTAGAAAGTATATTTTTAACTGTGGTACAATGGACATCCATGAGCTCTAAATAAGCAGCCATTTAAAACACAATGGTTGGCTTTCTTTTACCCATTCATATATTGCTAATTTATTTTAAATAATATATTTTACATGTTACAGCTAAAAAGGGAGGGTTAAATAGTCTTTACTCAGAAATTTTCTATCAGGTATTTAAAAATTTAACTGGTTTTTACATAATTATCCATGTTATTTTAAGACATTAGTGCAACACGTTTAACTCTACATATAGAGCAGTAATTTTCATCCCTTCTCAAGTCTCTAAAACCAGACCATATGCTATTCCTGAATACTTATAAATGGCTAATGCATCAAGTAATTTAATGTTTTCAACTTTTTATGTTGTGAACCACTTTCTTCTCTATTCCCTACATCTTTTCCTGAAAGAGAAACATGTTTGCTGTCCTTTGGTTCAGATTTTTCCATTAAAAAGTGTCTATCACACGAGCAATAGGCAAAGTGGATTCGGTTTGCTAAAACATGTAGGCTAGACATTGTTAATCAATGGCATTTTATGGATTCTTTTCTCCAAAGGATAAACTAACACATAAAGTATTATATACAAAAAATAGGGCACCAGGCAAATAAACATTACCAGAAAGGAAATATTGTTATATTATTGCTATATTCCCTTCATTGGTTTGCAACTATGACAATACAATGAAGGAATAGCTAAAGAGATATATTTTTTTAAATAAATATTGCCTTTGAATGTCTGGACTTCTAAATTTTTATTCTTCAGAAAAAAAAATTAAGTGATGTTAAATATATTCTTATTCCATAATTACACTAACATGGAAATCCTGATCATTTTTAAATTGCTTTGTAGTCCTTGTCCCCAAAATTTAAGTGTCCTTCCCCTGAGGCTTTTAACAAATACTCCAGTGTGAATGAGTTATCTACTCACCTACTTAATTTTGTTCAACAGTAAAAGTTACAACAAACTGGAAGGTATGCAGAGAGATTACTTTCATTAAATGAATTTCTAAAATTCCACAGATAGATCATCAGTTTCTTCCTAAAGACTTTTGAAAACATGGGCTCCATACACTGTTTAAAGACAGATTAGTGAAGACCATAGTGGAATGATTATTTCTTGAACATATCCTGCTGTGCTGAAACATATTTCAGTGGAGTAATATTGGCCATTTAGAATCATGAACATCTGGCATTACATTTCTGCTTCATCAGTCTTAGTGTAAAACCCAACCACGTCTACCCCTACTCACATTTCACTTTCATCCTTTATTTTGCTTTCTTCCCCCCCAAATTTTAAAGTACTGCTTTTCATTCTGCCTTTCTGCCAGCTCTATCAACACATACATCAGAAAATCTGCTTGGTTTGTCTTAAGGAAAAACACAACATAGGAATCACTGTGTCTTAACAACCAATACAAGGGAGCAGGTGGCTCGTCTCTATTTTGGGCACTAGTAGTATTGACCTCCAGTTCAACAAAGATTTAACGAGCACTTAATTCATTACAGGCACTAAACTGGGCTCAGAGAACACAGAAAATTCTTGAGAATATATTCACGCATCCTATATAATGTATATGAAACCTCACTTCTTTAAAGAGAGCTTTTTTTTCTTTGTGGTTTACAGATGATAATATATTTTAAAGCATGTAATTAAGGTCTGGCACACAGTGGCTACAAATAAGGGCTTACTGTATTTGATCTAAATCTTTATCAGATCTGCAACACTGAAAACCACAAAGAGCTGGCCATGGACTCCTTTGTCCTTCCAAACTGTAAATTTCAGTGGGTGAAGAAAACAGTGATTGATGAGGAGTGTCTGCTACAAGCAGGAGGAGGGAGTAGTAGTGTGGATATGCTAGATTTGCCATTCCTTTGTAGTTTTACTCCAAAGGCCTAGGGTTATTTATAGATGAGATGCACACTGGACATTCTTGTAGACAGTACAGTTTTCTGATTAGCAAAGGAAAGGAGAATTGAAGAACGAGGTATTCTTGGTAAGGTGTTACTGAACAACCAACTGAGTTGCATAGAAATCAGCTTCCCTCAGATTCATTAAATTGGTTACTAGAATATTAAATAAACAAGCAAATACAAAGGCATTATTTTCCTAATTAACAATGTATTTGAAGGTATGACCTTAAAAAACTTAAAAAAAAAAAAAAAAAGGTAAAAAGAGACCATCATCACTCATTAAGGACATTCATTTTTTTTTTTTCTGGGGTTTTTGCTTCATTCACTTATTGGTTCTTACCTGGATTTCACTGCAAGAATCTGGGAGGGGTTCTTAATGCTGTTGTGACCTCACTGTTTCTCTAGAGTTGTGGGATCCACTGGGCTGGGACAGAAACAGAGATCTACTGCATGTCCCAGCTCATCTATGAGATCTATGAGGTCAGCCCTGGAAAAAAAGACAGTTCACCCCAATCCTTAACCTCAGAAACAAAGAGAAAAGATAGATAGGAAATGGGTATGTGTTAGTGACTTAAGAGCAGAATCCCTATGAAGAAATAGGCCTTGGATTAAAGCAAAATCCATTTCCCTGTACTTTAGGTCTACTATACAAACAGGAGCAAGACAGTTTATTTTTAATACAGGCCATCGAGAAAATGGATGCATACTAGTAATGAATTATCACAAAATATACTTTAATAGTTAGGAAAAGAACTCTGTTGAAGTGGCAGCATTTTTAATTTTCATAATTGTCTGATAATCATATATAACATAAACAGCAATCATAAAACCTGTTTTATTAAGAACCTTTTAAACATAAAGGTCAATGGGTATATATTTTAAAAGTCCGTAGGTTATTTCATATCTCCTTACATTAATTTCTTAAGTATTTGTTTTGTTTTTCTCCTTCTTTATTTTTTTTAATGCTTTCTCCAGTGGGAGAGGACTGGTTTTGATGAAACAGTATAACAGGGGGAAATGTCCACATTCCTCAGGTGCTCTCCAATTCTCTCTGTGCATTCTCTGCCATCATGTACCAGTTTATAAAACCCATTCGATAATGTTAAACTATAAGTGACCTATATGTATAAACTATTAAACCTAGTAAATTTTTTGAAGGCTAACCTGATAGGATTGATTTCATACAAGGTGTTTAATAAGGTGTTAATAACACCTTTAGTAAGAGGTTTATCAACTCGTGAATTGAGGAAATAATGACTAAAACAAATGACACATCATTTAAAAAATAAAAGCAAAAACCAGGAAGCTTGAAACTTTGTTCTTGCACCAAAAGTCATTTGGACATGATTTAAGTGCAGGACATGGTTCCTCTCACTGACAAATCATCACTATTTCATTTTTTTTAAAATTGTCCCCTATCATCCAATTTTTAATTTTTAAATCTGAAACATTTGTTTCCTAACAATTCTTTTTTTTTTTTTAAAGATTTTATTTATCTATTTGAGAGACAGAGACCACAAGTAGGCAGAGAGGCAGGCAGAGAGGGAGGAGGAAGCAGGCTCCCCACCGAGCAGAGAGCCCGATGCGAGGCTCGATCCCAGGACCCTGGGATCATGACCCGAGCTGAAGGCAGAGGCTTTAACCCACTGAGCCACCTAGGCGCCCCCCTAACAATTCTTAATGATAGTATACTCTTTCTATTACGTCCCTAAACATTAATTTCAGATGGCTTTTCTGTATCAATCCTTCCCTCATCCCACCTGGTACTTTATCAATACAGGTTGCCTCTTAACTCTGGAAGCCACATTTCTTAATTTCCCTCCATATTGCCTAGCTGAAATCCCTCCCCCATTTGGCTTTACATACTGTAACTCTTCTGTTGCAAAAATGTAAGAGGAACATATAAGTGTCTTCTTTGAACAACACAGGGCTTGGGGAAATAGTATCTGCATTTGAGCAGAGGTAATGAGAAAATTGATGTAAAGTTTCATCTATCCTGCATTAACGAGAAATTCTCTAAAATCTGAAATTCTTTAAAATACATTACTGACAATGCTGGCATTCTTAAATGTAACAATGTGTTATTAATATCAATGAGCGAACATTTCAAAGATACAGACTGATATAAAAATGAACAAAAGTAGTTTTCAAAAAAAAAAAAAAAAAGGCACAGACCAGGAAGATTTGGTGTTTGAAAGGTGGAAGGGGATTACTAAAATAAGTAATAAGAGGTAAAAGCTATGAAAAAAAATATAAAGGATAATTGGCAGTATGCCAGCAAACTGGGAAAAATGTAAATTTGAAGGAGTAGTTAGGAAAAGGTGAGCCAGCGATGTAAGAAAGGAAAAAAAATCAGAATATGAATTGGAATATGGTTGTATATAAGTAGAGGAGTATATGCATGCATATACACATGCATATATACATGTATGCACATTGTATAATACACATGTTTTATAACATGCATACATACATACATACATGCATGCATATGTGTATCTACAAGTTGTATATATGCACACAATTAAACATATATGTAAACATACATATGTTAAAATACATATTTATTTGTTAATAAATATATATGGACAGCTGAGCCCATAGAGCTGACACAGGTGTAATAACTGTGACTGTTTTCCTTACAAACTCCCCTGACCTACAATCCTCTCCCTCTGGTCCCAGGAATTCATGCAAGACATTCACACTCTGAAGCCTGTGGGAGGGCAAGGGAAAGAAAGGATGGGCAAATTAGCTATAATTGGATCTTACTAACTTAGTCATTTTATTGCTAATCTGTTGCCAAGTAGGCTCATTTACAGATATCTCATCGTCAGCTGACTGAACGTGGCTTTTCTAACCCTAGCTTGTAATTGGAAAAGAATAGAATAAATTGTCATTTATCTTCCTTTTATTTAATCTCAAAAATACATGGTCAAAAATGTCTACACCCACTAAAATTGGAACTCCAGTCCTTACATCCTCCCAGGTAAAGACTGTGATCATGATATGACTAGATATTACATGTATTCAATTAACTTCTGTAGAAATCTCATAAAAACCTAGATATAATTAAAGGCAGTAAAATGGGGAGAAGGGAAGTCTTCCCAGGTAAATTTTTCCAGCAAAGGAGTATAAAAGTGCCTATATAGCAAAGGTATAAATCAAAAAAATTTAAAAACCGCTTTTTCTTTTTAAAAGAAACCTTTATGTGGTTAAAAATTCCATAAAACATGTAGGTTGACAAGTTTAAAAATTTCCTTTCCTTCTGGACCACTTTTAGAAGAGAAAAATCTCTGATGATTTGAGAGGATAATATAAATAGTGTATGTATGTGGTATTGAAATATTAAGAGATGTAGTATGCCAAATATAGGTGATACAAATTGAAATGACATAGGTGGGGCGCCTGGGTGGCTCAGTGGGTTAAAGCCTCTGCCTTCAGCTCAGGTCATGATCCCAGGGTCCTAGGATGGAGCCCGGCATCGGGCTCTCTGCTCAGTGGGGAGCCTGCTTCCTCCTCTCTCTCTGCCTGCCTCTCTGCCTACTTGTGATCTCTGTCTGTCAAATAAATAAATAAAATCTTAAAAATAAAAAAAAAGAAATGACATAGGTAATAATTCCAACTAGACTTAAAAAAAAAAAAAAAAAAAAAGACAATCTGTTTCCCCGGGTGGCTCAGTAGTTAAGCGGCGGCCTTCAGCTCAGGTCATGATCCCAGGGTCCTGGGATCAAGGCCCGCATCAGGCTCCCTGCTCAGCGGAAGCCTTCTTCTCCCTCTCCCACACTCCCCGCTTCTGTTCCTTCTCTCTCTGTGTCTTTCTCTGTCAAATATATAAATGAAATCTTAAAAAAAGTCAATCTTTCACAAGCTTTTAATAGTCAATATAAATATTTTTATGTTGCCTTCTGCCTTCCTTCAAACGGTTACATTTTGTCCTTCTATATCTATCAAGTCCTTTCCTGAAATACATAGAAGAGGCAAGAAATGTAAGATTTTATGTTACTTCTATTTTAGCCTCTTCTCAAGATACAAACACAAAAGTTACAACACCAGGGAATGTTGTCCTTATCTCCCATTTTGGATATTGGATAACTTGCATTGGGAGAAATGATGCTAAGAGAATTAACCCAATAAAAAGTCTCAAAACTCTGTTCTAATATTAATATGCAAAGGACATTAATCAATGATATCCATTAATTTTGGCAAGAAAAAAAATTACTTCTTCACCAAGAGAAAATGACCCATTTTCACATTGGCTTTTGGAAATATAAAAAACAAGCATGGAGAGTGTGGGTATAGACACACACTTCACAGGATCTCAGGAGGAAAAGTCATCTATGCTTCCTACTGCTTTTTCTTTTCAAATACAATGAGGAGGAATAGAGAGATCATTCAAAGTGATGATATTTCAGGCTAAAGCGAACAATAATATAAAAGAGAATGGGGGCGCCTGGGTGGCTCAGTGGGTTTTAGGCCTCTGCCTTTGGCTCAGGTCATGATCTCAGGGTCCTGGGATCGAGCCCCGCATCAGGCTCTCTGCTCAGCGGTGAGCCTGCTTCCTCCTCTCTCTCTGCCTACTTGTGATCTGTCTGTCAAATAAATAAATAAAATCTTTAAAAAATATATAAAAGAGAATGAATGAATAAGCAATAAGATAAATGCCTATCTTCCACAGCACCTAGAATATTCAAGTTTACTAATAAAAATAGCCATTAATAAACTAGATTTCAATGGCTTCCATTGAACATTGTTTTTCATCAAAATGAGTTTCTATCTAGAAGTAGTATCTTCAATATTTTTTAAAACTGTTTACTTATAATGGAAAAAACAAAGTTATCTCTAACAAGGGGAAGGTAGGAGGTAACTGATTTTTCACAGTGATCATGCCAAGAATTTAAGAATTTTAGATAATATTTATACATTAATTTTTCTAAATGCAGATGACAAAACAACCAAATTTTCAGACCAAAGATGCACAGTTCCCTCCAAATAGACACTCTTATATTTAAAGTGATCTAAAACATTTATCCTTTCTGTAAGATGATCTAGGATATTTACTAAGTTTTTGCTAAGATACAAAAGTGATGACATTATGTACAAGTAACTGAGAAGAGTTACTACTGTAGAAAATAAACCCCATTTTGGGAAAAAAAAAATGTTCTTCAACCTGACAATTTAAACTTTTAAGATCAAAGACCCTTAAAACAAAATTCACAATTTTTTTTATGATTCAGATCCCACATAATATTTTAACTTACTTCGATATGCTTTCTTTCCACCCCCACAGTGGAATTATGCTCTGAAAACTCAAGCCAATGTCACTTTATTGTATTTTAAGATTTGCACAGTAAAATAGAAATGTTAAAGTGGTTGGGGGGGCATGTCACTAATTGGTTCCATTTTATGGTGAGAAACTGTACAGAGTGGGTCAGTGTGATGTTTGGACAGGCATGTTGACAGCCTGGGGCTGTCTAACTCAAACACAGAATTAGGCACTTGTAGCAGAGCAAATCTGGGTTCAAATACTGGCTCCAACATGTACCTTAGGCAGGAAAATGCAATTAAAATCTCTGGTATTTGGTTATTTCTCTTAATTTGTAAAAGATAAGTAAAAAGAACCAACCTCACACAGCTACTGTAGAGACCATAAGAGAAAAGAAGGTAAAGGATGAAAACCTGCACCAGCAACAAGACAGAAACCCCCTAAGTCATCCCCGCAGTTGAAAGATGGTTGTTGCTCTTGTTAGGGTGCCTAACTTATCTTCATAGTCGAGGCCTGTGGTCCAGGAAAATGGCTCAGAAACAGCGACATTGTTTGAGAGAAGAAAGTTAAGCAAAGACAATTTCAAAGCCACGTTTAAAAGGTAATTTCAGCTTCTTCAAAACTGATTAGCATTGTGGACTGTGGCATGAATTCGTACAACAGTTCAATTTATTTTGAGTAAAAACTGATCATTGCTTTTGGGGAAAGCCTGCACTAAACTGCCAAGTTAATCAAGGTATTTCAAGCATTGCATAAAAATGCATTTAAAAAAAAATCCTGCAATTCATATTATTATGTTTATGATTAACTAGCTCTGGACAGTATGATTTGTTGAGGCTTGAACAACCTTCCTTAAGAGTTTTTAATTCTGTAAATTTTACAACGAAACCTGCCCTGATTCCTTAGCCTTTTATTAATAACTAGAAAGGAATATTTGGTTTCCTTTGCACACATAATCTTTGCCAGGAGAGGTCTTACATTGGCAGTTTTTATTCTATTTACAATAAGTGATAAGTAATATTCCCCAAACTGTGACCTTAAAATCTAAGTTATAAAATTTTAAATGCAAAAATTGGAAAAGAACCAAACAATTTTCATGCTTTCTAAAATTTGCAAGGTATTCTATAAATCTCTGAATCCACAGATCAAAATTGGAAAATATCTAGAAAGAAAAAAAATATATATATATATACTAGAAAGATACAAAATGTGACTTAGGGGCTCCTGGGTGGCTCAGTGGGTTAAGCTGCTGCCTTCGGCTCAGGTCATGATCTCAGGGTCCTGGGATGGAGCCCCGCATTGGGCTCTCTGCTCAGCGGGGAGCCTGCTTCCCCCCCCCCTGCCTGCCTCTCTGTCTACTTGTGATCTCTCTCTGTCAAATAAATAAATAAATTTTTTTTTAAAAAAAAGAGTCTCTTAAAAAAAAAATGTGGCCTAGAAGAACTTCAGCGGTGTAGACTGATTGCATAGTAAGTGTTGGTGGTAGAGAGAGAAAGAGTGAGAGAGTGAGAGGAAGAAAGAAAAGGGAAGTCTGCAAAGTATATTCCAGGACAGAAATCCAGTAATCACATCCCCCTTAGCACTGGTCACTGTAGAAGGGAGAGCATCCCCCAGAGCACTTAGGGGAGAACTAAAACCACATCTGGAATGGTACTTCAAGAGAAGAGCTCATAAATACTAATTGTTACGGGAGATGCCTAAAATAAAATGAACCAGACTTCTTTGGATTGATGTATGTTATCAAAGGAGACGTTATCATTACTAAGGAACCAGTCACAGCTAATGATTTTATGTCTAAAATCAGAGGCCTGAGTAGTTATGCTAAACTTACAGAACAGCTTTGTAGTACTTTCTGTGGTTTTTATTCTCAGCTGAACCATTCAAAATATGCTTCTTTTAATGAACTATGAAATGATCCAATAAGAGGCTCTCAAGCATGAGACACACTGTGTGACTTCATAGTGATGGGGTTTAAAAAGACAGGGTTCAACTTGAAAACTTAAAGGAATAAGAAATTAAAACTTAAACTCTATAAAAATCATCAAATATTGATAAATATAAATTTGGGGAGGGAAGGAAAAGTTCACCATTTCTCTTTAAGAGCAAAGAAAAAAAAATAAAGATTTTATTTATTTATTTGACATAGAGAGAGATCACAAGTAGACAGAGAGGCAGGAGGCGGGGGGGGGGGGGAAGCGGGCTCCCTGCAGAGCAGGTAGCCCTAAGCAGGGCTTGATCCCAGGACCCTGAGACCATGAACTGAGCCGCAGGCAGAGGCCTAACCCACTGAGCCACCCAGATGCCCAAATTAAAGATTTTGGCCAAAACTATGTTATGGTGCCATCCCTAAAACATTCATGGACAAAGGGAAGAGAATTAAATACAGTTGGCTTTACTAATCAGAACTTACCCTCAAGAAAGCATCCCTTTCTGGAAGCTGTAGTAACCCAAATATAATATGTACTCCAGAGGCAAGAAAATAGAAGCAATTGTTGTAAGCAGGAAGGCTGGCAGCATATGCCCTTCATGTTCTGCTAGTCATGAGCCAAATTAAAATTTCCTTGATGACAGTCTGATCATATCTGCTTAATTAAGGGTGCCTGGGTGGCTCAGTGGTTAAGCCTCTGCCTTCAGCTCAGGTTATGATCTCAGGGTCCTGGGATCGAGCCCACATTGGGCTCTCTCCTTAGCGGGGAGTCTGCTTCTCCCCCCTCTGCCTCCCTCTCTGCCTACTTGTGATCTCTCTCTCCATGTCAAATAAATAAGTAAATGCACAGTATTGTACTCTTCTTCCAATCAGTCATATGTTGTAACCTATTCTTTCAGTCAATAGTATGTTGTGATCTTTCTAGGTCAATGAGCATACTTCAGTTTTCCCCAACAAGTCTTCTAGCATTGGACACTAATATTGTTTTCAGTACTCTGTAATTATTAAAAAAAATTATAAGTTTGCCTTTTAATATTTAGAAGTTTCTTTTATTTCCTCCTCCTCAGATTATTTTTACCTGATTAAAATTATATTTATGAAAATACTCTAGAAAAAATTGTGTATATAAAGATATAATAGTTCCTCTGGAAATATATGTCTAGAGCTTTAAAAGGGAAATACAGATTAGGGAATAAATAGTTTTACTGTGATCATTTAAGAAAAAAAGATTTGGCAGTCTCACACATGTAGAGTATATAAAACAGAAAGAAAAGATGACTTCAGTTAGGCCTCTGGAAAATAACCTCAAGGCTGATGTGTGACTGGAGAAAGACTCCATCCAACACTGAGAAGGAGGACCAGAGAGAAAAAGGAGAACCAAAGTAGAAGGAGGTACTCAACAATGGCCCCTGGAAAGCCAAATGATTGTAACTCAAATTCCAAGTTGTTTTTAGATTCGGCATGTAGGTAGTCATTAAAGACCTTTGTGAGAGCAGTTGTCACAAAACCTTGTTAATAGAATCTGGTCAAAAAGTGTTTAATGAATTTGAGTAAAGGGGAGAAAAAGTAGAAATAGTGATTAGGATTACTCCTTAAAAATTTATCAGTAGGTGGATAACAATTATAGAAGAGATTATATCTATTGAAGATTAAAAACTATACAAAAGGGACCCCTGGGTGGCTCAGTGGGTTAAAGCCTCTGCCTTTGTCTCAGGTCATGATCCCAGGGTCCTGGGATCAAGCCCTGTATCAGGCTCTCTGCTCAACAGGGAGCCTGCTTCCTTTCCTCTCTCTCTGTCTGCCTCTCTGCCTACTTGTGATCTGTCAAATAAATAATAAAATATTTAAAAAAAAAAAACCTGTACAAAAGAAAATGGAAGAAAAAAAAAAAGGGGGTCCCAGCCAATTTCTGATTTTTTTAAACAATTCCTAAGGGCAGAAAGACCCGTCATAGGATAAGACCACTGCAGCAATAACTATACTAGCCAACTCGACTGAAATTTTATTATGTTCTATTCATTACTCCAAATACACACACACAGACACACACACACACACACACACACACACACACACACTCTTTAACTTTTAAAAAGCCCCTATGATAGTTGTACAAGCGATTATTATCCCTATGTTATAGGAGACTAGGAGACTGAATTAAGGCAAAGAAATGTTAAGCAACTCGCCCTTACTAACCAAGGTCAGTAAGTGATAGTGATAGAGACAGTGTTTGAGTCCAGGGTACACTCTTAGCTAGGACACTATATTATAAATAGAATTCTAAAGGAATCTTGTATGATGCACCCAACTTTCTCAGTGATTTGTTCCTGGGTTCATCTCTAAAGCTGTAATGAAAATATACAAAATAATTATATTATTCAACATTATAGTATGGAAGGGGGAAAAGTGTGAAAATTCGCCAAGTAGCTATGAACTACTGAAGTAAGGATTATACAGTTACAATTACATGCTTTCCTCTACTCTGACCCCCATGGTGAGGGCAGGGTATGACCCCTGTCAGTTACAAAATCCCCAGGGGTCACACTTGGATCTGTGCTCTGGGGAGAGTTAGGTCATCTTACAAATCCCTTGGATCCCTTCAATTTCTCAGATAGTCACCTCTCAATTAGAAGTAGGAGTGGTCCACTCTGTTCAGAAGGAGATGTCTGGCTTTCAAAGAAATTGTACTTCCTTGACATTTCAAGAGGAATGAGTTTTGTAGTTGGGGCCATGTAAGAGAAAAAAATCTTAACTTGGGATATTCACAGTCTTGCTCCTCTGATACATTCTGACTTTGGAATTAAAAGGGAAGTAGTATTAAGACACTGATGCCCTACCTTGGTTGAGAACAGAACTGTTTAAGAGATTTCACATAGTCAGACCATGGTGAGATACTACTTTTGATAGATTATCTGACTTTGTATATTCTTGTTAAGTCAACTTAATTTCTTTTTTGATTAAGTGACCTCCATTATGATGCTTACAATTCTGTTATTTTAAAAAATCGTTTACTTCGATATGAATATATTAGACCAGCTATTCTTAAAATCACTTGGTCTCAAAACGCATGTACAATGTAAAGTTACTGAGGATCCAAAAGTTATGTAAGTTATAAGGTATTGATATTTACCACAACAAAGACTGGAAAAATTGAAACATTTTATTTTTTAAAAGATTTTATTTATTTATTTGGCAAGGAGCGTGACAGCGAGCAAGGGAACACAAGCAGGGGAAAAGGGAGAAGCAGGCTTCTCACTTAGCAGGGAGGCCCATGTGGGGCTCGATTCCAGGTCCCTGGGATCATGACCTGAGCTGAAGGCAGATGCATAACGATTGAGGCACCCAGGTGCCCCAAATTCAAGCACTTTAAAATAAAAATAAACCCATTATATATTAAGTCTTTATGAAAAATAACTGTTTTCCAAATTTTAAAAAAATGACAAAAGTATGTATGTATATGTATGTGTGTGTATATGTATATGTATATGTGTATATGTGTATATATATATATATATATATATATATGTAATACCATATATATATGGTATATTTTAGAATTACAGGCTTTACAGAGAGAAAGTCTGAGTCTCCCATTTGGTTCTCTGTTCCATATGCTATTTTGATTTAAGAATATGTAGAAAACCTAGTTTCTCACAAGTATGTAGTTGGAAAAGAGAGGGGCATTATAATAGCCTTTCAGTATTCTTTGATACTACACCAAAAGTTGAAAAGTATGTTTGTTTGTTTTTAAGTTGCAACATGGATCTAAAACTATATCAATACAATTTTGTTACATTAAAATTAATTGGTGTATCTTGCACTTTGGATGGATTTTTTTTGTCCATGACTAATTTTGTAATATCCTGGATTAGTAATTTGAAAATAATATGCATCAGGCCGATTTCCCAAATGTTGATTCTTTTTGTTAAACAGTATATAGAGGGCATATTCATTATTAATGTTATCAGTCATCTCATCTCATCAGAAAAGTCTTCAAGTCCTGGGAAGCTGTCAAACTTAATATGGAAAATGCAAGTTTTCCAGAATTCAACACTCTAATTTTGTCATTAACAAACACAGTCAACTGCCTTTCTTAATTTCTATTTTCTTAAGGCATCTCTACTCTCCATGTGGGGGTTCAAGCTCACAACCCCAAGATCAGGAGTCATTTGCTCCACCTACTTGGCCAGCCGGGTGTCCCTGTCAACTGTATCATAAAGTGACAAACTTACCTCATCTGTTTCAGAGAAATATGGAAATACCCAAGTATAAACTCGTCAGTTCTTTTCCAAGTAAAACTGGCGTTAACACAGAAGAAAGCAACCAGCTCAAATCACAACTCAAGCAACTGCCTCAGTGCTTTCCCCCAGATGATGTACAATCGTACTTGAGTATACAGCAAAGCTGCTTGATGCATGCTTCCCACTTTGTCACAGAAGAGCAAAAGGTTAATTATTCTGGGGTTGATAATTAACAAAATTCATAATTTTTACTGCTTCAGCGAGGATTTTAAGGGAAACTTACCCTTGGCTTTTTAAGCACACTCTGAGTTCACTGCAGTAAAAACACCTGGACAAGAACAGGTTGATGTTAATGCCTTGATTCATGCAGAAGTGGGTAACAATATGTTTGCATTAGTGCAAATATCAATAAAATGAATAAGGTAAATAATGTCTCCCATTATTAGGGAAATGGTTCAATCTTTCATACTCTCTGAAAGGTCCACAAATCACAATTTGAGAACGGCCAGCAGACAGTCACACCAAGTAAATGCATTTACATTTAAAGTACTAATATTATGAAACTGAGTTTAAACTCTTGAGTATGGAGAAGGGATATAAGAGGCACACCATCCGTTCCCCTTTTAAGTTATAAACACTTATTTCTTAAGACACTAACTGTTAGCAATGCAAACCAAGTGAAAGATTTATGGGCAAATGCTCTACCTGTGGGTGTGTGAGACACACATAAACACTACGGACAACAAAATGGACACACTTTCCAGAAACCATTGGGAAAACTTTTTCAAGGCTACTCAGTACCATGTGTTGCTCATATTCATTCACAGTGTTCCTATTTGCCTTATTAACAAAGCAATTAACTTTTTAGAATTAGAAAAGTCTGCACATGAGGTGACTACACCTAATTGTAAGCTAACTTCTCTTTTCAGAGTTACAAAAGATAAGTGTAGAAATATAAACAAGGAAAGTCAGAAGCACCTATTTGGCAGAGAACAATCTGCAGGTCTCAATGCTGGCAGGGACAGGACATTGCCAGGCACAGATGCCAAGGACAGCCTACCTTCTCAAGCTGCTGCCCAGCACTATCTGTGCACATTTGTAAAGGGAATGCCACATTCTTGGTAGGGTAAGCAACAAAAGCAGACTACTCAAGACTCAGACTGCAAAACACTAGCTCTGATGACTGCTTACCACGTATGTATACAAAACAAATTCTCCCTATTAATTTGAAGTAGGAGCTAGCTAAAGAGCTGGACGAGTAAGTAAATTGGGCAGTCTTCAGAGAGACACACAGAGAGAAGAGAAACAGTGTTTGAGGAGGTCATTAAGAGGACGTGGCCACCATATGGTCCGTGACCTGGATCCCAACAATCAGAGGCTCCATACCTTGTCCCCTGGTCCTTGGAATGTGTGTTCCCATCTGCCTTCTCCACTCCCAGAGGCTGTTTCACAGACACAAGCCTTAAGATAATGATGTTGTGTTGAGAGGACCTAGACCGTTATATACATGATTAAATCCAATTAAGGTGTCTGCATAAATTCTGAAGATTCTGGCAGGCTGGCATGGAGATTGACTGATTTTATAGCCACCCAAGACAAGCCTCGTATGTAAATTCCTTGGTTATTAAACCTGCCAACTACTGATCTGAAGCATGGGCTTCTTCCACCTCTCCCTGCCCTCCAAATAAGGAGGCGGCTTTCCAATTTCACCCAGGAGCTGCAGAGGAGCTTGGAAACCAGGCACATAGGCAGGCAGGCAGGCAGATAGAGGTGAGAGGCAGGGAAAAGAGAAACAAGAGACAGAAGAGAGTCAATAGGAGCATTAGGCACCTCAAATTAAACCAGAGAATGGAAAGAACTAAGCTTCGTATTTCCGGAACACAGCACAGTGCAAATTTGTGACAATCGTTATGAATTTTGATATATCAAGTAGAGCCTAGTAATCGGTTTTCTTTTTAATTTTAATTTAAAAATTTCTTTCCTACGCAGAAACATGGAAAACCATCTTAAAGCACATGCCCCAAACTCATGACATGTTTTTCACCTTTTCTCCAAGAATAGCCACGGCAAAAGGCAACACGCCAATGTGCCCATTTACTAGTAGTTACTTCTATTGGTTATGCCCTCAAAGGGTCCGTCTAAGGATCAACTGTGCTATTGTTCACGTGTACTGCCTTAAGCCTACCTGATCTGGCCACTCGAGTGTCAGTTTTAATGTGCTGTCTGTTGCCAAGGCAGCCATTTATAAGGATTACTTTTCAGAATGACAAACAGAAGATTTAAAGCTTGACCCAGTTTCCAGTTATTGAACATCTATTTCCTTTAGTAGTGTTAGGGTCCTTGACCAAAAGAACGAATCTGATACAAAGTGAAAGTCGAGCAAAGCTTTATTTCGTGCCAAGCATTGAAAATCAAACCGACCAGTCCGGGCCGTCTCTTAAAGAGGCGAGGAGGACCAGGACACCCACCCCGAAGATGCCGCTCCCGACGACAGCGCTCCCAACTCCACTACCCGACGACAAAGTTCCCAACAACTCCCCAGCGACGCCCCTTGCCTACGCTCCTGGCGGCGCTGCTCTCCGGTGAGGCCCCTTCCCCAGGACGCCGTTACCCAATAACTACCCCACCTGAGGACAATCCTTCCCAACGACCACGCTCCGGTGCCGCTGCTCCCCAGAGAGGCCCCTGCCCGGCGAGGCCCCTTCCCGACGGCAATGCTCCCAACGGTGCTGTTCCCCAACGACACCGCTCCCTGGCGAGGCCCCTTCCAGACAACGATGCTCCTGGTGGCGCTGCTCCCGGCAAGGCTGCTTCCCGACCACACCGCTCCCGCCGCCGTTGCTCCCAGGCGAGGCCGCTTCCCGACGAGGATGCTCCCGGCGGCTCTGCTCCCTGGCGAGGCCGCTTCCCCCACGAGGCCCCTTCTGATCACAACGCTCCCGGGGAGGCCGCTCCCCGGGGATACCCCTTCCAGACGACTACCCTACCTGAGGACGACCCTTCCCAACGATGACGCTCCCAGTGGCTCTGCTCCCCAGCGAGGCCCCTTCCCGACGACAACACTCCCCACGGCGCTGCTCACTGGCGTGTCCTCTTACCGACAACGAGGCTCCTGACGGCGCTGCTCCCCAGCGAGGCCGCTCCCCTGTGAGGCCCCTTCCCAATGATGACGCTCCAGGCGAGGCCGCTCCCAGCGAGGCCCCTTCCAGACGACTACCCTACCTGAGAACAACCCTTCCCCATGACGACGCTCCCAGCGGCTCTGCTCCCTGTCAAAGCAGCTCCCTGGCGAAGCTCCCGCTCCCGACTGGACTGCGGTGCTGCTGCTCCGGAGGACGACGCTGCTCCTAGCGACTACTCTTCCCAGCCTCACCCACTAACCTTTATAGAGGTGGTTGAGCCCAGCCCACAGACAGGTGGCCAATTAGATTGCAATACACAGGGAAAACTGCACAGTCATGCTAGGTCGGCAATATGGGCGACCAATTGAATTTCAATTTATCATAGTAAATATGCCCCACTGATTAGATGTCTCCATCTGGCCTTGCCTGCCCCTATATCAGGGGTTTGCAAGTAAGTTTTTTATATCAGAAAAAAAAAATCAGTCAAGCTAGCAGGCTATAGAATCAAACTGCCTGATTTAAATACTAAGTGATGTTGAGAAAACTGCTGTCAAGATTCTAATCCTTAGTATCTCCATCTGTAAAATGGGAACAATAACACCTCAAGGGCAGAGGATTAAATTACATAATATATACAAAGTACTTACCATTCAATAATTATTAGTAAAGAAAGGGAGAGGGAAGGAGAAAAGCCTTACGGTGAGTGAGAGAGAAGAGAGGAACAGGTGCTTTTAAACATAATTAATTCAATATCCCACTTATTCTATGATAAACTCAGATGATTTTGTGTAAAAATAATCTACAGATTCAATATAAATACGCTCGAGTTTAACTTAATAAAACCCTATAAAATAACTATGATAAAATATAAGAATCCACTTTATATTTATTTAATATATATTCTAACCAGCAGCTGTGCCAGTAACAAAATAAGGAAATAAAACGTCCACAGGCTTTAAATGTGTGGCTTTCACAACCTTTTTAACAGTAGCCCACCAAAAATATACTTCATGACAGATAAGATTAAGACACAAAACTAAAGTTTCACAAAACAATCCTTACACTTATTACATGTTTTATTTTAAAAAAATCCTATTTTATTCTACCTTGATATTTTCTATAGTTTTATTTTTAAAAGGTAGTAATGACCCAGTGAATTATTATCATGATCACCCACTGTAATTTGAAAAATAAATAGATGTAAGCTATGATGTGTTTATTTCAGTTAACTTTATTACACATTTTCGGGATGGTCACCATTTGATGTGGCCTGAACAGGAGTAAACCCTAGGGTAGTAAAACTAAGGGCCTCAAATATGACCGAACTCTATCCCTGAGAGGGTAAGGGGTCAAAAATCATATTTCACTGGCGAAATAAGAGGTGTTCCATATAAACAGTTGGTTAGAATGATATGCCCTTCCATCAGTCTGGCAAACGTCCACATAATAAATATTACGGCAGGTTGAGGTCTAGATCCCCATTAGTCCTGTGTCACTCTACTTCAACAATGCCTTAGTCATCTGATCTACTGTAGTATAAGCCCGAATGGTTGGCTTTTTTTTCTCTGTGTGACATGAGTGCCTGACTTTGGCTTTGATTGCAAAGACGTCCACTTCAGAGAGGACTACCCCCATTGAGCTCAATGCCCGCCACAGGACTGGATAAAGTGTTCGGAAGCACCCGCATCTGTCCCAGCCTAAGCCCTTGGCTGATTTTTTTTTTCCTCTTCCATGCTCTAAAATCTCTCATATTTTAAATTCACCAATAAAGAGTGAACCTGCGAAAACTCTAGGCTCCCACCCTCACCCCTACTGAAAGCAGAACCCCAGGCCCTAGCATATGCCTTTTTTCTCTCCCTACCCAGGATCCTGCTGTGAGTGCCCAGGGATGCCCCACCTCATTTTCAGACTGCCCCTCACCAAAGTTTCCTGACAGCTACCAGTGAGGGCGTCTTGCAGTCATGGTAAGAATCCCAAGGGCAAGTCCAGTAACAGCACTGTTTACCGATAGGTGGACAGACAGGCAGATGACACACAAGTAGAAGGCTGATGAATCTGGGCTGGGAGATACCATGGCAGCTGCTCCGGAGAAGACCTTCCATGTACAGGCTCACCAGATGCCTCAGGCAGAACACAGCTACTCCTGAGCTATGAGAAGGGAATGTATGAGAGTTTTGCAATGGCTTGACAATAAATATTTGTACATTTAGCAGAATTTATTTATTATTTTTTTTTCATTTAGCAGAATGTAACCTGAGTGTTGCTTTTGTTGTACAGAATCACTGGTTGCAACCCCATGGTTGTAGAAGTGGCTCGTGGGGGAGTGGGGGGCTGTGTGTGCAATATAGTCCACTTATCTCTAACCAACACACACTATAGTAATAGATTCTTGTAAATTTCTGAACAGCCAAATTTGCGTAGGTCACTTAGCCACAGTTCTTTCTCGGTGTTCTGCTGAAAAACCTAGAATGACTTCTGTTAATTTCAACTGTGCATACCCCTCCCTCTGATAAAGGACTTTTTTTTTTTTTTTTCCTTTGGTGAGGGTGGAGGTCAGTCCTGCTCTCCTTTAGTCTATTTGATGGATAAAATAAGTCCAGATCCTACCCCCTTCACCTTCAAGTATGCATATATGACCATTGGAGCTCTCCATCCTGCCAGGTCCAATTAGAGGCACCTCCTCTGGGGTGGGATGGGGGGGATGGCATTTGCTAGAACAGTTAGAAAGCAACAGCTGTGGATTTATAAACAAAATGGCAAAACTCTTCTGGGTTTCAAAGAAAAGGGAAATGTACTGAAGAAAGGGGAAAGAATTTTATTTCCAGTATTCTTAAGTACAGCTGTTTGAACTTAGCAGGACCTAATGCCAATGTTCCCCTTAAACTTCTTAGTTATAGGAGTCAATAAAAATCCTCCCTCCACCTTTGTATTTTAAGCTAGACTGGAGTTGTGTTTTTATCACTAGAAACCAAAAGCATACTAACTAATCTTTCCCTCCCGTATCCCACACCCTAAGGCTTACAATTTCGCACCATAGCCCTGTCTCCTACACAATCTAGATTAGCACTGCTCAACAACTTTATCTCCCATAGATGCTGGGACTTCCATCTCAGTCTGCTCACCACTGCTTGAAAAAGCCAGGTGAGTTTAAACCTTTCTCATGACATTGCTCTTCCCCTAGAAAATGTTCCTGGGTAAATCCTACTTTTTTTTTTTTTTTTTTTTTTTTAAAGACCCTGCAGAAAGTACACCTCCTTTCAAAAATCTTTTCAACCATCCCTCCTCTCAAGAATGTTTCAGGCTATTCTCAAATGCCATGAAGCTTTTACAGTAAACATACGGAATTATTTAAAGTAAATTCTACACAAACGGTAAAAGATGTCAGGGTTTTGAACCTTGCCGGACTGTTAAGGGTGGGTGAGCAGAGAAAGAAAAAGATGCAGAGGAACTGGAAGGAGTTCATCTCACTGCAAGATTCCAGTGAATCCTGCAGTGAGATGACAAAAGCCTGTCTCCAAGAATGACAAAAAGAAGGAATAGTTCTAAGACTCAAGGGGATTGATGAGATTAGTGGAAGATTGCCCAGCTGGTTGAAATGGCTTAACAAAGATATAGAACCAAAAGCCAGGTCTCCTGAATCTTATCCTGTTGTCACCCTGATATAACAATATCAGACAATCAGAACTAATTTTTTTCACATGTTAATGGGTAATAAATAGGTAATTTTCTTCAAGGAAACAAATGATTGGATTTTGTGAAGTATGTAGGACAAAAATTTTATTTTTGTTATTTAAATGACTATGCAAAGTTGGCATTTTGCCAACATTGGTACAGAAATAGATGAAAAGGGCAATGATATTTAGGACAATAAAATGAATATTAAGTTATAGTAGCAATAAATACTAGAAATACAGCAGGTCAAATGAAAGCCCCATGGATTTCCTCTGAATAAAGATGCAGCAGAGGAGTTTTTCTGCCCATACATCAGACTGGTCCTAGACACACACTGACCTTTATAGGGCCCCTCCTCTATCTCCTGCAACAGCACCTGGGAATAGAGATGACAGGATCTCATTTTCATAAATATTGCAAGCACCAGGGCTGTTTTACCTTGATTGCTTGTTCTCCACTCTCCGAAACTTATAGCTTATACCCAAATGACGTAAACTTACCCTTTGCATTAATTCATGGATTTGAAACTGACCCTCTACAAGTTCCCTGGGGTAGTTTAGTTTCATTTTTATGCATGTAAGTAGCATCAAGGCTGGCATAAATATTAATGAACTATTTAATTTAGGAGCCGATGCTTAGCTCGTAACAACAACAAAAAGGCAAATGCTGAAGTTTATTAAAATAAAATTAAATCTATAAAGTTTTAAATAATGAAGTTGATGTCAAAAACTGGTAGTATTTCGCTTTTAAAAATGTAAACTAAAAGCATATGGAACATAAACTGTGGAGCTTTTGTGTCATCTTTTTTGATGCTATCACCCTCAGCAAAATATAATCTGATTCCGGTATCATCAGGGACTTCAGGAGGAAATCTAGTAACAACTCAAACCAATCCAGCATGAGGGTTGTTCAAAGCATGTCAGGTTTAGGCCAGGGATGACCAAACTTTTTTAAGACGATTTTTTAAAAAGATTTTATTTATTTTTTAGAGAGAGAAAGAAAGAAGTGAGAGCTACAGATAGAGGGAGAGGAGGAAGCAGGCTCCATAGTGAACAGGGAGCCTGACATGGGGCTTGATCCCTGGACCCTGAGATCATGACCCGAACTGAAGGCAGCCGCCTAACCTACTGAGCCACCCAGGTGCCCTTAAGACTATCTTTAATTCAGAACAATACCTGTTACCATTTTTATAGCCCCGACTATAAGATGTACTGCAAACATTTTTAGGTGGTTTATGTAGATTTTACTATACATTCCTGAAAGACAAGAACTATCTAATTTTACTTTTTTTTTTTTTTTTTTTTTTTTAATATCTTCCAGGGGCTCCTGGGTGGCTCAGTCATTAAGCGTCTGCTTTTGGCTCAGGTCATGATCCCAGGGTCCTGGGATAGAGCCCCACATCTGGTTCCTTGCTTAGTGAGAAGCCTACTTTTCCTCTCACACTCCCCCTGCTTGTGTTCCTGCTCTTGCTGTCTCTCTGTCAAATAAATAAAATATTAAAAATAAATAAATAAAAAATAAATAAAATACCTTCTAATAGAGGTCACTGCCAATACACCAGAAGAATTAAGCTTTCATTTGCTAATTCTGTCCCTGATAATTCTGTGGAGCTTCCCCCATTGCTCCCTCAATGCTGCTTTAATCGGCTTATTATAATCCTGTTGGATGCCCATTTTAACTGGCTGGATCCATTTTGACTTCAGGGTTGAGATTTGTTTCTATTTTTGAAGTTGTTGAGGTTTCTGTTTTTTACCCCAGGATTTTCATTGTGAACCATACAATACAGAATAGCCTTTTCCAATTCTATTTGCTTTAGAGAACCAAACTGTCAAGAACCAAACTTCACCACAAGGAGCACATAGTTTCCTTTGTTTGATGTTACTGACATATGCTTATTTACCTTTATCGTACAATAAAGTATATAAAGATGCTCAATAAGAATACCCATTATTCCCTTGGAGAATTTCTTCTAAGTAAAAAGAAAATGCAAAACTGAAAAATCCAACATTAAGTGATCTGTAGATACCAACAAATCTTTTGGTAGGCTGCCTCCCCCTACCCCATAACTTTGTTATATCAAAGAATCAAAGCCAAACCGATGTTACTTATTTAAGAAGCAAAACCTAGGGTGCCTGGGTGGCTCAGTTGGTTAGTCCACTGCCTTTGGCTCAGGTCATGATCCCGGAATCCCAGAATCGAGTCCCGCATCAGGCTCCCAGATCCATGGGGAGTCTGCTTCTCCCTCTGACCGTCTCCCCTCTCATGCTCTCTCTCTCATTCTCTCAAATAAATAAATAAAATTTTAAAAAAGAAGCAAAACCTACAATTATAATTAACATAAGACGTACTTGATCAAAATATAAATACCAAAGACAAAATTAAAAGGGGTGTGCAATGTGGAAGTAACTGAGATGAAGGACTAGGTCTACACACAGCTGTCCTAATTCCATTAAAAAAAAAAATCCTAGAGGGTCCAAAAAGCAAATTGTTTCAATAAAGAACAGTAGACTCCAACTAGTGACACATCCTAGTTCAAAGAAAGAAGAACTTAATATCCACTTTGCAAAATCCTTTTTTGTTCCACATAAGATCATTCACTGCCTCAAAGTAATTTGCTAAGTGGGGCTGGTCGATAGGACCATTGTGAATTGGCACTTAGCCAAGACAGTTGGCTGTGCCACTCACCCAAAGGCCACTTGAATGTTGCAAGAACAGCAGACCTGATGTTTCTGGATTCCTACCACATGGTACAGCTATAAATGGGTAGCAGTGAATTAGATGAAACATGTTTTATAGGCTAGTTCCATTTGGCCGTGTTTATAGAGAACAGTCACAGGAATATTATAGGAGAAAATGCTTGAAATAGATTATATTTAATGCACGGTATCTATGACAGCTAGAGTTACTTATTACAAAACACATCAGCCTAAAATAAATAGCAGCTTATTCAAATGCCTTAATATGTTTATCTTCTAATCATACATTATATTGATGGTTGACAAAATAGTTGCTGCGTGCTGAAAGTCGCTGTGCATCAGATATGCACAGTCCAAGTATATAAAATCTCCAGTATCCTTTAAAGAAAAATAATACAAAATTTGGAAAAAATGCAAGTCTATAATTCTAAATAACTCTTTCAAGTGATGGTAGCAAAATGTATTCACAACTAAAATGCTGTTTCTGTTCATAAAAATAATTGTATCTAACCATTTTAGTAAGGTAAAATTATCTGCCAAAGTATCCACATACTGAAATGAAGTTCAAAGGTCCTCTTAATCAGAATAAAATCTTATGATGGGGCGCCTGGGTGGCTCAGTGGGTTAAAGCCGCTGCCTTAGGCTCAGGTCATGATCCCATCGTCCTGGGATCCAGCCCTGCATCAGGCTCTCTGCTCAGCAGGGAGCCTGCTTCCTCCCTTCTCTCTCTGCCTGCCTCTCTGCCTACTTGTGATCTGTCTGTCAAATAAATAAATAAAAAAATCTTTAAAAAAATAAAATCTTATGAAACAAAGAGTTTCAAATAATTGACAAGATAAACTTCCTAAGAAATTTCTTACATTTGTTAATCTCAAACAATGAAGAAGTTTGGATTTAAAGGGATTTAAAGAGAAACTATAATGTCAGTAAAAGCAAAGAATTTTCAGATGTCTCAGACAAATAAGGCAAAGTTATGTATCACAGAAGTATAGAATAGATTATATTTAGGACTTACTAGTTGATAATTTGAAATTTAATAGTGTTACTTTTAACCTTTAAGCATCCAAACTGCAATATAAAGTTTGTTCTACTTTACACATTAATATTGAGATATTATAAACTTGTTAGCTGGAAACTAAACATTACCTTCCAAGAAAACCACTTTCATGACTGAAAAATAACCTATTATTTAAGAGTAAATGGCATAATATTTACTTGAAAGTTTTTGAGAATAGTAAGCTACAGTAAACACTAATGGGGCCAAGTACTGAGGACCTTACTAGGAAAATATGAGAGAAAAGCAGTTTTGTTTACTATTCACCATTACAGACCTGAAATTTACTTTATCTTTCAGTTTAAAAGAAGTACAAATCAATGCAACTAAGGAAAAAAAAAAAGAAGAAGAATGAAGTAGGAAAGATGGATTAAAAATAACTGAACATTTAATAAAAGGCTTCTATGTTTTTTTTTTCCTCTCTATACACCCTTTTGTTGCTTCCAATATCCTGAAGATACAAGCTTTTAGACATTTTATATCCAGATCTCACTAATTGAGGAGGATTTTAATGGAAAGTGAAAATTTCCCATTTACTAAGATGACAAACTCATTTGTTAAAAAATAAAAAATAAAAAAAATCATCTGGCTATGTTTGGTACTTGACTCCATAGAGAGTCTTAATTCTTTGTTAAACTACCAGCAATCTCAACAATAATAATGAATGATAGAGGTGTAATGTATACACAACTAACTGATTGTATTGGGGACTTGCAATTTTTTTTGAATAACCAACCTGTGGATGATTTAATAACTATTAAAGCCCACATACACTATAGACTATTATGCCTCCATCAGAAAGGATGAATACCCAACTTTTGTATCAACATGGACGGGACTGGAAGAGATTATGCTGAGTGAAATAAGTCAAGCAGAGAGAATCAATTATCATATGGTTTCACTTATTTGTGGAGCATAAGAAATAACACGGAGGACATGGGGAGATGGAGAGGAGAAGGGTGTTGAGGGAAATTGGAGGGGGAAATGAACCATGAGAGACTGCAGACTCTGAAAAACAATCTGAGGGTTTTGAAGGGGTGGGGGATGGGAAGTTGGGTGAGCCAGGTGGTGGGTATTATGGAGGGCACATACTGCATGGAGCACTGGGTGTGGTGCATAAACAATGAATTCTGGTACACTGAAAAGAAATTTAAAAAATAAAAATAAAGAAATTTAAAAAAAATTACTATTAAAGCATCTACCAAGAAAATCCTTCAGACTTACAAATAAAATCTTTCTGAGAATTTACAAAAACTATTAGTAATGTTTTAATGCCTTTACAGCAAAGATGGTGGTTTTGGATTTCTATCTGATGGAACCAACTATATAAAAAAAGGGCCAATTCAGCATCTGACTACTCATTAATTTCTGATTACATGTAAATTGCATCATCTTTAAAATATTGATTTCATGATTAAGGGGCTAATGAAAGGGGATGAAAGAGAATTTACCCGTTTTGAACAATTCTGCCGACCATGCTTGGTGCCTTACATAAATTATTCTACTTATCCCTCAGGAAATCCCTTATGAAGACAAGAATTAACTATTTTTACTTCTCAGGAAGCCAGCTCTCACAGTCCAGTCATGCAGAAGGGATTCTGCATGTTTTTGTCTGCTTCTAAAGGGCAAGTTCTTGGTTCTTCTCTCCCATTTCCGAATATTTTGCCTGGAACTTTCTTGTCACCTGGCTAGCTCCTCCTCATCGCTGGTGGTTATGAGGCCCACCTCCATCATGTCATTTGTTAAAGTCCTTCGAATTTATCTCTCCCAGAAGACTGTGAGGTCCTTAGGGACAGGACTGTCTTTCTTTTATTTGGGTCCCCAGACTTGCCAATAGCACCTGGCACATGGCAAACATTCACCAAATGTTAACAGGACTGACTAAATTTCCTTCCCCATTTTGTACTTTTTACTTAGAGAGCTTAAAAATAAATAAATAAATAATTTAAAAAAAAACAGCCTTTGAATTCTATTAAGTCGATTCTTCCTTATGCTTGCCTTACACCTCAAAAAGTGGGCATAACATTTAGCTCTCCCACAAATAGGTCAAAATACAAAACAATGGCAGCATAAGGTTTCTCAGGACCTTGTTATAACAAAGCAGACTAATAGTGCACTGGTTTTAAGTTTCGTTTTTTTTTTTTTTGTTTTTTTTGTTTTTTTTTTTTTTTTTCCCACAACAGGTAGCACAGAAACATATAGGACACATCTTTGCAAGAAGGGTGGCCCTTTTATATGAAGATCACACGAACTCATTTGATTACAGCCAATAGGAGGCCAGTGGGGAAGGTATGAGAAGAGGACTGTTGGTGTAACTGGGTTATGCTTTTCTCTCCAGTTCAAGTGGAGAGCTTCCTGACCTTCTGGGGAAAATGCTCTGAGAGCCTTACTATTTTCTTACGGGGCAACTAAGTATGACCTACAACAAAGTGGTAAATTATGTCTAGATCAGACACTCTATTCCACACTCTATTCGCTCCCTTTTAGACTAGAGAAAGCCTGGAAGTGCAATGTGTATCCAGGGGTACACTGAACAGGTTGATAGATGCAATCTCAGAAGATGAGGGAAAAAAAAAAAAATCTTGGTTTCTTTGTCCCTCTCCCTTCACCAAACTGAAGTTTACTTCACAGAGCTCAGTGGGCAGAACAACCACATTTAAAACCATGACTTCCCAAGGACAAACACTTGAGTCTCAACAGAAAACTTTCCAACAAACTTTCCAACCGCAAAGGACGGTTGTGGGTGATCTGGCTCTATATCTGAGCCCTCCATCTGGCCAAGGCAAAGTAACTTCTATTAGCCATTTCAATACCATGAAAGGTCATTGAAATTATTTTTACTCCAATTAGCTTACTGCATAGCCACAATACATTTCAGCTGCACCACAGCCTTACTGGAAAAGGAATGCAATACTCCCATAATTCAGAAATATCGCAAGAACTTCTTTCTATATGATCCTTAATACAAAATGGACAGTTACCACTATAACCAAGGGGAGGCACATGGATAAAGGATATCCTTAGAAAAATATTGGAACATAAAACCTTATATGAATCATCAATAAAATTTACAAGCAATGTAAGTCTGGGGAGAATGCACCTTGGATATGGATCACTCTAGAAGCACTGGTTGTCAAAATAACTACGTAGTTGACTTTCATTTAATCAGTAGGTATTGACATCATCAACAAGAGTCAACCATTAAAGGTTTTTTTTTAAGGTTTTATTTATTTATTTGACACAGAGAGAGATCACAAGTAGGCAGAGAGGCAGGCAGAGAGAGAGGAGGAAGTAGGCTCCCTGCTGAGCAGAGAGCCCAATGTGGGGCTTGATCCCAGGACCCTGAGATCATGACCTGAGCCAAAGACAGAGGCTTTAACCCACTGAGCCACCCAGGCACCCCAACTGTTAAAGTTTATATTTAAGGATAGTTATGTAAGCAAATTGGATACCAATGAAACACATGGGTTATGCCCATATAGAGCTTGAAGCTTGAAGAGAAAGTGTCCTTTTCAAAATATCAAAGAACATTAAATATTAACTCATTTTTTAAATTTTATTTATTTATTTGACAGACAGAGATCACAAGTAGGCAGAGAGGCAGGCAGAGAGAGGAGGAAGCAGGCTTCCCGCTAAGCAGAGAGCCTGATGCGGGGCTCGATCCCAGGACCCTGGGATCATGACCTGAGCTGAAGGCAGAGGCTTTAACCCACTGAGCCACCCAGGCGCCCCTAACTCATAAAATTTTAAGACTTATGGACTACTGTTAATTTTCATCTAATGCTGGTAAGACTGCCAAAATGCATAGCTGTTACTACCCTAATTACCTTATAACTATAATCAAAATGAGCTTCATACCCCAATTGTATTATCACTTATGATAATGAAGTGAATTAGATTAATAAGCATAGTGTAACAATGACAGAAAATGATGTGGACAGAAATAGGTGAATACTCTTGTGCCTTAAACACCCTATTAAGAAAGTTAACAATAACATGTTAACACAATTGAGTTTTTATATACCACAGAGTGTGCCAAGTTTGTTACATAACTTATTCTATTTGATCCTCACAGTTCACTGAGGAAACGGGTGTATTATTATCCCTGCTTCACCAGATAGGGAAATAAACAGACAGTTTATGGTCTTTGTGTGGGTTCTCAGAACTAGTAAGCAGTAGGGCTGGGCTTCAAGCCTAGTTAGTAGGACAAAGATTATGGGCTCATAATAGTTATGTTATAGACCTTATTTTAGAGGCAAATGTACCACAAGGGGATAAAAGAGAAACAAGAGACAGTAAATGTATCTGGAAGCAACACCACTCGGCTCCCACTAATAAAGATCACCTTCTTTAGAAATTGATTTAGTCTAATAGGGTCACTCCAGCTTTATTTCTTCCAGTCCCAGACTTGCCTGCCATCAAATATTTCATAGTTATTTTGCATAGTGGTCTCTGTTCAAAAAGGCAATCCATGTGTTTTTCCATTATACACATTTTCATAAGTTTATAATCTTGTCTTCAAATCAATACATTAAGCTCTTAAACTCAATAAATACATTCCAGTTTAATTGATTGGTATATACACTTATATTAGTTTACTTTTTCCTCATGAAAGAATAAATATTTTATCAGTTGACCCAAAATATTTGGTCAATATTCTAATATTTTCATCCATTAAGTCCAACAACTCTATCACATTCCCTAATCAACGAATTCTTCCACTCTGCACAGGTTTTCCAAATTTAGGTACTGTTTTCAACCTCTGACATCTTGGGAACACCCCTCTTTCATTCTCAGCAGAAATTCCTTTCATGAGGAAAGAGAACTCTCTCTATTCTTAAGAAAACAGAGGAAACTTCATTCTGCCAGTGACACATTATTACCTACACTAAATGCCTACCTGTCTTTACACGCCTCTACCTCCACCACTCATACCAGAGACCATTAAAAAATATATTTTTCTCATCCTTTCTCACTTCTAGCCACATGAAACAACAAAATTAACCACAAATGACCATTTCCAAGTTTTAAGTCTGTCTTACAGAAAGTGAGACTTTTTCTTCTCCCTTTGAATTTTATGTCTTTGGAAATATTTTAAGTTAAAATTCCAGTGGACACTTCATTCCTCTTTTTACTTAATTGCTAAACATCATATGGTGCTGTCTCTTCCTGTTGCTTTGGGATCTCCCCATGCTCCATGTTTTCTTCTCTTACTATCCTTCTCAGGATCCTTCCAACCTTGCCTTATCCTTCCCCACCATTATTTTAAATATCCGAGAACCTTACTTCTACTCTCACAGTATACACTCTGCCCTCTCCATCTCATGTCTGCCTGGGGCTTCAAATGCTATTTCCAGGTCATGCACTTCAAATGGTAGGACTAGTTCTAAAGTGCAGAACACTTCCGCAAACACAGAAATCAAGGATTTAAGTACTCATGAAGCATCTGATAATAAAAATTGTTACTGTAGAGTTTTAAACTGCATTAAACAAAACAGATTAACACTCCTCAGATATAAATGGGCTCAAAATAAGCTTCAAAATAAGTCTTCAAACTTTACGTACACATCTAAGTAATTTGACAGTATATACCCCTCACACACCTTGAGGTGGACATTTAATTTTTTTTCATGCTAAGTTAAAATAAGGGACACAAGTTATAACATATTATTAGAATATTGATGCTTTGGAATAAAACTTGCATAATTCTTTTAATGAAACCAGACTCATCTAACTACTAGAGACAACCACATGAACAGGACCTTATTTACAGCTGGGTGTTTTATTTCATTCCTATTCCTTTCTGAACTCATTTTCATCCCCACTGAACTTATCCTAATGTAAAAATTTTTATGCTCCAAAGTCTTTTCACCAATCATATTTCTCTGCAACAAAAATATGTATGCAAAATTGACTTTAAAAAGTTCCCCATGATGATATGACTCTAAATGGGGGAAAAAAAAGTTTCTTCTGGACTGAGTTGCAATTAAAATCACTTGGGAAAACACAATTACCAAAACATACTTAAAATTGTGATTAATTAAATAGGATTAAATAAATGTCACAGTTACTGGAAATTAATTTCTTAATAAGATGTACAGATTTGGCATTTTTCCCCCATCACCCATGGAATACATTAAATATTACTTACTGATAAAAGGAAACAGGGCCCAGCATCAATTTTCTTTTTTCTTTTTCTTTTTGTTTAGCTTTTGTTTTTATTACTGTTAACTATGGAGATTTTGCTCACATGAATAAACAGATGAAAATGGAAGAAATCCTTTCCGTTATAGCAATGTCACTCAATTCCTCAAACTCTTCAGTAATATGTCAAAAGTCGGTGATCTAATCAACAATTATTATTAAAATAATCAAATGATTTTAGCAATATCAATTCAAATCAATATCAAATCAATTCTTTAAAAATTATTTAAATAATGAAAAATTATTTTAATCATATATTGGCTGCAAACTCAATTAAGCCCTTCTGCAGCTTTGTTTCAAGTAGAGAATTGTAAACCACCTGCCTTGCAAGTGGATCTGTTACCCAATCATCAGAGTCATTCCATCTGTCAATACTATGACCAAACAAATAATCTTTTTTGGTATCCTCAAACAATTGAGTCTGTATGCCAGTGGGAAATCCTCATATAACCCCAAGGATATGCACACTCCAATTTAAAGTCAGCTACACAACAGTCTGATGCCCACTTATATTATATTTAGATACATTGAATTCTCCTAAATTACATGAGTGAAAATAGAGCACACCATAAATATGAATCAAATAACTAAATGAAATCAATCATCCTAAGGATTTTCTTTTTTATCATCAGCATACACACACACACACACACACACACACACACACACCCTTAGTGATTCAAATATCTATGGCACTGTATTCAGTTTTAATACAAATTATGCAGAAATCTTCCAAAAAATGCCAGGATTTGTTTTACTTTCCTCAGGAATATTGTATTAACCAAACAAGGTCAAGCATTATTAGTAATACCCATTAATCCATTCATTTTTAATTTTTTGAAAACAATTAGATGTATTTCCGTAGCTGGGTTCCAAGAAATAGAAAATTGGCTCAAACCTAAACAATATTTCCTAGCTCCAGACACCATTTCTTAAAGGATTACAGGGAATTAAGAAAGCAGCCAAATACTTAAAACAAGTGTTGAGCAGTTTTACAACTTTGAGAGTCTGCACGCAGATACCTTCTTTGTTCTGTGGTAAGTCCATGGAACTCATACAACCAGTTTCACTCAATGCAGCCAAGAGTGCCACCAAGCTATTCTTGTTTTCTTGTATCAAACTACAAACGTCCAAAAAACCCAGTGAATGTGTGTCAATTTTTATTTGCTGAATGTCACTCTTTAGGAAGCTTTAAGTTTATATACTTAAATATCTACTTATCATGAGAGGAGGTGGTATGAGAAATTTTATTTATTAAGAATGAAAAGGAAGGAAAGAACTAAGAAATAAGAGTGCATATAGTCTTTACTAGGCACCAAAATCATAATGAAAAAAACAAAGTTTATATTTTTAACTCATGAGTTAATATCTTTCTATGCTTCCCCCCACCCCCTATTTTTCCTGTAGGAGTTAAAGCAAGGCTTATACACCATAGCCAATAAAAAGCAATATTCACTGACAAAGCAAAGTAGTGACAGTTTTCTCATCCTGTGCTTTCAAGTCATCTTAACATCTGACACAGTCTGCTCCATCTTAAATGAGGGGGTAGGCCACCTTCTAAGGTGGTGCTCAGTGTCTTACACCCGTGTATCATCATCTCCCTCTTTGAGAGACACCTGTGAACAGAGGCGGTCTCACTCCTGTAACTAGTTTATTTGGTACTGCTGACTTTAAGAAAGCACGAGTCTCTTCAGGGGGCCTTATCCAATCACTTGAACCCCTTAACTGTAGATGGAGACATCAGAGAGAGAAAGTCACAGATTTGAAACATCAGAAGGAAATTCTCTGTCACTGGCTCTGACGACAGGGGGGGCCACTGGACAAGGAATGCAGGCTGCCTCCAAAAGAGGAGGGGACCTCTGGCTAAAAGCCAGAAAGGAGACAAAATGCTCAGCCCTCTAACTGCCAAAAAATTGACCCAGCCACAATCATGTGAGCTTGGAAAAGAATCTGAGTTCAGGTGATAAAGCAACTCAGCTAAAAACTTGTTTTTTTGCCTTGTAAGACCCTGGGCAGGAAAACCGGCCTCATCAGCCTGGTCCTCTTACCTACAGATTTCAGCTAATAAACAGGTATTTTAAAGCACTGGTGGTTTGCAAAATGGCCCCATACTCAGAGGGCGAGCAGAGACCAAAGATAAAGGCAAAACACTCCAGACTGGAAGATGGCAGCTTTAAGAAGCAAGAGAACTTCCATATCAGGCCTATCTTGGGTAGCCGCAGGACAAGTAGATTTCTATGTCAGCCTACCAGAATCTTAAAAGTACATACAGGGGCCTTACTTGGTTTAGCCGCATATGGGGTACAGATGGTCAAAACAGCATGTTTCTTTTTCAAGGCTATAGCCTTCGAATAGCTCCCACCATGGGAACACGGAGCAGAATGTACATTCCAAGTTCAGGGGAGAGGGTGATGAGCATCCTATTGTCCAAGGTCTACTTCCAGGGTCAACTGACAGTCACATGCTCTTGATGACCTCCTTCAACAGGCAGGAAATTTGTGGTAACTTGTTATACAGCAATAGAAAACCAATGTATAGGCAAGCATTGCACAGACAGATCGTTAGGGACATTCAAGTATCTTCAAAAAGCCAAAAAGAGCACTACTCCAACCTGACCAAGATAATATGTACAATTTCTACTTACTGCTTTTTGGGTCTTGTTATTATGAACAAAATAGCACTAGTGTCCAGTAAAAGGAAAAAAAAACACCTTAATTGATAGAAACCAAGAATGGAATCTATCATACATTTGACAAATAAGATATAAAAGATCCTGATTCTCTACTTTTCTATTTTTTATTCCATTTATTGAGCCTCTGAACTCTAACTATGAACTCTGAACTCTGAACTATGCACCATGCTTACAGATGATTTCTGATTTAATTACCACAACTTTGGAATGAACTAGTTAATTCTCATTTCACAGATGACAAAACTGAGAGTCCTAGGAATGTTAAGCTTATCTTTAACATATGTAATGTTATTGTAGAGAAAGAAAATTCTTATCTCCACCCTTCAAGGTCTTCTAACTGGACTAAGATTTCAATTTAGATGAGACAGATAAATAGAAAGGGGGGGGGGGGAAGCAGCTTTATTACCTGCATATAAAGGCCCAAATTGAAATGAAGAAGGCAAAATAAATAAATAATTAATTAAATAAAAGAAATGAAGAAGGCTGTCAGTTTTTAATAGATTTTAGATAGGCAGTAAATGTACAAGGAATTCATTCACAGGACACAGAAAGCTGTTGTTTGGGAGCCTTAATTAGTAAAGAATTATAAGTGGAATTTGGGCAGAGATAGTGATAAGAAAAAAGTAACAATGTTTGTCCGTACAGCTCTGTCAGCTCTTTTTCTGACGATGGGATGTCTTTTTACTTCTTAGCATGGTGAGTACATTTTTCAAATGGGATGTCTGTTTCCCGCTTTCAGGGGGACAGAGGAGGGTCTGAGTGTCTTTGCACTGTTCCTTAAGTAACTTTTATTTAAAATCATCTCTCAACGTGGCACATTTTGGGGCAGCCTGCCCTTGGCTTCTACACTATCTTAATTTTACATTTATCCTATGTATTATAGTTAATCTCTCCAGCAAAGAGTCATCCTCCATTCTTCATAGAACACCTTTCAAATGGCCACATCCCAAACAACCTCACCACCCAACCTGTCAGTGAAGTTTGAGACCTGTCATTCTGAGTCCTTGACTCACTCCGTTCTCTGGACTCATTCATTTGAGTGGTGCCATCCCCAGTTTGACTCTAGGCAACTTTGTTTATACACAGAAGGTGTTAATAGGCTAAACCTTCCTAGAACAGTGATTTTTCAGTCTCAGTCACCTGTAAGAATAACCTGGGAGGATTAAAAACATCTGCTATCTGGGTCCCAATGCCAGAGATAATGATTTAATTGACCTGAAGTGGGCAAAAGCATCACATTTTTAAAAATCTCTCCTGGTGATTCTAACATGAAGCCAAGGTTTAGAACTACTCATCTGTCCCTTTGGAAAGGATTACAGAAAATAAAACTGGACTGGAAACAATGAGTAAAAAAAACACTAATGTAGACCTTTGGATCTGCTTTTGCCTCAAGATATCGACCTGGACACCTGAGACCTTAAAAGAATCATTGAAAGGAAGGTCAGCTAAGTATTTCACAGCAATGTTGGCACAAATATTCCTGTGGGTCTTTATAGAATAAGAGTCTGATTTTAAAAGATGTACACTTTTTTTAAATTTAATGTTTCTATTTAAGTCTATTATAAATATCTTCTAAAATCACTGTACTCCTCTCCAATTCAGAAAGGGAAGGAAGTATACATAGTCTGCGTTTTCCTTTTGTTTTCGGCTTCAACTAAATTGTTTGCAACCTCTTCTGTTTTATTATTTTTCTGTATCCTATTTTAAATGTCTCATTATTTCTGTGATCAATTTTAGCTAATTTCTTAGTTATGTGTGCTTTAATGGGAACACGTCTGTCAACAAAAATAGAAATTTATAAATAGGAAGTCAACTTGTATGCATAATGCTCATCCAAAAGGTAAACCTCTCTTGTATGCCACAACTCTTTTATCCCCAACTTTCTCAGTTCCTTCAATAAATTAAACCTCTCTGGCCTGTAGTCTTTCTTAGATGTTACTCCCTTGGCCTGAAATAATTTTTCCCTGGTTGATTCTTCCTTCCCTTTCTGGTTTCACTGAAACATCTTTTTTTTTTTTTTTTCCCAAGAATGTCTTCCCAGATGGTTAAACTGGTAGTTTCCCTCCCACATGCAACCCTCAATTAAACAACCTCAATTAAAATCATACATATCATAAGCCATCACAGTTTATTTTTAAATAACTGTTTCATAAGTCTTTTGGCCACTATGTTGCTTACTGCATAACTGGGGCTCACTAACCATTTATTGAATGAGAGAATGCTAACAGATAACAGTATCTGTGTATCTTTCCTGACTTTGAATGCATATAAATACACTTATAAAATGGGATTGCACCCATATAATTTGTTGATTTTCAATCAACAGGATATCATGAACTTTTCCAGGTCACTGCATGTATATCTAACTCATTCTTTATAGAATTCCCTGTTTTTGTTTGTTGGTACTCTGGAGTATTTACCAGTTAGCTTGATGTAATCTTTTACCATCAGAACTTACAGTACGTACATATTTGGTCACCTGTACATGTATTTACTTAGAGTGCTGCACATGAGATCACGGAGTTTAAAAAAAAAAAAAAAACTATCACTTTAATTTTGATTTTGACATATTTTTCTCCAGAAGTTTTCTTTCCACTTTATAATTCCATCAATAATGTCAATTATTTTAATTTTTTAACTTTTTCTTTTACTTACTAAATGTTAACTCATCATTTCCTTTTATTTAGGGTTATAAAAAGTCATTTGTGTTACCTTAATCAGTGCCCGTTTCAACTGCTGTGAATCATTCAGTAATGACCAAACTGATTCATTTCAGAGAACGGTGAGAACTGAAGAGTGCAAAAATAGCTCTGTAGGTCAAAATTTTAATCTTAACTCGCCTATCAAATTCATGGTTGATAACTGAATGGCAGGAACAGTTTTCCTAATAATATGCATTGCTGAGTTTAACCTCATCCAGAGAAAAACCTCACAGAATCTAAAAAACATGTTCCTGTATTGAAGGCAAATGATTTCAGATATGCATATAGAAATTAAAAAGAAGGGGGGGAGGAGTCAAGATGGCAGAGAAATAGCAGGCTGAGACGACATCGGGTAGCAGGAGATCAGCTAGACAGCTTATCTAACCATTGTGAACACCTACAAATCCAACGGGAAATTGAAGAGAAGAGCAACAATTCTAGAAACAGAAAATCGACCACTTTCTGAAAGGTAGGACCTGGGGAGAAGTGAATCCAAAGCGACGGGAAGACAGACCGCGGGGGGAGCGGCCGGCTCCTGGCAAGTGGCAGAGCAATGGAGCACAAAATCGGGACTTTTAAAAGTCTGCTCCATGGAGGGACATCGCTCCAGAGGCTAAACCGGGGGGAAACCCAGGCAGGGTCAGCGTAACCCCAGGTCCCGCGGGGTCACAGAAGGACTGGGGGTGTCTGAGTGCCATAGAGCTCGCAGGTATTAGAGCAGGGAAGACGCCTACAGCGACAAAGCCGAGGGGTGAGCTCTCAGCCTGGGGTTACCTTGTGCCGGTTGCAGGCTGGGTGGGCTCAGAGCACAGCCAGAGGCCATGGAGATGGAAGCAACTGGGCGCTTCTCTCCAAGTGCCAGCAATTGACCACTTTCCTACTGGCGCGACCGCAGGCCAGGGAGGCGGGATGGTTGGGCGCTTTTCTCTGAGGGCACACTGAGGAGCGGAACGCCAAGCTCTCGGCTCCTCAGGGCTGAGAGATTGGGAGGCCGCCATCTTCATTCCTGTCCTCCGGAACTCCACGGAAAGCACTCAGGGAACAAAAGCTCGCGAAAGCGAACCCGAGCGCATTACTTAGCCCGGCCCCTGGCGAGGGCGGTGCAATTCCACCTTTGGCAAAGTCACTTGAGAATCACCACAACAGGCTCCTCCCCCAAAAGATCAACCAGAAACCCAGCCAAAACCAACTTCACTCACCAAGAACAACAGAATTCTATAGGAGGAGAAAGCAAATCTTATCTGGACAAAATTACAAGGCGAAAAAACTCGCCACAAAAAAAAGAACAAGAGGCAGTAGCAAAGGCTGGAGACCTAATCAATACGGACATTGGTAACATGACAGATCTAGAGTTCAGAATGATGATTCTCAAGGTTCTAGCCGGACTCGAAAAAGGCATAGAAGATATTAGAGAAACCCTCTCTGGAGAGATAAAAGCCCTTTCTGGAGAAATGAAAGAACTAAAATCTAACCAAGTTGAAATCAAAAAAGCTATTAATGAGGTGCAATCAAAAATGGAAGCTCTCACTGCTAGGATAAATGAGGCAGAAGAAAGAATTAGTGACATAGGAGTCCGAATGACAGAGAATAAAGAAGCTGAACAAAAGAGAGACAAACAAATACTGGACCACGAGGAGAGAATTCGAAAGATAAGCGACACCATAATACGACACAACATTAGAATAATTGGGATTCCAGAAGAAGAAGAAAGGGGAGCAGAAGGTATATTGGAGAGAATTATTGGAGAGAATTTCCCTACTATGGCAAAGGGAACAAACACCAAAATCCAGGAGATGCTAAGAACGCCCCTCAAAATCAATAAAAATAGGTCCACACCTCGTCACCTGATAATAAAATTTACAAGTCATAGCGACAAAGAGAAAATCCTGAAAGCAGCCCGGGAAAAGAAGTCTGTAACATACAAGGGTAAAAACATTCGATTGGCAGTGGACCTATCCACAGAGACCTGGCAGGCCAGAAAGAACTGGCATGATCTATTCATAGCACTAAATGAGAAAAACATGCAGCCAAGAATACTATATCTGGCTAGGCTATCATTGAAAATAGAAGGAGAGATAAAGAGCTTCCAGGACAAACAAAAGCTGAAAGAATTTGCAAACACCAAAGCAGCTCTACAGGAAATATTGAAAGGGGTCCTCTAAGCAAAGAGAGACCCTAAAAGTAGTAGATTAGAAAGAAACAGAGACAATATACAGTAACAGTCACCTTACAGGCAATACAATGGCACTAAATTCATATCTCTCAATAGTTACCCTGAATGTTAATGGGCTAAATGCCCCAATCAAAAGAAACAGGGTATCAGAATGGATAAAAAACAAAACCCATTAATATGCTGCCTACAAGAAACTCATTTTAGACCCGAAGACACCTCCAGATTTAAAGTGAGGGGGTGGAAAACAATGTACCATGCTATGGACATCAGAAGAAAGCTGGGGTGGCAATCCTTATATCAGATCAATTAGATTTTAAGCCAAAGACTATAAAAAGAGATGAGGAAGGACACTATATCGTACTCAAAGGGTCTGTCCAACAAGAAGACCTAACAATCTTAAATATCTATGCCCCTAACATGGGAGCAGCCGACTATATAAACCAATAAATAACAAAATCAAAGAAATACATCGACAGTAATACAATAATAGCAGGGGACTTTAACACTCCCCTCACTGAAATGGACAGATCATCTAAGCAAAAGATCAACAAGGAAATAAAGTCCTTAAATGACACAGGGACCAGATGGACATCACAGATATATTCAGAACATTCCATCCAAAAGCAACAGAATATACATTCTTCTCTAGTGCACGTGGAACATTCTCCAGAATAGACCACATCCTGGGTCATAAATCAGGTCTCAACCAGTATCAAAAGATTGGGATCATTCCCTGCATATTTACAGACCACAATGCTCTGAAGCTAGAACTCAATAACAAGAGGAAATTTGGAAAGAACGCAAATACATGGAGACTAAACAGCATCCTTCTAAAAAATGAATGGGTCAACCAGGAAATTAAAGAAGAATTGAAAAAATTCATGGAAACAAATGATAATGAAAACACAACGGTTCAAAATCTGTGGGACACAACAAAGGCAGTGCTGAGAGGAAAATATAGAGTGGTACAAGCCTTTCTCAAGAAACAAGAAAGGTCTCAAATACACAACCTAACCCTACACCTAAATGAGCTGGAGAAAGTATAACAAAGAAAGCCTAAACCCAGCAGGAGAAGAGAAATCATAAAGATCAGAGCAGAAATCAATGAAATAGAAACTAAAAAAAACAATAGAACAAATCAATGAAAATAGGAGCTGGTTCTTTGAAAGAATTAATAAGATTGACAAACCCCTGGCCATACTTATCAAAAAGAAAAGAGAAAGGATGCAAATAAATAAAATCATGAATGAAAGAAGAGAGATCACAACCAACACCAAAGAAATACAAACAAGTATAAGAACATACTACGAGCAACTCTACGCCAACAAATTTGACAATCTGGAAGAAATGGATACATTTCTAGAGACATATAAACTACCACAACTGAACCAGGAAGAAATAGATAACCTGAACAGACCCATAACCAGGAAGGAGATTGAAACAGTCATCAAAAATCTCCAAACGAACAAAAGTCCAGGACCAGACGGCTTCCCAGAGGAATTCTACCAAACATTTAAAGAAGAATTAATTCGTATTCTCCTGAAACTGTTCCAAAAAATAGAAATGGAAGGAAAACTTCCAAACTCATTCTATGAGGCGAGCATCACCTTGATCCCAAAACCAGACAAGGATCCCACCAAAAAAAGAGAATTACAGACCAATATCCTTGATGAACACAGATGCAGAAATTCTCACCAGAATACTGGCCAATGGGATCCAACACTACATTAAAAGGATTATTCACCACGACCAAGTGGGATTTATTCCACGGCTGCAAGGTTGGTTCAACATCCACAAATCCATCAATATGATACAATACATTAATAAAAGAAAGAGTAAGAACCATATGATACTCTCAATAGATGCTGAAAAAGCATTTGACAAAGTGCAGCATGCCTTCCTGATTAAAACTCTTCAAAGTGTAGGGATAGAAGGCACATACCTCAATATTATCAAAGCCATCTATGAAAAACCCACTGCAAATATCATTCTCAATGGAGAAAAACTGAAAGCTTTTCCGCTAAGGTCAGGAACACGGCAAGGATGTCCGTTATCACCACTGCTGTTCAACATAGTACTAGAAGTCCTAGCCTTAGCAATCAGACAACAAAAAGAAATTAAAGGCATCCAAATTGGCAAAGAAGAAGTCAAACTATCACTCTTTGCAGATGATATGATACTGTATGTGGAAAACCCAAAAGGCTCCACTCCAAAACTGCTAGAACTTATACAGGAATTCAGTAAAGTGTCAGGATATAAAGTCAATGCACAGAAATCAGTCGCATTTCTTTACACTAACAACAAGACAGAAGAAAGAGAAATTGAGGAGTCAGTCCCATTTATAATCACACCCAAAACCATAAGATACCTAGGAATAAATCTAACCAAAGAGGCAAAGAATCTGTACTCAGAAAACTATAAAGTACTCATGAAAGAAATTGAGGAAGACACAAAGAAATGGAAAAATATTCCATGCTCATGGATTGGAAGAACAAATATTGTGAAAATGTCTATTCTACCTAAAGCAATCTACACATTTAATGTAATCCCTATCAAAATCCCATCCACTTTTTTAAAAGAAATAGAACAAATAATCTTAAAATTTATATGGAACCAGAAAAGACCTCAAATAGCCAAAGGAATATTGAAAAAGAAAGCCAAAGTCGGTGGCATCACAATTCCAGACTTCAAGCTCTATTACAAAGCTGTCATCATCAAGACAGTATGGTACTGGCACAAAAACAGACATATAGATCAATGGAAAAGAATAGAGAGCCCAGAAATAGACCCTCAACTCTATGGTCAACTAATCTTCGACAAAGCAGGAAAGAATGTCCAATGGAAAAAAGTACAGCCTCTTCAACAAATGGTGCTGGGAAAATTGGACAGCCACATGCAGAAAAATGAAATTGGACTATTTCCTTACACCACACATGAAAATAGACTCAAAATGGATGAAGGACCTCAATGTGAGAAAGGAATCTATCAAAATCCTTGAGGAGAATGCAGGCAGCAATCTCTTTGACCTCAACTGCAGCAACTTCTTCCTAGGAACATCGCCAAAGGCAACAGAAGCAAGGGCAAAAAATGAACTATTGGGATTTCATCAAGATGAAAAGCTTTTTCACAGCAAAGGAAACAGTTAACAAAACCAAAAGACAGCTGACAGAATGGGAGAAGATATTTGCAAACGACATATCAGATAAAGGGCTAGTATCCAAAATCTATAAAGAGCTTATCAAACTCAATACCCAAAGAACAAATAATCCAATCAAGAAATGGGCAGAGGACATGAACAGACATTTCTGCAAAGAAGACATCCAGATGGCCAACAGACACATGAAAAAATGCTCCACATCACTCGGCATCAGGGAAATACAAATGAAAACCACAATGAGATACCACCTCACAGCAGTCAGAATGGCTAAAATTAACAAGTCAAGAAATGACAGATGCTGGCGAGGATGCGGAGAGAGGGGAACCCTCCTACACTGCTGGTGGGAATGTAAGCTGGTGCAACCACTCTGGAAAACAGTGTGAACGTTCCTCAAAAAACTGAAAATAGAGCTATCTTATGACCCAGAAATTGCACTACTGGGTATATATCCTAAAGATACAAATGTGGTGCTCCAAAGGGGCACGTGCACCTGAATGTTTATAGCAGCAATGTTCACAATAGCCAAACTATGGAAAGAACCTAGATGTCCATCAGCAGATGAATGTGGTTGAAGTGGTATATATACACAATGGAATACTATGCAGCCATCGAAAGACATGAAATCTTGCCATTTGCGTCGACATGGATGGAACTAGAGGGTATCATGCTTAGCAAAATAAGTCAATCGGAGAAAGACAACTATCATATGATCTCTTTGATATGAGGAAGTGGAGATGCAAAGTGGGGGGTTTGGGGGAGGTAGGAAAAGAAAAAATGAAAAGATGGGATTGGGAGGGAGACAAACCATAAAAGACTCAATCTCGAAAAACAGACTGAGGGTTGCTTGGGGGGGGGGGGGGGCCTGGAGAGGGTGGTGGGGATATGGACATTGGGGAGGGTATGTGCTGTGATGAGTGCTATGAAATGTGTAAACCTGGTGATTCACATACCTGTACCTCTGGGGATAAAAATACATTATATGTTTATTAAAATTAAAATAATAATAATAATAAAAAGAAATTAAAAAGAAGATGTTAGATCCAACATCACTTTCTCTTTTTGATATTTTGGTGTATGTCAGTGCTACATTTTAGAATCTTATGAAAGATATGAATTGTATTTACACATATGTTGAAGTTATGAATAGCATATCATTTCACATACTTTCCAAAGTCTTAAAAACCCACAGAAGCATATGTGAAAGTCTGAATATAGGGAACTTAAAAATTAATAGGAATAATAATTATAATACAACCTAACCTTAACTTTAAAGAGTGGAGGTACTCTGAAAGAATATTGGCTCACCCTTATTTCTTACTAGTGACAAGTTTAACCCCCCCAAAAAAAATCACCAAGAAGAACTGTGTAAAATTTCCAGAGTTTTAATTTACAATGGGATATCCTAATGATACTGTGAATAGGAAATATGTCCTCAACTATTTACCTTAATTTGCAGTACCAAGTGACATTTAGGTTGTGGCAAATCCCATGAATATGGGCTTATCAGACAAGACATGAGCAGGTTGAGGTGAAACAGAGGATTCAAATATCCATAGTAGTCCAGACATTCACTTTAGAGGTTAAGAAGTTAAGAAAAGTGACATGGACAATGTCAACAGATGTAATAATGCTTATGATACTAGATGTGCTTAGAAAGAAGTCAAGGTGTGTGTGTCTCTTACACACCCACAAACGTACAGACTTGTGTAGTTGGAAGGACATTGTGTTCTGTTTTGTTCAAGACTGCTACTTATTTCTCATCAGAGTTCCATCTAACATGTCTGGCTCAAGGCCATCTGGCCAAGTCATGTCTCTTCCTAGTGCTAGGAGTTCCTGACCTCATCAGGGAACTGTTCATTGCACACAGCCACGGTAATGTAAGGGAACCTTTTCAGCTCTTTGCTGGACATCTCAATAAGAGAGTCCCACAGGCATTTCCAAATCAATCTGTCCAAATTCAAAGTCATTTTATTCCCTGCTGCAAAACTGTTTCTTTTCCTAAAACATTCCCTGTCATAGTTAACAGCCCTATTCACCAAGCTCGACCTTCTGGAATTATCATTGATCCATTCCTTTCCCAACTCCCACAGCCTGGCACAGGGTAGGCACTGAGTACCAATACCTATGTGGAAAATATAAAAAAGAAAAAGAAAGGAAGAAAGGAAAGAATAGGAGGAAGAAGAGTAAAAGGGAAAATGTGACAGAAGGAGTTTTCTTTCAGTTCAGGCTTTACGCTCAAATGCACTCTTTCTATTGCGTTTCCACATTGATGACTCTTGGTCACGTACTTCTCCTTTCTTACTGAGTTACTGCAGTAGTCTTCCAATTTCTCCTGCCACTTGCCCACAATTTTCTTATCTCTCCAATTGTTATCTTGCTATTAAATTTATCATTCTTATACAGTATCTTTTTTTGTTTTTTTTTTTTACAATAATGGTCACCTCTAGTTTAAAAATATACTTAATGGGTCCCACTATTTATAAACCATGCTCAAATTCTGTAGCTTACCATTGTCCTTTAAAATCATATTCTTAGTATCCTTTTATATTTATATCTTATGGCAGCCCCAAACCCAAACCCCTCCCTATCCCCATCTACCCCCAGGTTCACAGAGAGGCAGAGTGAAATGCAGCTGACACCCTTGCCTCCTTTCTTCATGCTCTGTGCACAAACTGAAATAGCATAGCCTGATTCCTTTTCATCCAAACCATATATAGTTAAATCTCTCCTTAGCAGTTAACCTAAAAGTTATCTCTATAAATTATTCACTTTAAGAATTAATAAACCCAACCCTCTATGCATGTCTACAAAATTTTAAGTCTACTAAAGTGACAAATACAATATTAGTACAAGCACATGATTTTATAGTCCTGGAATCCCTAAGATGTCCACTCCTCTGAGGTTGACAAGGGTCTGCATCTTACACACCTTTGCATCTCCAGCATCTAAATCAGAGCCAACGATTACTCTGCAAATGTCAGGCTATATGGTAGACAATAACGTGGACATTTTTCTAGAAAAATAATTTGATCACATGGCAATAATGTTTTTGATAGACCTAACTAAAGAAAATGTTTCAAGCTGATCAAAGGGGATATATAAATTTAATATGACCTTTCAAACAACATTGTCCTGATCCAATGCTCCTCATATTTCTGATTAGCACCCCCAGATCACTCTGATAATGACCAACTTGAATAAATGCTAACCTAATAAGACATACTGATGTGGATCCCAAAACATCCCCTCCCAACCCTCTGCTCTATCTGCTTGGTCTTTCTCTTTCTCCCCATGCCATCTCTCCCCTTATCTTCTCTCCCTCTTCACCCCATCTCCAACAAAAATACATCTCAGAAAAAACTATGGTATTTTGGACTTAACTCTCTTTCTGTAGTTCAATGCTCGCTCAACACCCGGTGTTCCCAAATCACTAATATTCTAATACCTGTATCATAATGTTGACTAATAATTCTGTAGCTACTTGCAGAAGATAATTGGAAGACATTTCAGGTATATATAGAGAGAAAACACCACCACCACCACCACCACCACCACCAATAACAACAACAAAACAAGAAATATAGCCAGACACGTCAAATTGTCCTAATGGGTCACATAGAAGGGCTCAAACTGGGGAGTAATGTGAAAAAATTAAGCAAGTGGTTAAGAAATTAAGCCAGAAAATTACTTTTTTTGTTATTTAACCATGAAACTAATTGCTCTGATAAATAGTGAACTCTTGAATTTGTTGACAATATACCCTGCCCTGTAGAAACAAGTCAATCAATTAAGAACAAGCCTTAATAATGTGTACGTGTATGGGTAATACATGTTTACTCACTTATAAGCAAACATACACATATTTGAACTTCAGAAATTAAAAAACAAACAGAAAAAAAAAACCTTAAGTGTTACTTTTTCTTTTGTTCTTTATTAAGTTGTTCAATAATGCATTCAATTTTCTGGGAGACTATAATTCAACACCGTGTATCAACACAGGTGGATAAGGCTAACATTCACTATTCTGATGCTTGCATTTGCATTGATATTATATTAATAATTGTTAACAGACTATATTCTATTTACATTTTGCCCCAGTGTATGAAGTTTAATTGGCAACTCTGAAGTGATTTAAAATTGCAAATTTTAATGCCCTCACAGACTCTTAATTCAAGAGGGAAAATGGTACACATACTAGTAACTTGTTTAAATTCTACTTCAACCACCATTGAAAAACAAATTATTTGGAGTCCAGCAGAACTCTGGGACTCCTTACTTCCTTGATTTAAATATAATATAATAAATAAAATTACTCTAGAATCACAGAATTAAGTACAAGTTATGGGAAGACAGAGTTTTGCTTTTATGTGTGAAACAAATTGAAAACTAAAGCTGTACAACATAGATGATGGTTAAAGTAGAATTCACCATTCAGACCATCTGATTTTCAAAATCCCAATGATGCTGTGATTTCCTTTCCATTTTGAATTTCTGCTAGTTGGATCTCACTTCTCGTTTAAGCTAATAATTTTTAGTATTTTCCCTCTGCCCTGATAATTGATTCTTACTTCCAACCCCATGGGTGAGCAAGCAGTATTACAATAGGACAAACCTTCAGCAGCTCATCCGTTTTTTTTCTGCCCCTCCATCACACAGTCACACTCCAAGTTCTGGTGAGCTAGAGTGGAAAAGAGCTACAAACAGCACCCACACGTATATACAGTATACATTCATGTGTGTGTGTGTTTTTTAATTTATATTTTATTTACAATTTCTAAAGATAATGACTTGAGTAATACCACAGATGTGACTAATTTCCTGTTTTTGTGCCTTTAGTTCTTCATAGACAGAGGGGGCTAATGAAGTGAAAAAATATGGTCCTATCTGAACCTCTCATAATTAATAGGTAAAGTCGAAATATGAATGTGAATCTTATATGAAGTTTGAAGGAATCTGAATTGTTTTCCTTACTCTTAGTTGGCATGAAGAGTGGAGAAAACAATGGTGCTGTTGCCTGGGTGATTGGGGTAAGATTGAGGGCTCAGAAACCTTAGGCTTTGGTACATCAAAAAGAAATAATAGCAATGAAACATTTTGCTCATAGTCCTATACACAATAACCAAGTAGCACTGGCTCAAGGTAAGGGTTTAAGATCCTTGCATAGTTAAAGAAGTATCCGCCCCAAATTATCCAATTTAAAACCTGTCAGAGTTATAAAGTAACAATTCTAGAGCAGGATTCTATTACCACCATTCTAGAAATAACATACTTATTTTGCCACATGGTTATTGCCACTGACTCCAGGTACTTCTTTTTAAACTGCTTTACAAGGGCACCTGGTTGGCTCTGCCTTCGGCTCGGTTCATGATCTCAGGGTCCTGGGATTGAGCCCTGCATTGGGCTCTCTGCTTGGCAGGGAGCCTGTTTCACCCTCTCTCTCTGCCTGCCTCTCTGCCTACTTGCAATCTCTGTAAAATAAATAAATAAAATCTTAAAAAAAAACTGCTTTACAAAGCCAAACATATGTACTCTGGAAGTGTATAAAATCTGTACCACACAGAAAACAGCCCTTATGTAAATTTCATTTCATATTGATTTTGTCTTTCCATCGTATTTATTGCAAAGTCAAGTCAAGCAAAGAGAATCCTTATTTTCTTTGCACTACGAAAATAGTATAATGAAAAGCACTATTCATACAAGGAAATACTATTTTGCATATCTATTCTTTTCATTTTATGTTCCACATTATGTAGTGTAATGCTGAAGGCTGAAAAAAAATGAATAACTGTGTCAATTAAAGTTAATATTCTCCGGCCTATTTTGAAGAAGCAAAAATATATTAAGTCCATGCAGAATCTTTCTTTCTGGCTTTTTCTTCCCCTTGATGCTCTGCAGGTTCTTTATCACTATATATGGCTTAAGACGATATTATCCCATGGACGCCATTCTATAGTATCCCATTATGAAAGGGCATTTGACGATTTAGCAGGTGAGAGATTATTAAATCTTGAAATTGAAATGCTGAGGCATTATGAAACATTTTTTTAAACATTTTTTCAAAAATTTTTTTTTTAATTTCTTTTCAGTGTTTCAAGATTCATTGTTTTTGCCCCACACCCAGTGCTTCCATGCAATACGTGCCCTCCACAATGCCCACCACCAGGAACTTCAAACAACTGTGGAATCCACTCAAGCTCTCTCTCTTGAGGAGATAAAATACCATGGAGGTTTCAATGTTCTAGTGTTTTCAGAGGCTTTGAAAACTGAACCACTGCAGTTATGCACACTTGAACTTTGTCTTTGCAGTATAAGTATCTGAATAGCATTTTTGTGAAAATATTACATTTATTAAACCACAGTTAATTACTTTTGGAGTTTTGCATAAAAAGACACAATGCAATTAATATTAGTTGTTCCACATTTAGGAAGCAAAAATTTCCTATCTGTCTTTCAAATAACACGAACGTAGTAGAGAAAGATTTTTTTCTGTCCCTATATTAAATGTTTGATAAACAACTGGGAAAACATGAAAATTAGTAGCTCTAAACTTTCAGCAAATCACACATACACAGAGACAATCTGATTAAAGGGATTCATGCACACTCTTCTCAATGGTCTGCTGCTCCATATGTAACACCTGAATTTCTGAGAAAGTGTGTGGACATATATACCTATATAAGTTTTCAATAAATGTTAGTTATATATAGAAAGGGTAGCACACAATTCACAGATAATTTTTAAATATAGATGATATTTCACAACAAGAACTTAATTCACTAAGAATCAAGGTTTAACATTAATAAAACATAACGAGCTCCTCCTACAATATGTTCAGCCATATCAGTTATTAATACTTATTATGAACTCACCCATCAGCTCCTTTCCTGAGGGCAGGCTTTGACGAACAGAGTGACCGTGTGGAGACATGTGAAGAGATGTGGGAAAAAACAGACCCACAAGGAGATTCTCAATGAAGCAAGATGAGCCAAATTGAAAATTAGGTTTGGAATGGCCTTTCATATGTGGTCGTACATTGCTGTGACAAACGCAAATAGTTAGAAATTTCAATTGCTCAGTTTTACTATGAACTTTTAGACAGAGTACACACTTTTTAGAGTTTTTTTTAAAGGATTTATTTATTTATTTGACAGACAGAGATTACAAATAGGCAGAGAGGCAGGTGGGGGGGGGAAGCAGGCTCCCTGCAGAGCAGAGAGCCCAGTGTGGGGCTCAATCCCAGGACCCTGATATCATGACCTGAGCTGAAGGCAGAGCCAACCAGGTGCCACTCTTTTTAGAGTTTTTACCTGAAATACACATTCTATGGATGATTTGTGATTTCAAGCTAAAATTCAGGAAGTTTTCTTAGGATACATGCTTACATATCTGCTTCAAAAAGCTGTATTTGCCAATAGGGGATGCAAGCAGGATCGTCAACCTAGGGCACACATGCATTTTGCTATTATATAAATTCAAATGGGAAAATGAAAAAGGGATGAAATCTAAGCTCACCTGCTTCTGTTCAAGTTATTAGAGAGTCTGTCTCTTAAAAAAAATACATAAAGTTTCAGAGTCCATCTTCAGAGAAAGAGGCTCTAAGAACATTCATAAAAATGACAGACTTGAAAGTAAAAGTAAAAAAAAAAAAAAAAAAGTTCCACACATTCTAATCTATGGCTATGTTCTTGTCTTCACACATGGTAGGCTATTAGGTCTCTTGCTCAGGAACTTCACAATTTTGAAAAGTTTTAGAGAGGATTAGGACATTGATATAAAATTTTAGAATCCAGAGATGATGAGTTTTAGTAACTTAATGTTCGATAGACACACACACACACACACACACCCTTACCTCTAGATTTCAATTTTCTACCTTCCTGATAGGGTTAACAGGTAAAAAAAAACTTTGTGAAGGACATAAAATCTGCTTTCAAATACCCCATCTTCATATCCATCTTTCCTTTCATCTTCCCCATTCATTTGTTCCCTCCAAAGTACATCAGAATTAACTCAAGAACATCACAATCACCCTAGTTGCACCCACATTCCATTCTAGTTCCTTCACACTACCTTTCTCATCTCAAAAAATACATATTTGATATGTTGGTGTGTCAAGGCATGGTTCTTATTCTCGCTTGTCTTTTAAACTCTTTGTGATACAATTTCCCACAGGTATTCAGAGACTCCTGCCACCCCCTTCCCCAGGCACACTGCTTGTATTTATAAAAGATGTTTGGGAAATTAAGCCTCAACCAGTACTTCAAGGCACACCATTGCAGTGTAGCAGTCCCTCAAGTGTGTCCACAATCAGTTCCTCAGAACATCAACACAGTTATGCAGAAGACATGGGTTCTGTGATCAAATAACTTTGGAGATCGGTAGGTTCAACTACACTGAATTCAGTCTTTTCCTTTCAGATCATTTACTATGCTAGACATGCACACTTCACCTCTAAGATGAGGTCAGTCTGAAGTGTTTTACAATCAAAACTGACCGTGGAGCTTTGCTTGAACTCTACCTTGGAAAAATTGCTCCATGCAGTGTAAGTAGTCCATGGATAACATACTGTAGAAATTAGACTTTCAAATAAAGTTGGGTGAGGTGAGCCTGTCAGTGCTGCTAAAATAGAGCCAGATAAATGACTTACCACTATATTAGGCATAAAAAGTGGCAAAGTGAGAGAAAAGAGGACAAGGGAGTCTGTCTTGGATGAAGCAGTACATGATATCTGACATCCTTTTATGATATGCAAGATATCAGTATGGGATATTATACATACAACACTTTTCTTATAAGAAATGAAAGGTGTTACATGATAAAGTGAATGCACTTTTCAGGCAAGATGGGAGTGGGCAGATGAAAGATGTATCAAGATGGCAATCAGAAAGTGGAGCCAAGTCATGAGACTGGAAAAACACCCAAGGAAACTGTGAAACAGGAACCAGGAGAAAATGCTTGCAGTAGGAATTGATTACCTAAAAGAAGAACACATTTTCCTTGGAGAGGTGTCTTTAAAGAGCTCTCTGCATGTCCACCTTTTCTCCCTGAGCCAGAGCTTAAACATAGACAATGCACCATCCAAATATGGGTTCGCCTTCAAACACATGTCTCCTAACCTGAACTGGATTTCCCTTTGAGACATGATAATTCTCAAACCTTAGAACACATATGGAGCATTTGAGAAACTTTCAAAATGCAATCTCAGACTGCCACTCACCCAGAGACTCTGATTCAGTAATTGTGAGGTGGGCTTGAGAATCTACAGTGGTCTCTCCTTTGAAAAAGACTGATTTAATTTGAATCTCCCTGATGGCTAGTGATGATGAACATTTTTTCGTGTGTCTGATAGCCATTTCTATGTCTTCATTGGAGAAGTGTCTGTTCATATCTTCTGCCCATTTTTTAATATGATTGTCTGTTTTGTGTATGTTGAGTTTGAGGAGTTCTTTATAGATCCTGGATATCAACCTTTTGTCTGTCCTGTCATTTGCAACCACATTGAGATACCACCTTACACCAGTTAGAATGGCCAAAATTAGCAAGACAGGAAACAACGTGTGTTGGAGAGGATGTGGAGAAAGGGGAACCCTCTTACACTGTTGGTGGGAATGCAAGTGTGGTGCAGCCACTTTGGAGAACAGTGTGGAGATTCCTCAAGAAATTAAAAATAGAGCTTCCCTATGACCCTGCAATTGCACTCCTGGGTATTTACCCCAAAGACACAGATGTAGTGAAAAGAAGGGCCACCTGTACCCCAATGTTTATAGCAGCAATGGCCACGGTCGCCAAACTGTGGAAAGACCAAGATGCCCTTCAACAGATGAATGGATAAGGAAAATGTGGTCTATATACACCATGGAGTATTATGCCTCCATCAGAAAGGACGGATACCCAACTTTTGTAGCAACATGGACGGGACTGGAAGAGATTATGCTGAGTGAAATAAGTCAAGCAGAGAGAGTCAAGTATCATATGGTTTCACTTATTTGTGGAGCATAACAAACAATATGGAGGACAAGGGTAGATGGGGAGGAGAAGGGAGTTGAGGGAAATTGGAAGGGGAGGTGAACCATGAGAGACTATGGACTCTGAAAAACAACCTGAGGGTTCCAAAGGGGCAGGGGGTGGGAGGTTGGGGGAACCCGGGGGTGGGTACTGGGGAGGGCACAGATTGCATGGAGCACTTGGTGTGGTGAAAAAGCAATGATTACTGTTACGCTGAAAAGAAATAAATCATTAAAAAAAAAGAAAAAAACTGATTTTTAAAAAATTTTTTTTAGAAAAAGACTGATTTAAAACTAACTGACAGAGACAGAGATCACAGAGCAAATTAAGAAAGCATGACCAAGTTGATTCTAAATTAGAGCCATTTCACAAGTTCTGTAACTATGAGTAAGACATCTTACTATTCTAAGTCCCTTTCCTCATCCATTACTCCTATCACTAATGTCTCTACTCTTTTTTACCTTTTTCTGTGTTTCCTCAGGATAAAGCAGAGAATGAGATTATGATGAGGGGCATGAGATTTGAGTGAGATAGCCTGGGTTGGAAACCTAGTTCTAACACTTGCTACCAGGTGGCATCTGGCAAATCACCAAACTCTGCGTCTCAACTGTCTCTTCTGCAAACTGGAGATGATTGTAAGAGAACCTACTTCAGTAGGCAACATGGAACGAATGTGTTTGTCCTCCAGATTTCATTATGTTGAAACCCTAACCTCCTAGTTCAGCTGTATTTGGAGATGGGGCCTCTACAGAAGTAATTAAGGGTAAAGAAAGTAAAGGTGTGGGTCCAGTAAGATTAGTGTCTCTCTCTCTATAACAGATATCACAAAGGTCTCTCTCTCTTTCTCTCCTTATGCACACAAAAAAGAGGCCATATAAAGACATAGACAAAGGGCAGCTGTCTGTAAACCAGGAAGAGAGCCCGCACCAGAAACCAATCATGCTGGCATGCAGATATCAGACTTCCAATCTCCAGGAGCATGGAAAAATAAATCTCTGTTACTGAAGCCACTTAGTGGCTTCAATACTGTGGTATTTTTTTATGGCAGCCACAGCAGACTAAGGCAGAGGGTTATTGTAAAGATGGAATGAAATAATTTCATTCAAATTCATTCAAAAGCATTCGGAATGGATGTACACACACAGTAAACATTCAGTGTTGAATAATGCTGTATGTCTTACAAAATCATTTTGGACGGGCACCTGGGTTGCTTGTGGTTAATCTGCCCTTGGCTCAGGTTGTGATCCCAGGGTCCTAGGATTGACCCTGTAAGGAGCCTGCTTCTCCCTCTCCCACTACCCCTGCTTATATTCCTTTCTCACTGTCTCTCTCTCTCTCTCTCTCTGTCAAATAAATAAATAAAATCTTTAAAAAAATCATTCTGGAGATGGAAATAATTATGATATTAGTTATATTTCTTGAAGAGTTAACTATATCATAAACATTTCGATCACAGGAGATAAATAAAAGTACTTTCTCTTCTCTTTCAGTAATTCCAACAACTTATAAAAGGACAAAACATTCCCTAAATTATTTCCAGTATGGTCAATAAAAACATGGTTGTCTGATACCCCCCCATTAAATGGCTGATATTAGGCACTATTAGTTTTCATGTTTCATCATGTTTCACTGGTTTTAACAAATTTCTATAATGTAGGAATTTTTCAACAACCATGGGCATGTTACAAAGTGATATTGGATAAGTTGGGGAGCAACTCCTATGCTGGGTGAACATAGGAGGTTCCCTACAACTCCTAACTTCTGCAACAATATTTTCATGAATATCTTCATGAAGTTAACTATTATGACTGGGAATGGCATTATATAAAGGCATGTACTAGCAGGATTTATTATGTCAGATTCAGTAGTTTCACAAACCTTGGGACATCTAGGAAAGCTACACATTTTAAGTGAAGGATAATACAAAGAAGTAAAAATGTAACCATCTATAAGTAGTCTTAAGCTTAAGCACAGTAGTTAATGTATTCTTTAACAGGTATTCATGAGAGAATGAGCAAAAGTCAACCCAGTATTCACTAAAAGGGACAAATTTGCATTAAAAGTCTTAGCCAAAACAAAAATGCATCCCATTTGGCGTAGAGCAAATATGTATCAAACATAAAATTTATTCTGGAAAGTTTCTGGTAACTTGAATCAAACTGAAGTGGACTCAGGATTAAATGTCATGATCAGTTACTAAAGTAGGTCATATATGACATTATTACATACACACTAACTTCAAAATACTATCTATTGTTACATATTACAAAATACACATGGTATCTGAATTCCAGTCATTAGGCCTATATATCTTTCAAGAATATACCTTTTATTTTTCTTTTTTTAAATTTTTATTTATTTTTTAAATTTCTTTTCAGTGTTCCAGAATTAATTGTTTATGCACCACACCCAGTGCTCCATGTCATATGTGCCCTCCTTAACACCAACAACCAGGCTCACGCATCTTTCCACCCTTCTCTCCTCCAAAAACCTCAGTTCCTCAGAGTTCACAGTCTCTCATGGTTTGTCTCCCCCTCCAACTTCCCACAACTCCCTTCTCTCCATCTCCCCACGTCCTCCATGTTATTCCTTGTGCTCTACAAATAAGAGACATGGGGAAAAGATCATCTATTTCAGCAATAGAAAGTCTTTAATCACTTTAATGTTCATAACTAGAGGTAAATATGGCTTATTAAGCAAGAAAAGTGTCTACCTCCCTATATTTTGGGGATGGGAGCTATTGAGCTTCAGTGATTCCAGACCATCTAGGAGGTTATAAATATTGGTTAATCTTACTTAGTGTCTAATTTACAATTATGTAATTTAAGCTATAAACTTTAACCTAAAATGTAGAATGAATTCAGCAAAAACTGTCAAGTGCTTAATCTTCTATTAAGAAAATACACCCTTGGGATGCCTGGGTTGGGCCGCTGCCTTCGGCTCAGGTCATGATCCCGACGTCCTGGGATCGAGTCCCACATCGGGCTCCTTGCTTGGTGGGGAGCCTGCTTCTCCCTCTGCCTGCCACTCTGTCTGTACTCTCTCTCTCTCTCTCTGACAAATAAATAAAATCTTAAAAGAAAAAAAAATCTTATAAAAAAAAAAAGAAAATACACCCTTGGGTGAGGGATAGATACAATCTGCTTATTGTTGTAAATTATTATTGTAAAACACTAAAGCCTAATTAATTGAATAGGCACTCCAAATACTTCTCCAGCTTTGTATATAAGATAATGGTAAGGCATGGCATGGACAGGATCAGAAGGAGATTTTTTGAAGTGTTTAAGGTTTTGGGGATGGCTCAGTTGATTAAGTGGCTGCCTTAGGCTCAGGTCATGATCCTAGGGTCCTGGGATCGAGTCGTGCATCTGGCTCCTTGCTTGGCGGTGATCCTGCTTCTCCCCCTCTGCCTCTGCCTGTCACTGTGCCTTTCCCTGCTTGTGCTCTTTATCTCTCTGACAAATAAACAAATAAAAATTTTAAAAACAACAACAACACAAAGTGTTTAAGGTTTTTTTTTTAAGTGTATACATATCCCTTGTACTTAAATGTGCATTTACAAAAATATGTCTATAATGTAGTATATATGCATCCAAATTGCAAAAACGTTAATCTAGATAAAAGCCTAATCAACATTTGTGCTGAATATGTATTAGTATATGTATATGTGTATATATATATATATATATATATATATATATACGCTACTGTATGTATGTATATATATATGATTAAAAGAGTCACTGTAGGGGTGCCTGGGTGGCTCAGTGGGTTAAAGCCTCTGCCTTCAGCTCAGGTCATGATCCCAAGGTCCTGGGATCAAACCCCACATTGGGTTCTATTCTCAGTGGGGAGCCTGCTTCCTCCTCCTCCTCTCTGCCTTCCTCTGCCTACTTGTGATCTCTGTCTGTCAAATAAATAAATAAAATCTTTAAAAAAAAAAGGAGTCACTGTACTAATTTTAAAAATGTCCTCTGTAATCTGGATGACTGCAAGAGCTGAAAATTTTATTAAGGATTTTGTATGACAGCAGAGAAAAGCTCTGTATTCACTATGAGTTCTTGTTCAGGTGAGTTGAAACTTCTAGATTTAAGATCTGAATTGAATGCATTGTCCTCAATACAAATATTGGTTAATGAAACAAATGCATATGATATACTAATGTACATTAAAATTTAAACTACTTTAAAGATAGCCAATTTTAATTAGTGGAAATATGAAGTATAGAATATCTTAAAGGAAGTTTAGAAATTATTTTAAAAGATGTAGTAAAAATCAAATCAATGGCTTCCAGGGAATCTGATTGGCATACTTAAATAGTTAAACGTGAAAAACTTTGCTTTATCATTCACACACCCCAACCCCTCAGGGCTTTCTCTTTACAACAAAGCAGAGAAATATGTAGGGCAGGAAGCAGATTCGGGAAGGTAATTAATTGCTCAACTTCACACAGCCAGGAAGTAGCAGTGCTCAACTAAATATATAAGGTGTCTGACTCACAAATGATAAGATACATTTTTTAATCAAGAGCATTCCCAAACTACATATTGTTAAATTCTTCAAAGGCCATTTAAAAGGACCAATGTATTGATCATACTATTTTTCATGCCCAATTTTTTGTTTTTTTGTTTTTGTTTTTAAAGTCATCGTCATGGGGCATTTGGGTGGCTTAGTGGGTTAAGCCTTTCCCTTTAGCTCAGGTCCTGACCTTAGGGTCCTGGGATTGAGTCCTACATTGGGCTCTCTACTTGGTGGGGAGCCTGCTTCCCCCTCTCCCTCTGCCTGCCTCTCTGCCTAATTGTGATCTCTCTCTCTCTCTCTCTCTCTGTGTCAAATAAATAAATAAATAAAAATCTTTAAAAAAAATAAAAATTCAACTTCACTTTAGCCTCGATTGAACAGTCACTCGTCCGTTATAGTAGAATTATTATTTTTTTCTCCCTACAAGTAAGTATTTCACACTTATTATCTGACAATTGCTGGGCCAATGGTTGAGAATACTCTGGTAAATACAGATTCCCTACAAGGTTCACTATGCTCCAGCAAAGATACCCTATGAAAATAAGCACACAAATATACATTCACACTTTGTGATGAGAATAATATAGGGCAAGTTCAAGTTTCTATGGGAACACATAGAGAAGACCAAACCTGGTTTGGGTGGTCAGAGAAGGCAATGTTTGCAGTGGCTTGATATGCAAATTGAGGGAGCTGGCCAAGCTAAAGGGAGCCAAAAGAATACTCTAGTAGAAGAAACACATGCCTTATGGAGGAGGCAGCAAACTGTCTACTGTCAAGATAGTGTGGCCTGTGGGCATAGTCAAGGGCATATGGTGAGACTCAGGGTAGTGGGATCAAATGTGCACAGCCCTGGCCTCTCTCAAGGATGTTAGTCTTTTCCTATGGAGTAGCCTCTGAATCTTTCTAAGCAAGCAGGTGTGATAAGGTATGACTTGCATTTATAAACAGTCTTCTATTTACAAAGTGGGAAATGAATTGCAAGGGTTAGGAGTGGGTGAGGGGGAGGCAGCAGGCTATTAGCAGAACCTAGGTGAGAGCTAAAGTTAAGACATACAAGGGTAATGATGGTGCAGATAAGAGAGGGCATGTTCAAATCATATTTAGGAAGGAAACCAAGAAGACTTAGTGTTGGGCTAGAAATAGGGGATAAGCAAAGACACTCAGGATTAGTGAGATTTTACTCAATTAAAAAAGAAAAAAACAACAACTGCAGTGTATTCTAGGACATCCGTATTCACAAAAGCCAGTTGATGATTCAGGTTAATTACTGTTCTCTACATGTTGAATTTCTGACATAGTTTCTGTAAGCATAATTCAGCAACACACCAATGGCAGAGACTGTCATGCCAAAATGGATTGCTAACATATGCAATTAAAATAAATGTCTATGAGACATAACTGTCAAAATACTAATTACGACTTGGTGAGCTAAAAACAGTCGGAAAACTTATTCGAAATTAAACTCCTGTTCTCTACGTAGAGTCAGTATATTCTAAACCAAGGTAATAAAAACAAAACAAAACAAAACAAACAAACAAAAACAACAAACAACAACAAAAACAACTAATCAAACTTTTTGGTACTGAATATTCAACAACATGATTCAAATAAATAGTAGATAACTGGGTAATGATTTGAGTAGTTTAATGATTTTGAAGTCATATTCTTTTGAAATATATTTCAATTTTAAAAAATGGAGAACAGACCACTCTCAATTTTAAAAATCTGTGATCACTTATTCACTGCATGTAAATAAGTTTTCTAACACAAGAGCAATCTATCAAACACAAAGTTAAAACTTCAAACTTATATACTAAGGAGCATTTACTAAGCAACCTATCAGGTTTGGGAAGACATGAAAGTGTATTGGGATATGCATGCAATCAAAAGTCCCAGATGGATTTCTCTGGTTAGAGGGGCAGCAAGAGATAAGGAGCCTTTATAGATAAATAAGCAGGGTATTCTGTAAAAAATATTACTCAAGAATTAATACTCTGAGGCATACTTCTAGCAGATCTTAAGGAGGTATCATATTTCACCAATTTCAAGACTGAGTTTTTTGGGCCTGTCGTTGTTGTTGTTGTTGTTGTTGTTGTTTATATTTTAACGTCTCTAAAGTCAGGACACCTTTTAAAACTGATAGGGTCTTGTAAATGCTGGGAAGACAAATATAAGGGACAGTTGTTATATAGTTGCAAATACTTGCTCTTGATCATAGCTAAGCAAATTGTCTTTACCTGACTGAGCCCTGTGCATTGTTGGTACAATATGTGTTACATTTAACTGCTATAAAAAATTGTTTGAAAACACAGAAAACAAGTCCAAAATCAGACTTAATTATTTGGTATATATAAAGATATACACGTTGAATGAGCAATGAGATAGAAATATATATTCATATATACAGTCAAAGATTAGTAACATTCTTACACTTGATATAAGATGGAACATATCAGTTTAACCTGGGGTTAAAGAAATTCTTGTATTCGTTACACTAGTTGTTGGTAAAACTGAGGCATGTTTATCCACACTGATGTTGTTTTCCATATATTCCCTTATTTTCACCTGAGTCAGAAATATTACACAAGCTCATCAAGAGCTTTGTCAGTCCTCATCATCATTTATCATAAGCTACCACAGACTCTAGGGCATAGGACATATAATAAGAGCTAGATCTCTATGGGTCTCTCTCATTTCTGTACAGAATGATGCAGAAATACTGACTGCCCTAGAGTAAATAGCTTGTGAAGACAGTTAATGTCTCCCATGAGAACAGAGGGCAGGTATGTTGACTGTCCAGTATAATCAAGATAGATAATACCTCTCTCCCTAACAAAATTCAAATGGATTTGCTTAGTATCCATTATAAAAGATTTAGATTTCCTAAATTCAAGATTCAGCAGCTGTGATACAAACCAGTTTTGTATACTGGGTGGGCCTATCTATGTCATTCCGGAAACACTTGGAGGGATAATAAAGTTGATGACCCTTGCTCTACTGTGAGTAATAAAGTCTTTGTCTCTGATCCAGGAATATCATGCTTCCTGACAGAATCAGCCATAAAACTGTTGCAGGCTAAAAAAGCTGGCATGAAAGTAGAAGAAAATCTCAGACCCTTCACATTCTTGATAGGAACCCAAACATTTCCCATCATAAAAGAAATTGATTATAAGTTCTTTATAGATTTTGGAAGTGGAGATGCAACATGGGGGGGCTGGGGGGTAGGAAAAGAATAAATGAAACAAGATGGGATCTGGAGGGAGACAAACCATAAGAGGCTCTTAATCTCATAAAACAAACTGAGGGCTGCTGGGGGAGGGAGGTAGGGAGAGGGTAATGGGGTTATGGATATTGGGGAGGGTATGTGCTATGGTGAGTGCTGTGCAGTGTGTAAACCTGGTGATTCACAGACCTGTACCGCTGGGGCTAATAATACATTATATGTTAATAAAAAAATTAACAAAAGAAATGGACTAACTTTCCTAGAATTTTTTCCATTTTCTAAGTATTTTAAGATTACAAAAGAGTAATTAGCCCCTTTCAGTAAGTATTCATAAATATGTAAATAATATGATTAATTTCATGACTATTGACCTTTGAAAAAATAAAATTACTGGTCCTTTGAGCCCAGATGTTTAGACACATCCCCAAAACAGGTCCAACCAGGTTTCCTCCACCAGTCTGTTCTCTCCAGTTCAGTTAGTTAGACTTATAGCCATGTGAGGGAGGAAAAAATTGGAGTGAAATTTTTAGATGCATGCAGGCTTGCTAATCAACAGGAGAATTTATTTAGTATGCATATCAGGTTCATTGGCATTCACTGAGTGAAAAGCCCATTAACTATTTAATTACAGACTCTTCTCTGTACAATCCCACATAGAACTCTTTTGGAGGAAAACTCTCAGTGTCATATTTAAGATGTACTTGGGCACTGTGAGAAATCATTCAAGCTAGCCTGAACACTGAAGAGTGTGAGAAGGGGAACCTGACAAACAACAAACTGGACCTATTAGGTAAGTCTGCTCTATTAGGCTTATGACAATGGTAAAGTACTCTACACAAAACAGGCAGATAGATAATAACCACTTGATCAATGTGATGATGACAGATATACAAAGATAACCTGCTGTTTCACTCTGATAACCTGTTGTTATTTTGATAAATACTCATTGTGGACCAATTCAGTTAGAAAACAGAAGTCTACACCTATTTGATGAGCATTGAGTAACGTAGACCTGTTGAATCACTATGCCATACACCTGAAACTAATATAACACTGTTAACTACAATGGATTAAAAAAAAAAAAAAGTCAACATTCAGTTCCTAAACCAGACACATTTAATTGGTTGTTTTTCTTCTTGTCTTTATAGAAAATCCCATAAAATAGACTGGAGTAGCTTTATACAGTATAATAGTAAAAATTATCAGTTGAAAAGTTTCAGTGCATGAGTTTTTATTATATTGATAGACTGTATGAGATTCTCACGCTCTCCCTTACCCTATCTGGCACTTGCTCATTCTCTGTCTCTCAAATAAATAAATAAATCTTTAAAAAATAGTTATTAGGGACATCGGGGTATTTCAGCCATTAAGCATCTGTCTTCAGCTCAGGTCATGATCTGAGGATCCTGGGATCAAGCCCCACATTGGGCTCCCTGATCACCAGGAAGCCTGCTTCTCCCTCTCCTACTCCCCTGCTTGTGTTTCCTCTCTCACGGTGTCTCTCTCTATCAAATAAATAAATAAAGTCTTTAATTTTTTTAAATAATAATAATCTTAAGGAGAAAAAAAAGTAAGATCATTAAAAAAATGTCATTTCATGGCCCGTTTTCTAATAAACTCCCTAGGGGAAAAAATGGCCATGAAAAGTGTCACAAAAGAAGGAAAAAATAAAATCAGAAGCTAATAGAGTTCTTCTAGGGTGATTACAGTTCAAAATGAATGGAGACTTATTAAAAATACTGAGGACAATAATATTAGGATAAAAGGCATTATTTTAAAAAGAAAATAATCATGGAAGTGATGGATCCACTACAAGTATCATAGGATTATGTAATATTAGCACTTGTTAGATCAAAACTTTAACTTCTCAGCTGTGATTTTCTTCCATGTTCTCAAAGAAAATCTGAAATTAAATCAAATATAAAACTAAAAATTATTAATATAGCCAATCTTTTACTTAAGTGGACCATTTAAATATTTCCATGTTTTTTCTTTTACTGTTCCCCTCTTAGTTTAAGGTATTCATCTGCTTAGGGACTCATTAAGATTTGTTTTAGATATATTGCAAACAGAAAAACTGAAGCATGGTCAGTTTATGACATGAAAATATGATTAGGCAAGAAGTCAAAAACCTATAAAATGAGGCAACTCCCTAAAGAAAGTTTTCTCCATGTTGCTTCCTTTTGCAGATCAGAAACCATGCTTGAAGAACTGAGCTCACAGTTTAACCAGACTGTAGAGATTTTCTTCCTAATCACTAATGCTTGGCTGAAATTAAAAACAAAAACAAACAAAACTAAAACAAAAACAAGCAAAAAACACTGTCCTCTTTCCATTGTGTATAATTTGTTGGACGATATGTGAAAAACATTCTGATTTCCATTTAGGGGTTTGACCTGGAAAGGATGAACCTAGGCTCCGTCCTCTTTCCTAGACATCTTATGAGGAGAGGGCTGAAGAGAGAAGGGAAGAAGGAAAAAAAGGAAATATGCTCATGAGATAACAGGATGAGTTAATCCAATGTCTCACATGGGTGTCTCTGAGTCACAAACCTGGATTCTGAACCCTAAATCCCCTGAGTCAACAAGGTGGCAGAAGGCGACACAATAAGTAATGTGACCCACCTCTGTGCATGGATATCTCTACACAGATCTCCCAAAAGTCTCAGCCTGGATGGACTTTGTAGGATATCAGGAAAAGGTGTTCAGTTTGCACCTGAGTTTATGAAGGCAGCTGAGAGGAGACAGAGGCAAAGGAAACCATATGACTGAGCCCTTCTGGGCCTCAGCGGAAAGCCTGGAGAGAACTTGAACATTCCAGGCCAAGGAATTCAAGGTTAATCCATGTTAAAAATTACTCTGAGATATAGGACTGGAGTCCTGCTAACAGCTAAGACTGGGGTTTACAAATGTAAATTGACTTCAAAAGATGCATGATGATATCAATGACGATGACAACAATGAGCATGATTTTCTAATAAAGCAGATAATTCATTAAGTAAACTTGCAGACCTAGTGCTTGTTAATTTAAACAACACATTAGTTAGGTCTCTAATTATATTCTGTGGGCAAAGCAGAGGGATGAGACAGAGGGAAAAAAAAAAACACCCCAAGAGTAAGAAACCTGAACATTTTGCTCCCAAACAATGTCGATTGATGAATCTAGCTGAAGTTGAAGGGAAAGTGGTAGAATTTGGGGTTCTGTGACTTACATTTCCATTTACGTATTTTTGTCAGTGATTTGTAGGAAAGCTATAAAAAGCAAACTTGATAAATGACAGAGAATCCCAAACAGGGTGGAAAACAAAAGTGCATACAGGATGAGATCACTGGAAATATAAACTTATTTTTTCAAATGTTCAGGAAAATAATTAAAGGCCTACATTTAGATTTTAAAAATCAATGATACAAGTATGGGAGCATCATTACCTAACCTGATAGCAGCTCCTATGGAAAAAATAAAACAAAACCCTGGGCTTTAAGCAATTACAAGTTCAATGTTATATGTTTGGGAAGGGAGCTGCATTGGTTATCAGGCAAGTCCTTCCAACTCATGGGAGGAAATCATCTTACTTCACCATGCAATTATTTGTAAATCTTAGCTCTGGTCCCTATTGTGTAAGCAGAAATTTGGATGATTAGTGCACAATCTATGGGAAGAAGAAAGTCTTAAAGCTACTTACAACTACTTGAGAAAGAACTGAGGGAAGTGAGGACAATAGTTTGTTAAAAATGAAGCCTTGTGTAAACACCTAGCAGAAGTACTAGATCATAGGGTAGTTCTATTTTAGGTCTTTGAGGACTTTCCAATGTTTTCCAATGGAAATAGTTGCACCAATAGTTGTTCCAATAGTTGCACCAATTTGCATCCCTACTAACAGTGATGAAGCAATATCCTTGCCAACACTTGCTATTTCCTGTTTTAAAGTTTAGCCATTATAACAGGTGTAATGTAATACGACCAGCATGCCTTTGATTTGCATTTCCCTGATGACTGGTGATGTCAAACATCTCTTCATGTGTCCGTTGGCCATTTGTACGTCTTCTGTGGGAAAATACCTGTATAGGACTTCTCACTGTTTTTTAATTGGGTTATATGTTTTGGTGTTGAGTTTACCTAAAGCAAATGAAAACACTAATTCAAAAAGATATATGAACCCCTATGTTTATTGCAGCATTATTTACAATAGCCAAGTTATGGAAGCAAACCAAGAGTCCACTGATAGATAAATGAATAAAAAACATGTGGGGATTCCTGTCTCACGTTGAGGTCTTTTATCCATTTCGAGTTTATCTTTGTGTATGGTGTAAGAGAATGGTTGAGTTTCATTTTTCTACATATAGATGTCCAGTTTTTCCAGCACCATTTATTGAAGAGACTGTCTTTTTTCCACTGGATATTTTTTCCTGTTTTGTCAAAGATTATTTGACCATAGAGTTGAGGGTCCATATCCGGGCTCTCTACTCTGTTCCACTGGTCTATGTGTCTGTTTTTATGCCAGTACCATGCTGTCTTGGTGATCACAGCTTTCTAGTAAAGCTTGAAATCAGATAACGTGATGCCACCAGTTTTATTTTTGTTTTTCAACCTTTCCTTAGAAATTCAGGGTCTCTTCTGATTCTGTACAAATTTTAGGATTATTTGCTCCAGCTCTTTGAAAAATACTGGAGGAATTTTGATTGGAATGGCATTAAAAGTATAGATTGCTCTAGGCAGTATAGACATTTTAACAATGTTTATTCTTCCGATCCAAGAGCATGGAATGGTCTTCCATCTTTTGGTGTCTTCTTCAATTTCTTTCATGAGTGTTCTGTAGTTCCTCGAGTACAGATCCTTAACCTCTTTGGTTAGGTTTATTCCAAGGTATCTTATGGTTCTTGGTGCTATAGTAAATGGAATTGATTCTCTAATTTGCCTTTCTGTATTTTCATTGTTAGTGTATAAGAAAGCCACTGATTTCTGGACATTGACTTTGAATCCTGCCACGTTACTGAATTGCTGTATGAGTTCTAGAAGTTTGGGGGTAGAGTCTTTCGGGTTTTCCATATAAAGAATCATGTCATCTGCAAAGAGAGAGTGTTTGACTTCTTCCTTGCCAATTTGGATACCTTTTATTTCTCTTTGTTGTCTGATTGCTGTTGCTAGGACTTCTAATACTATGTTGACCAAGAGTGGTGAGAGTGGGCATCCTTGTCGTGTTCCTGATCTCAACGGGAAGGCTGCAAGCTTTTTCCCATTGAGGATGATACTTGCTGTGGGTCTTTCATAGATAGATATGATGAAGTTCTCTATCCCTATACTTTGAAGCATTTTAATCAGGAACAGATGCTGGATTTTGTCAAATTCTTTTTCTGCATCAATTGAGAGGACCATGTGGTTCTTCTCTCTTCTCTTATTGATTTGTTCTAACACACTGATTGATTTGCGAATGTTGAACCATCCTTGTAACCCAGGGATGAATCCCACCTGGTCATGGTGGATAATCTTTGTAATGTGCTGTTGGATCCTGTTTGCTCGGATCTTGTTGAGAGTCTTAGCATCCATATTCATCAGTGATATTGGTCTGAAATTCTCCTTTTTGGTAGGGTCTTTGCCTGGTTTGGGGATCAGGGTAATGCTGGCTTCATAAAAAGCGTCTGAAAGTTTTCCTTCTGCTTCAATTTTTTGAAACAGCTTCAGGAGAATAGGTGTTATTTCTTCTTTGACAGTTTGATAGAATTCCCCAAGGAATCCATCAGGCCCCGGGCGCTTGTTTTTTGGGAGGCTTTTGATCACTACTTCAATCTCAAGGGGAACATAGGCAGTAACCTCTTTGATATCAGCCACAGCAACTTCTTTCAAGATATGTCTCCAAAGGCGATGGAAACAAAAGCAAAAATGAACTTTTGGGATTTCATCAAGATCAAAATCTTCTGCACAGTGAAAGAAACAATCAACAAAACAAAGAGGCAACCCACGGAATGGGAGAAGATATTTGCAAATGACAGTACAGACAAAAGGTTGATATCCAGGATCTATAAAGAACTCCTCAAATTCAACATACACAAAACAGACAATCATATTAAAAAATGGGCAGAAGAGATGAACAGACACTTCTCCAATGAAGACATACAAATGGCTATCAGACACATGAAAAAATGTTCATCATCACTAGCCATCAGGGAGATTCAAATTAAAACCACATTGAGATACCACCTTACACCGGTTAGAATGGTCAAAATTAGCAAGACAGGAAACAACGTGTGTTGGAGAGGATGTGGAGAAAGGGGAACCCTCTTACACTGTTGGTGGGAATGCAAGTGTGGTGCAGCCACTTTGGAGAACAGTGTGGATATTCCTCAAGAAATTAAAAATAGAGCTTCCCTATGACCCTGCAATTGCACTCCTGGGTATTTACCCCAAAGATACAGATGTAGTGAAAAGAAGGGCCACCTGTACCCCAATGTTTATAGCAGCAATGGCCACGGTCGCCAAACTGTGGAAAGACCAAGATGCCCTTCAACGGATGAATGGATAAGGAAGATGTGGTCCATATACACCATGGAGTATTATGCCTCCACCAGAAAGGACAAATACCCAACTTTTGTAGCAACATGGGCGGGACTGGAAGAGATTATGCTGAGTGAAATAAGTCAAGCAGAGAGAGTCAAGTATCATATGGTTTCACTTATTTGTGGAGCATAACAAACAATATGGAGGACAAGGGTAGATGGAGAGGAGAAGGGAGTTGAGGGAAATTGGAAGGGGAGGTGAACCATGAGAGACTATGGACTCTGAAAAACAACCTGAGGGTTCGAAGGGGCAGGGGGTGAGAGGTTGGGGGAACCCGGTGGTGGGTACTAGGGAGGGCACGGATTGCATGGAGCACTGGGTGTGGTGAAAAAACAATGAATACTGTTATGCTGAAAAGAAATAAATCATTAAAAGAAAAAAAAAAAAAAACATGTGGGGTGTGTGTGTGTGTGTGTGTGTGTGTGTATGTTTATTTATATAAAATGGATGTGGCCAATAGACATATATGGAAGTATTACTCAGTCATAAAAAGAATGAAATCTTTTCATTTACAACAATATGGATGGACCTAAAGGGTATAAGGCTAAGTGAAATTAGTCAGAGAAAGACAAATACTACATGATTTTACTCATATTTGGAATTTAAGGCAAAAAAAGAAAAATGAGACAAACAAACAAAAAGACTGAAAGAATAAATGAGTGGTTGTCAGAGGAGAGGAGGACAAGGGAATGTGTAAAACAGTCAAAGGAGATTAAGAGTACACTTACTTTGATGAGCACTGAGAAATGTACAGAATTGTTAAATCATTTTATTGTACACCAAAAACTAATATAATACTGTATGTTAACCATACTTGAATAAGTAAGAGGGAAAAAAAAGGAATGATATCTCAATAAGACATGGAAATTTTCTTTAAATTAGTGTGTTGTGAGGTGTATTTGTTCTTTGATTTGGTACAGAACCAGCCCATGTGGATATGTTAGAGGGACTCGGCTGACTTAGCACAGTACAACCAGAGGCAGTGAGAATAAGAGGGGGAGATGGGGCTTTGGAGCCAGCCATCAATTAGGCATTCAGCCATTCATAATCTAACTAACAGCAGGCATTTGGGGGCACCCTCTCTATGCCACACACTGCTTGGTAGTAAGTTGGAGTTGATACTCAAAGTATGTAACAACTGTATGTCACGAGCCCCAACCAATCAGCACAAATGCCTGATAAAATTAGAAGGAATGCCCACCACAAACAGTATGACTACCGCCATACACTCTGCATCTCAGTTAAAGATTATCAGCTAAGTGAGCAAAGATCCAGGTATAATTCTAACATACTAGATAGCCACAGTATTGGAAGTTTGAGGGAACAGTAAGCCCTCCTGGGGGGGAAAAAAAATGGAAAAGCTTAAACTTAAGTGAAACAGCAGGTGAGGGGGACATTGTAGGAAATCAAGAAACTGCAATAATATTTGGTGTGTCCGGGGAACCATAAGTATCTCAAAATCGCTGTAGCCTCATGAAGTGAGACTGAGTAGCAGGAATAAGATTAGAAAGGCAACAGAAGCCAGGTTATGAAGGTTTATATATATTTTGCAAAGTGGTATGGATGCTATTCTGTTCTTTGGGCTTTGGGGAGCAACTGAAGAACTGTGAGCGAGAGAGGATAATGATCAAAATTACTCAACAGAAAGACCATTCTACTGTAACTAGAGAAACTGCATACAAGCAGAAGGAGGAGATGAATGTCAACAATACCAGGAAGTAACCAGCATTGACTGACTCCCAACAGGATGATGCATAGATTTCTTGCTTGGTAAACTAGGGCTACTCACTGGCACAAGAACACAGGGTGGGAGGCAGCTATGGTAGGCTACTGAAAATAACGACATCATAAATGCATACTAACAACAGTAATATTACATATTTGGAGTTTGACCGTTCCATCAGACACGAAGGCGGGAGAATCTAAGAGAATCTGAGAGAGAGGTGGCGTCTAAAGCTAACAATTTCAAACTTGGTACAGTATCTGAAACTACTCTTAAAAACTATACTGAAGTGGGGCACCTGGGTGGCTCAGTGGGTTAAAGCCTCTGCCTTTGGCTCAGGTCATGATCCCAGGGTCCTGGGATCAAGCCCTGCATTGGGTTCTGCTCAGCAGGGAGCCTGCTCCCTCCTCTCTGCCTGCCTCTCTGCCTACTTGTGATGTCTGTCTCTCAAATAAATAAATAAAATCTTAAAAAAAACTATACTGAAGATGAAGATCCCATTCTATACTGTATGCATATCAGAAAATTCTCTACATCTATAGGGTATCATAACAACTATTAATAATTGATAACATTAATATTTATGTCATATTAGTCAAATATCTGTTATGATCAATTCAATACATTATATTAAATTCAACATAATATTATATGTATTACAATTTTAAAAAGTATACTGAAGAAGAAAAAAAGGGCTGAAGCTAGAACTAACTTAATAAAACAACAACTAATATTTAAGTAGTATTTTTCTTTTTGGAAAAGAGAAGCCTGTGAAGAATGACTAAAGGCCCAGCTTTTTAAGTGTATAGCCTTGGGCAAGTCGCTTTGCCCCAGTGAACTCTTATTTCCTCAATTTATACCTTGGAGATAGCCATACATAGCTCACAGGGTAATAAATAACCATGCAAGGTTCCAAATGTCAGTTCTCTTCCCTCTTTTTTGGAAATTTCCAGTCAATCATTGACTAGCTAAAGTTGACTAGCCAAGAGGAACTCACTTAAATTCTGACTCAAACATTTCTCTCCCTCTCTCTCTCTCTCTCTCTCTCCCTCTCTCTCCTTTTTTTAAAAACAAACATGTGATAGAAAGAGGAGAGGAAAAGTTCTCGAGTAAGTTGGATCTGGATTCCTGATCTGACTTCGGACAATGTACATAACGTGTCCAAATATCTCTCTTGAGTTGTAAAGTTGGGGTAACTGTACCTGCCTCACAGAAATTCTGTTTCTTTTTTTTTTTTTAAGGAAAACAATTTTATGATCCTCTCAATAATTACAGAAAAAGAAGTGTATAAAATTCAACATGCACAATAAAAACCTGAGAAAATTAGGAATAGAAGGGAATTGTCTCAACTCAATATGAGATGTCTATGCAAAACCTTTACATACATTCTGTATTAATAAGTTAATGAATGTTTGCCCTAAAATGGTGAACACATTAAGAATGCTTCCTCTTACCCTTTCTTTTCAACGTTGTAATAGATGTCCCAGCAATCCAAGAAGACAGAAAAAAGAAACAGGCATAACATGTCCAAAGAAAAAAGTAAAACTGCAACTATCCTAAAAGAATATGATCATTTATTTTAAAAAACGGTTAAGAGTCTATAAAATCATCATAATTAAATTTAACATGATTGTAGGATACCCGATCAGTATAAAAGTTTAATAGCAAGTCAGTAAATTACATTTCTGTAAACTGCTGATCAAAATTAGAAAATAAATTTACAAAGCAATAATGTTCAAAATAGCAACAAAATCTACAACATATTTAGGAATTTTAATTAATATGCAAGATCTCTACACTGAATACTATAAAAATGGAAAAATATTAAAGAAGACTTAAATAAATGAAGAGATAAATTATTTTAATGGATTGAAAGACTTTTTTTATTTTATTTATTTATTTTTATTATTTTTTTTAATTTTATTTTTTTATTTCTTTTCAGTGTAACAGTATTCATTTTTTTTTTTTTTACACCACACCCAGTGCACCATGCAATACATGCCCTCCCCAATACCCACCACCTGGGTCCCCCAACCTCCCACCCCCCGCCCCTTCAAAACCCTCAGGTTGTTTTTCAGTGTCCATAGTCTCTCATGGTTCTCTTCCCCTTCCAATTTCCCTCAACTCCCTTCTCCTCTCCATCCCTTATTTTTAAATGGAGATCTCATTTGTATTACAGTGTTGATTCTAGGATTAGTATTTTTTTTCCATTTTAATAAACATATAATGTATTTTTATCCCCAGGGGTACAGGTCTGTGAATCGCCAGGTTTACACATTTCACAGCACTCATCATAGCAATACCCTCCCCAATGTCCATTTCCCCACCACCCTCTCATCCCCCCTCCTCCCAGCAACACTCAGTCTGTTTTTTGAGATTGAGTCTTTTATGGTTTGTCTCCCTCCCAATCCCATCTTTTCATTTTTTCTTTTCCTACCTCCCCCCAACCCCCCCACATTGCATCTCCACTTCCTCATAACAAAGAGATCATATGATAGTTGTCTTTCTCCGATTGACTTATTTCGCTAAGCATGATACCGTCTAGTTCCATCCATGTCGACGCAAATGGCAAGATTTCATGTCTTTTGATGGCTGCATACTATTCCATTGTGTATATATACCACATCTTCTTTATCCATTCATCTGTGGATGGACATCTAGGTTCTTTCCATAGTTTGGCTATTGTGGACATTGCTGCTATAAACATTCGGGTGCAAATGCCCCTTCGGAGCACCACGTTTGTATCTTTAGGATATATACCCAATAGTGCAATTGGTGGGTCATAAGATAGCTCTATTTTCAGTTTTTTGAGGAACCTCCACACTGTTTTCCAGAGTGGTTGCACCAGCTTGCATTCCCACCAGCGGCGTAGGAGGGTTCCCCTCTCTCTGCATCCTCGCCAGCACCTGTCATTTCTTGACTTGTTAATTTTAGCCAATCTGACTGGTGTGAGGTGGTATCTCATTGTGGTTTTGATTTGTATTTCCCTGATGCCGAGTGATGTGAAGCATTTTTTCATGTGTCTGTTGGCCATCTGGATGTCTTCTTTGCAGAAATGTCTGTTCATGTCCTCTTCCCATTTCTTGACTGGATTATTTGTTCTTTGGGTATTGAGTTGATAAGCTCTTTATAGATTTTGGATTCTAGCCCTTTATCAGATATATTGTTTGCAAATATCTTCTCCCATTCTGTCAGTTGTCTTTTGGTTTTAAAAGTCTTTTTTTTTTTAATTTATTTATTTATTTGACAGAGAGAGATCACGAGTAGGCAGAGAGGCAGGCAGAGAGAGAGAGAGAGAAGCAGGTTCCTTGCCAAGCAGAGAGCCCGATGCGGGACTCGATCCCAGGACCCTCAGATCATGACCCGAGCCGAAGGCAGCAGCTTAAAGCACTGAGCCACCCAGGCGCCCCAAGTCATTTGGTTTTGTTAACTGTTTCCTTTGCTGTGCAAAAGCTTCTGATCTTGATGAAATCCCAATAGTTCATTTTTACCCTTGCTTTTCTTGCCTTTGGCGATGTTCCTAGGAAGAAGTTGCTGCGGTTGAGGTCAAAGAGGTTGCTGCCTGCATTCTCCTCAAGGATTTTGATGGATTCCTTTCTCACATAGAGGTCCTTCAGCCATTTTGAGTCTATTTCGTGTGTG